>WBMW01001659.1:264280-317852 GCA_013396635.1 Penelope pileata
AAAAAAAAAAAAAAAAAGAACATTTTACCTCAGCATAAAAAGTATACAAAATGAACTACGAAAAAGAAGTTGATCTCACAGCTCGTAACAAAACAGGGGGACTTCCAATAATATTGTAAAAAGCACTGACACCCTCACATACACACCTGAGCTTGAAGTTCATATGATATCAATATAAAACTGAAGTAAACGTTTTTTTTAAAAGACCTCCATGAAGCACAACAGAACTAGTTTAAGTAATTAATGATACTGGAGAACCAAGGTGAAAAGGTCTCTATTTCATTCCAGGATTCAATTACACGAGATTTCAGGCAACAGATGACACTACTACACTGTCTGCCCCTAACTTCCCTAAAAACATAGATTCATGTGTTCTTGAAGAAAAAAGAAAAGGAAATGGACATGAGTTGATGATAGATAAGACCAGGAAGCCTTAGTATCATTAGGGTATCAGAAAGAGACAGGCACACAACTTGGCACTCTCCCCACCATATACAAGATAGTGACAAAATAGTGTTCTAGGATTTTCACACTTGAGGAGTCTAGGAAGCAACGTATTCTTTTGCCACGAGCAAAAAAATGCTAAAATACACAATTCCATTTGCTACAGAACAAAGAGCACCAAATGTTAAAGCTACCTCAAAAAAAAAAAAAAAATGAAGGTGCTCGAGTTTAAAATGAGTAGAAATAGTAAGTGAACACTTGGCTGTTCTATTCCCGAACTAATGACGGTCGGGTGCCCACCAGAGGCCTTCCCACCCATCACCAACAGCAGCAACACCAAATTAGAAGTCAAATTAAGCACAGGAAAAATCCCTGAGTTAAGAAACATCAGACTGAAAAAGCTCAAGCCGACGAAGTAAATACTCAGAGCCCTGGCTTTCCCGTGGATTCACAAGGGCTTCTCTTTCCAAAACTCAGCCATTTCAGAAGCAGTGCTAGCAGATGCTGCACCGTAACTTCGTTGGTATGTGTACAGAACTGCTGGGCAAAACAGAGACACACAAACTCTGGAGAAACTATTTTGGGCCATCGCTTTCTTGGCCAAACACTGAAGCAGAATTCCAGAATAGAAATATTCTAGCACTGGTAAGTTTATCTACGTTTCTAGATCTCAAGCTAATGCCTAAAATAATAATTAATTGACAGCTCTCCTCAAAGTCTTTTTTTATTCACATAATTAAAAACATGCCTTGCTGGCTTAAGTCCAGTGATGAACAAACACACATTATGCACTGCCTCAAGAATCAAAGCTCATAAACCAACGTTGCACAGAGCTACAGAAATGACATCCTGTTAAGAGGATCCTGGAGCCTACGAAAGAAATTCTCAATAGCACCATGCTACAAAAATCTATAGAGAACAAAAATCTCAGGCACTTCAAATGATAAAACACTGAGCTGTTTCTGTTGATAACGCAAGCAGCTTTCTCCCATTCTGCTTGCTTCTCTTCTGAGGTTTTGAGAGTGGCTTACTTTCAAACAAGTTTAATTCCGTGCAGAGCAAGCCTCTATTCACATGAGATTTACAACAGTAAAGTCTGATTACAACAGAGAATTTGTGCTTTGTTCGTACTGGAGCATAACTCCATTCTCATTTAATAGCCTGTCCACCTCCTGCCCGATTCAGATGAAATATTCCAAGCCACTGAGTGAAGCACTCCAGAGTTCACTATAAACAGACATAAAACAGGGAGCAGCATACACTAACGAGACTGGCTGTGTTCTATTCTAACACGCAGCGTGTCCACCCGGCTCGTACATGATTAAGGCAACAAGAAAATGGATGAAATGGTTCTGACTTGAAGAAGTCATTCAGCGAAAACAAAAAGTTAGGAACATCACAGAAGTAAATAAAATTATTTTTGAACTGGCAAGAAGAGAGACTTCAGTCTTCTTACACATCAAGAAAAAATCCTCATTCAATTGCGAGCCAGAATCAGTATTTTTCAGTACGAGCCAGATTCAATGCAGTTTCCTTAGCAAAGCAGCACCCAGCACAGCCAGCTTTGCTCCTTCTCCCCTAATCTGTCAAACTTCTGGAAGCCTCACAGGACTAAATGGAAAACAATTTTTTCCAAAAAAACTCATTAACTTGAATTCCAAATACCATATCTGCCCTCAGGAATTCTTTTTCTTCCAACCAGCTTTTCCTACTACAGGAAATATTTATCTTCCACCTCGCAGCATTTCAAAGACCCAATATGCCATTAAATCCAAACACGCTTCAAATATTTCCTCCAGCCTGTTAGATTTGGTAGTGTTTGCTGCTACTTGTTACAAGATTGGTCAAAACTTTTAGGCAAAAGGAAGAATTTTATAGTCTATTAAAATCTTAAAAATCAGAAAGCTATACAGAACTTAACCTGAAACATAAAGGCTAAGGGAGCTGAAGTGCTGGTCTGAACCCAATGAGGTCAGCAGAAAGCCTCCTACTGACTGCAGTGATCTTTGGATCAGCTCCAAAGCATCCAGAGCAGCAAAGCTAAGGGACAGCATCTACATTTTTAAAAGTATGTTTTTCCTGTAAAACAAAACCAGTTATAAGTGATTTCAATAACTGTATTCTGACCAGAGTAGGCTAGGTTTCTGTCTTTAAACCTAATACAGCCTCACAGTGACATCACTGTCGTTAAGGAATTTGCGCTTTCAATAATCAGTCCCATAGACAATCACCACAGAAAAAAAAAATTGATTTTGAAAGCAATTCTTATTCTGTATTGCCACTCATGGTGAAACTGAGGCCAAAAAAAAAAATTCATTCCACTCAACAGCACACTGGATTCTTGCTGTACCAACTGGCAGCCTGAGCCCCAGCAAAGCGATGTTCAGAGCGTACATTGTCATTTGTCTGCTGCAACTTGCTGGCCAGGATCTAATTTCTGTACCATTCTAGAAGCACCTACTCAACATCAACAAGTTAAACTGGTCCCCAGAATTTTACCGTAGCATACCCATAAAGTTCTGTTCTTCAAAATAATAAAAAGCTAATGGGACTGACCACGTGCTTCCCTCCAAAAACAGCAGCAAGCTTCAACACAAAGTGATAGCAGTTTATCCTGCATGCTTGTACTCACATGATTACCTACGAGCACCTGAAAGTGAACTATTAGTAATCCTGCATCATACATGCAATCCATACTAATAAGATCATAAGTGCAGCACAAAAATTTCTTTCAGTGGCAGCAATTTCCTTCTTACCTTGCCTCCTTCTCTCTCAAAGTCGACATACTCCCGGGTCGGTGTCTGACGCTGCTCTCCCTGCCAGCTGGCCGGAAAAAACTGGAGAGACAGATTGGTTCCCGTGGCCACAAAAGCCTTTTAGAAAAATCAATACAAACAGGATCAGGGAGCAAGACATTACATAAATTATGCAGGCAGTCATTTATTTTTACATCAGTTTATGTCTTAAGCCAGGCAGCATAGAGAATACTTAAAGTCAAAAACATGCACTCATCATTTTTCTTAAGTATTAAGTTACAAACATCTGATTCCATTTTGACAACATTTGCCATTGGCTGCTTTGGATATAAAATACAACATGGAATCGATACCTCTTTCAAACCAGTTTTGCTGACATTAGAATCTGTCATTTCAGTTCTCTCTGGATACTCTACACCAACTTAGGATCTCAAACATTAAAAATTGCTTGTGCTTTTTAAAGAGCTTGCATATCTCTAAAAAGAAGTACTACTGAAGGAAAATGAACTCCAGAGACCTGTTACTGGGGACAGCTCTTCTGAAAGAAAGGGACTCATTTCTGCTCAGAATACACACTCGCACCTGGATAACAGTTCTCTGAGCTGAAGCAGAGATATTCCTCTTGTGCTGTCTGCAGACAAGTAAGTGTCAACACAGCTCTACTGAGCTCCAGGGGACTAAGTCCTGCTGTCACACCAAGACATCAGTGAAATCCAAGGTGCTGTGTCAGAGAGAATGCACTGGAACAGGAATTCCCAGCTGTAGCCCTTTCTAGAGCCATTAAAGGGACTGAATTACTGGAAAAAACGTACTCTGCTACCAAGTAAGCATTTCCTATGGCTACAAATGAAAATAAGATCCAGTTTTCTTTATAAACCCTCTGTATTTATCTTATCAGTTCCAAGCAGCGAATAGCACACCAGCTTCTAGATGTGGAAGCAATTTTTGCCCCCTGCCAATGGCAATCTGATTCACAGAATTTCCCTTCTGTGGTACACTACAAAGCGTCCTGTAAGCATGTGAACACTGCAACATGCTGCCAGGATGCGACTCTGCTCACAATCTCAGGGTGAAATATATTTTGTTTCAACCAAATAATCCTGTATTGATTACCATGATCACTTAAATCTAAGTGGTCACTAACCCAGAACACAATTTTTCTTGAAAGTCATAGAATCGTAGAACGGTTCAGGTTGGAAGGGACCCTAGAGATCATCTTGTTCCAACCCCCCTGCCATGGGCAAGGACACCTCCCACCAGACNTCCGAATGACTCCTCTAACAGCTGCATTTCCCTGACGAGCAGATGCCTTTCAAGCAGCCCAGAATCCAGCAACTTCCCAGCACAACCACCACCGTGCTGCTATCTGTGACACAGCAGCTCTACGTGTTATTGAAGACGGCCCCGGCCATGCACTGCACCACTGTCGCAGCACTCATACCTCCCATTTTTAAAGCAGAAGTGCTTTGTCCCCACTTTCCCCCCACACCAAGGGGCGCTAATACTCTGCAATCAAGTTCCATTCCAGACCATCTTTAAAAGCAGATTTTTTGTTCTATTTTTCTCATCTCCTGTTAAGCCTATTCTCAGCGCCATTAAAACTGGAGAATCGGTCGTGCTCGTACTGAGGGGATATTGCACTGCTGCATCAGGATTTGTTTGCCATACAATACCCAAAGGCACACTTCACTCAACGTAACAGGCTTCATCAAAGCTGCACTTGCACAAATAGGAAGCACCAGAACTGCGAGGGCTGCAGACCGTCACTATCTGACTAGCTTCTATTATCCCCTTCCCTATTCTAAGTAATTCTGTTCACATGCAAACAAACAAAAAAAAATTTCGACTCATCGTTGTCACTTAAGTCTGTTCAAGAACCACCTTCCATCTCTGAGCACCTTCAGCAAACACACCTTTTACACTCCTTGATTTATGCACTTAAAACCAAGCGTCAAGGAGTGAGATCTCAGAGCAGCAGCACTCCAGACTGCTGCAGATCCCACGGGCCCTGAGGGCACTGGGCAAGAGAGCTGCGCTTGCTTCCTGGGAAACTGAGCACGATGCAGACGCACCCCGTGCCTAAACTTGTGCTAGAGGATCGCGAAAAAGCATGGGAAAATGTGAGCGAAAAAAAGAAAATGAAAGTACGCAAATTCTCACATCCCCACGGAGTCATGCAGGCAACATTTAGACCATCAGCTCTTTAAAAGCTGTGTTGAAAACTTTTATCTGAATTTTTGAAGCCTGTTTCCTTCCTTTGTACAGATAAAAGCACTCAATTAAAATACTCTAAAACAAAATCGTTGGTCAATACTGAAAAATCCAAGAACAGTTTCTCCACCTCTCCAGTAACCACACAGAACTATCCTGGACGCAGCAATTTTTTTTTCTTTCCTTTTTTTTTTTTTTTTAAACAGCAACAAACAAATTAAGCAAATAAAGAAGAATCACACCACCACTTTGGTAATAAACTTGAAATCAAGTAAGCTGCAATTTGCTAGGAAAGCCTCTCAGAGCTCAGCCCGGGAGGCCCCCAGGCAGCACGGGGGTGCTGTGAGCTGCATCTGTGCCTTCCAACCAAGCGCAGTTCGGGAGCCTCCAAAAACAAAATGCACACGTAAAATTATTTTCCAGTTACCAACGCAATTTAATACCAGTGAGCAGTAATCTGATTTGGTATTCCACATTTTCTTTTTCTATTAATATTGGTAATCATTTTCCTTATTCAAACAAGAGCTAATTGGCAGAAGTAATCAACAACCCACTGCCAGCTCCACGTTAAATCCTTAAGCTGTTCTCTGTTTTTATTTTTTGTCTGCTGAAAAATATGTAAGGTTATTTGCAAAGGCTCCCTTTGCAGATAAAAGAATAAATCCTTGATGTCTGGAAAAACATTCAAGGCAAAAAAAAAAGAAATGGCAAGCTCTTTTCAACATCAGCCATCACACACACTAGTCTCCAAATAAGCCCAACTACTTGTGCCTTGTTCACAGAACAGAACCAGATGTTTCAGATCGAGAAACGGAGAGGCTGTTTTATAATTAAGCAGATGAAAAAAATATGTAGAGCAGACATCGCTGGTGGCTTCCCTTCCGAGGGATGGGGTTCTGGCAAAGAAAGGCAGCAGGCTTAGAAGGACAGAGGTGAAACTGCCGTGATTTCCCATGTACAGAAACAACTGCACACAACATTAGGAAGCTACTTACAAACTAGGTGTCTTTTTCTCTTCCCCCCCCCCTTCTTTTCCTCTGAGGCACTCAGAGACATCTGAGACTCAGGCACACTCCGCGCTTTCACCTGTCCAGGAGCTGAGTGCTGGCAGACCGCTTCCCTCACCTGCCTCTTGTTTCCCTGGTGACTTATTAGAGGAAGCAAACAGCACAATAAGAAATGAATGTAAAAACCTAACAGACTGACAGCAGGAGGCCTCTCAATAGGTTCCAGAGCCATGGATGAGATTTAGTTAAAATAAAGTTACTTAGGAAAAGAACACCCTTTCGCTCACAACTGCAAATAAGCAGGACCATGCGCACAGCGAGCGTGCAGGATTTCAGCACGGTCGTGCACACAGGATCTCGTTCACAACAATACCTATGCTAAGGGAACCTCGAGAACGGGCACAGACCGAGCTCGGTGAAAGCAGGGCTTGGGAAGGAAACTTTCACCTTGCTTTTTGGGGCCTATGAAAAAGGGGCTCCTTCTGCATCCTGAGAGCAGCTAAGAGTTAATGACCAATATCGCTGAGATACCGATCTCACGCAGAGGCACAACCAGGAAATAAGCAGCTCCTGAGAAGAGAGCAGCCTGCAACTCAGCTCAGCGAGTTGCCAGTTCCAAAGCCTCATTTTAAAAGCATTTGCTTTAGCTTGGGGAATTACCAGCCAGCTCGCCCAGGGCTTTTCTCTGGCGCCTTCTAAACAGTTTTACTCATTTCTGAAAGCTGCTATTTCCTAAAAAAGAGGGAGGAGGGCCAGGACAGGAGCCGGGCGGCTCCGCGGGCCGACCCCAGCCCTCCCCTGGCCCCGGCACGGAGAGGTCCCGCTGCCGCCGGCGCCGCGCCTGACGGTCCCCGTTCGCCACAACTCCCCGGCACCGGGCGGCCAGCGCGCCCCGTCCCCGCCGTCACACCCATCGTGAAGCGTTTTGCTTTAATCCCTTCGGCGCCCTCCTCCTCCCCACAGCTCTCCCGAACTTCGCGGAGGGGCGGCACGGCTCCGCGGGGCGCGGACGGGGCCGGGGGCAGCGCGGCCGCCACTTACGATCTCCGAGCGGCCGTCGCGGCAGGCGTTCTGGAAGCGGGCCTGCCTCTCCTCGTGGGGCCGGTCCCTGAAGCCGGTGTACTTGATCTGCGGAAACAGGGCGCGCAATCAGAGGGGCCGCCGGGCGATAAGGGCAGCGCAGAGCACAGACTGCGCCGCCCGCCCCCCCCGCAAACTTTACCCGCGGCGCCGGGGCCGCCGCCTCACCTCGCACTCGCGGCTCAGCTTCCTGAAGACCTCCTCGTTCTCGAACTTGCTGCGCTGGTCGGGGACGACCCGCGGCATGGTGCTGGGGCCGCCACCGGCTGCCCGCCTCCCGCCCCGCGCTGTCCCAGCCCCGGCGCTCGCCTCGCCCTTTGTTAGCCCCCGCCGGAGCGCGCCCCCCCGCCCCTTCCTCCCTGCCTCTCCTCCGCTCCGCCGCGCGCGCACAGCCGCCGCGCCGCCCGCTGCCGCCTCCCCCTNGGGACCTCCCCGGCCGCCCACCTCCTGCTGAGGCGGCTCAGCCGCAGCAGTTCCGGCTTCCTGCTTCGAGGGGAGCTGCCCCGGCCCTGCTCAGGGCGGGCGGTGCCTTCAGCCCTCTCAGTCAGCCCCCTCAGCCCCCTCAGCCCTCTCAATCAGTCCACTCAGGCACCGCAGCAGCACCCACGCCCACTGTCAGGCCAAAGGGGTGGCCCCAGGCCTACCCCACTGCTGCCATGCGAGCCCCCTCTGTGCTGCCCTGCAAAGCTCAGAGGTGTGGGGGCTGTGCCAGGAGCAAGAAGCCTGGCAGTCAGCTCCTTACAGGCCCAAAACAGCACCGAGGCCGCAGCTTACCTTAGCCCTTCCCCAAGAGCCGCTCTGTGGGACCTCACCCAGGCAGCGCAGGACACCATCCCCTGTCCCTGCTGTTCCATCCTTCCCTCAATTGTTGTCTTTTTCTACAGCCCTCCGCTGCTCTGGCATCCAGGAATGCCGCCAGGGTGAGTGCACTCGCCAAAAAGCAATCGGATAGCACGGTGCCTATTGCCAGCACAAAAATGTTAGAGCGTATTAGATCTTCTGATAAAGAAATGAGGTTTTCTAATCTCTCAGCATTACAATCTTAACTTTACACACACTCATGCAAATTGGAAGAGGGCAACGCTAAGGTTAGCCAGAAGGCACGATTTGAGTCAAGTATGAGCAAATTAACAAAAGTGAGGGAAGCATCTGTATCCCTTAACTATTTGTGTACAGACTTCATGAAAAAACTGTGAAGTTGTCTTCTAAATGTAGAAGATATTCTACAGGAAGTGTAATTCATTGAGGCAGTAACTCCAGATGCGTTTAAGCTGTATCCCCCTGTTTTCAGTGTGTTGCTGTAATGCAGATAGACGTGTAAATACAGAAGTTAAAAAACGTTTAAAAACATTTCTTCAGTAATAACCAAATCTGAAATGAAACTGCACCAAGATCGAAAACACAGAAATGTTATATATTGTCTTGATGAATTTAGATTAATACCAACCCTGAAGCAAGATTCTCATGAATGCTGGGCATATTTAGAGGTGCACCCCCCAAAAAAAAGAATTAAAAAAAAATCTATATCACTATTCATCTTGCAGCAAGATCAATACCATGTGCATAGACCTGCAGGAGAGCTGCCAAGTTCATAAGGTAGCAATCTGCCTCCGTAACCTCTGGTAATCTTTCACCACTCGCTACAGCTCCTGCCTCCCCCCCGACTCCAACTACATGTGCCTATTTCCAAACAACATTTGCAAAAAAACAAAGCAAAACAAAACAAAACTGAACAAAAAAAAATAAAAATAAAAAAGGTCAAAAGCAAAATGAGTGGTTGTGAAGCCCTAATGTAAGAAACAGGAGTCATCATCACCTAGCAAGCTGTGGAGTGGGTTTTGTTGTTGTTGTTATTTTCTTTATTTTTCTTGTTTGTGTGGGCTTTTTTGTCCTTGGCTTATATTTTTCAAGACTTTGTTGGGAAACAACATCAAATTTGACTGCTTTCCTCCCCACAGCCCTTTGTTTAGCGTTTCCTGTCCTGGGGTCTCTTCACTGCAAAGTTTTTCTTTTAAATGAAGTGAGTCAATATTATCAGAAGTCTGTGGCAGATCAGTGACTGCCTCTGTCTGTTGCCTCCCTTGGTCTGATGCAGAAACAGAATAGCAGGACAGGGTGAGATGGAACGCAGTCCCACAGTATCGTGTTATTCTTCTGGATTTATCCAGTTTCTTTAAGCTGGGCTGATTCTAAAATATCAACCTCTGCTCGGAAGAATACCTCTTTGGTGAAGGGATCTGATTCCTTTAAATGATAACAGATATAACTGGGGAGGAGGGGGGGGTGGAAACCACAACAGTTTAGACCTGTTTTCTCGTCACAGGAAGCTTATAAAGTCAGACCCGCCGTTCCCCTCACTACCCCTGGTGCAGCCCTGAACACTTCATAAGGCAATTCAAGTCTTAAAGGTAGAGAAGTTCCTACTTTTTTATTCCTAGCCAGACAGAGAGCCACATGAATTAACACCCTGCTGCATGAAAGGCTACACATGATTTCAGCAGGAATTTACCCTGTTTGGCCATGGTTACTGGCCCCTGGCCAGGCAGTCAGTGTGCATGGAGGTCAGAAGCAGCTTTGCAGGTGGCAGCTGGGTGCCATGGGAGGGAAAGCAGAGGTGATCGTGTTGGAGGTGGGTTACAAACTTGTAGGGATTCTGCAGCTTGCCATACTGGTTTTTGCTTCTCCTTTTTAGTGCTATATCAGTAACACACCAAAATGAGCTAGAATCTTCTTGCTTGTGCGTTGCCAAACAGAAGTTCTTCCTGAAGGAACCACAGCGATGCTTCTACAGCCCCTCTAGGTGTGGCTCGGGCTGCTCAGGTGTTAGTAGGCTTACCTTGGTCTGCAGGTCCTTGTGCTGTTGATTCACAGGATGAGAACCCAGTCTGTTTGTTAGGCCTCTGGGTGAGCCACCTTCAGAAAACAGAAATGGCCAGGCTTGGAAACATGCTGCTTTCAGAGCAATTTCTCAGAAGAGATCTCTTTTCAAAATAAGATCTATTGTGTTTACAGCGCATGGAGAATTGAGGAAGAATACCACTTAAAGATTTACAGAGTGGATGCTTTTGAGAAAGGGAATTTTCTTCAAGGGACAAGTCTTGTATACACTGTTCTTACTACAACCCCTCTCTGACACATATTTAAAACTTCTGGTTTCCCCTAGGTAGCAGTATGTGATGAACAACTGCATGGTACTGATGTTATATCGCTCTCTAGACTTTGTGCATGTCCAGCACTAATAAGCCAGACTCCTGTGTATCCATTGATCTATGGCAGCTGCAGCATAATCAAACACCAGTGTTATGTATATACAAGCTACTCTATGATTATATATCCATTAATAAACTGTTTGCAAGATATAATTATGCACATTAAGTGTGAAATGCAATCCCCTTACGCAAGGTCTATGCTAATGAGTTATACAAAATTCAGGGGGAGAGAGAGAGGGAGAAATAGACCAGATGAACTACTGTCTGCCCCAGACTGATTTTTATTTCCTTACGACAACAGCTGATGCTCCCAACTGGGGTATTGTCACTGAAGTCTTCCCACCAGCGACCTGGGGTGTTGCCGATCGGTTATAGACACGTAGTCACAAGCAGAAACCATCCTGAAACATCCTAGTTCACCTACAGAGCAGCCTTTCATGCTTAGCCTGCATAAATCAGCATATCCTCTTATCTCATGACTCCCAAACTAACCCTAATGAGGCATATGGGCAGCACAGAAGGCCACAAGCTATCACAGTCAATTCGTGTCTGTGGAAGCACCTTACACAGAGATGCACATAAGTGCCCCAAATGCAACGATGTGCAGCTTTTCAGGACTCAGATAAGCCCAAAGTTAGTACCTAAATATCTCACATAGCACACAAAGAGAGATAAGAGCGATACCACAGCAGCTAAACAAAATTTTGCATACTGAGTGGGAAGCTGCCTACCAGTTTAAAAATGCTAAGCATGGCAGGTATGAGCAAAGGAGCAGCACCTGATCTCTCTTTTCTCTAAACCAGGCTACAAGAGAGGTGCATCTGTGCACTCCAGAAACCAAACTCAGAGCCCTTTTCCAAAAAGAAGCTTCCAGCTGAAACCACGGAATGGGCCTCTCCCTTATGGGAGCAGGACTCCTGCCTGCTCTTGTTCTCAGGTGTTCGGAGTACGTAGCCAGGATGTGGGACACCCTTCCCATTCGGAAGTGCCCTCATCACCACGACCCTAGCAGCAGCAGTAGGTGTGTTCACACCTCTGCTTCAACCTGGTCACTGCCACGGTGCAGCAAGAGACCCAAGTCTTCACAGGCAAACCTAAATGGAAAGCCAGTAAAAGCAACCATCCTTTCCAGCTTGGCTATCTGGATGCTTTCAAGGGTCTCTGCCATCCACCCAAATACAGTCTCCTGGTATTTGCATACTAATGACTAATCAGAAAATGATCAGAGATGTATGACTGTAGAAGTACAGTGTCACACCAGGTACACGAGCACAGTGTAGCAAAGGCAGCCTCTGATTATTCAGCTTGGCACTGTCTTAGGAAAACACGATGTCATAATGAATTGAAAATCTGGTTAAATTCTTTCAATCAACCAAGGGAATACTGATGTTTTTCTGGAAACCAACATGAAATGAAACTTGAGAATATCAGAACCAATTAATCCTCTGAGGAGGCAATGGGGGTGAACTACACAGTTAGTTGGAGAACTAAAACAGATTATCCCAGAAGGCTGCTTGACTTCCATCCTGTTTATTAGGAACAACGATGATGAGTGAAGTAGGTATACTTTTCTGGGATTCTGTTGCAATCTGTGTATGTTTTGGCAGTGGAACTATGCAGCTTTCCTGTTAGAAACACTTTTCCATTTGACCAATTGCAGCACGAAGTGAAAAGAAGCATTGTGTCAAGTCGGAGTCTCCATGGCCTGGTGAGCAGAGAGCAGGACTGAGTGCCCCATCCTGCTTTGCCAGCAGTCTGCTGCAGCCTTTGGGCATCTCTCTTCACCTCTTATTCCTCCATCCCCCCACCTATCAAATGCCTTGGCATCCCCAGATGAAGATATCAATATCTCCATATAGATAGCCAGGCACTGTCATTATCTGTGATGTTGAGCATTGAGGAGAAAGTTTAACTGAGCACAAGGCATGACTCACCCAGGCTCACATACATAAAAGGAAGTGCTTAAAAACTGCCTTTGTGAAATCAGTTCTGAGGATGCTGCTATGGCCATGCACGCCATACTCACAGCACTCGGTCATGTGTTGTTCAGGGAGAGTTTTTCCTGTTTATTATCTTCTGTGTTGCTGTCAGCTGCAATGTCTCGTTACATTGGATTTCTTAATCCAGTCAGAACTCTGTCGGAAGCATACGTGTGGTTCTGGGGGCAGCACACTATGGCAGAGGGCCTTTCAGACATTGTGAAGAACATGAAGCACATAGAGGCATTGGACAAGCTCTGTCATCTTGTAGTTCTTCTTGAAGTCCCTGCAGATATTGAGATTTCAGAAGGCTGCACGAGGGTGGATGGTGCAGTTTCAGTCCTCAAGGCTTGAGAGCCATGGAGTCTGGCAGCACAGAGCGGATGTGAAATTGCACACAGGACATCCAAGGCTTTCTTCCACGTGAAGGAATTGGTGCTAAGCAACAATCAAAACGTGTGTGTGCTCCAAAACTCCCACCAGCCAAACCTGTCTGATAAATCCATCTCTCTAGATTAATTACTTCTGCTCATCTTCTCTTTCTACTTCAGGGCCTTTTCTTTTCNTTTTCCTATTTTCTGAAATTATTTGACATGAAGCTTGTGGCTGATGGAGGAGTAGCTTGTGTGCAGTACAGCACAAGCTCCTGGCCTTGCAGCCAGCCCTTCCTGCTCCTGCATGAGTGGCACAGAGCACATCTGAATTCAAAGTGTGGAAGCTGAGCACACCGAGCACTCCAAGGGATGGCTGTCTGTGGGCTGCACTGGAGATGCTGGGCAAGAAAGTTAAACAGGGACTGACTCAAGCCCCGTTCTCGCTTCACATCTGAGTGTTTATCACTGAGCGAGCTCAGCACTATAATCTGCGCTATGTATGGTTTATGCTCAGTGCAGCTCTGAGAGGTGACTCAGTCTTGGTTCAGATAATGTCCAAATGATACTTCAGAGTCCAACAGGGGTATTCTTGTAAGCTGTGAGCTTCTCTCCTCCCTTAGATGGAAAGCCATTGCATTAATGAAGTATTCTTTTTATTTTTTTTCTTTTTTTGCCTTTTCTATAGTCACGCAGAAATAAACTTCTAGCTGTAATCAAGAATTTAACACCTTGCCTGACTGAAATGCAAATACCAATAAGCTTCATGGTAGGGTCACAGACATGTCTTAGCTGAAAATGTTTTGTTGGTGAGATACAAAGAAGTTTATGCAAAAAAAATCTCCCCTTCCAAAATTCCATGTTTGTTTAGTGAAGTCAGACACCACCACAGAGGACTTAATGGAACATTTTACATTAATCTTAACGAGAAGTTTAAGTCCCCTATTCTGTTTGTAGGAAGTTATGCTGAAGATGGTAGAAGTTAAAGTTTTCTACCTGATTCAGTCCTCTTGCACACTCACACGTCATCCACCTTTACGACATGTGCCCAGTTTTAAACTTGCCTCATAAAAGGTAGCAAAACACCCACCTTCAAACTACGAGGTGATTACGAAAATCTTTTTCTTAAAGAATGAATTTCATTTTCAGGGGGGAAGTTGCATTTCAGAACTGAACAGAGTTCTGCCTTGCTCCACAAAAACATACATTTCCCTGCATTTAACACAGCAGGCAGCCACATCATATCACAGCAAATGGATCATGCAGTGCTTCCCCATGCTTTCTGGGGAATCGGTGCTGCACAGAGGTGAGGAGACGAAGCCACACAGCACGCTACTTCATCAGAGCTTCCAGGGCAGGGAGAGCTGCCACCAAGAAAGGGCGGATCCTGGAGAGGTGGATTCTCTTGCTGAGGCTAATAGTGAAAATTAGCAATATTTAAATTTGTGTCTCCAACCAAGTCCACAAGGAAATTTTCCTCTTTATCAGCACATTCCATCACGGGCAGGTTTGGAGCGCGCTGGTGCAGGGGGCTGCAGACCGCTGCTTTCATTATGGAGTCTGCAAAGAAAGCTAACAAAAATAAAATACCTGGCTGCTGCTCTGGGGCCCTGCCTAACCCCGCCTGCCTCATGCCAGCGTGGGGAAAGCAAAACAAAGCCCATTCCTTGGGCGTGCGCTGCCGAGGGAGCTGCCTTTTCACCTTCTTTCAGCACAGAGCTGTTACTGTTTTTGTTCCCGTTGATCTTATCATTTGAGAATTTGGAAGGGATTTCAAAGAGGCAGGGTGTTGATACCAACTTTGTTTTCGTGCTTCTCCTCTGTTGCTGCAGCTATTTGTTTTCACTGACTGGGAATAAGAATGGCCCCAGTCCCCCCGCCTGATCCCAGCGCGTAGAACGAAGCCTCGAGCTTCCCTCGGCTCTGCACGGGCACGAGAATTTCCCCATGCAGATTTTATTGTATGTTCCAGAGTGGAGGGTGTATTTACATCTCCCCCTCTGCCTTCTTTATGGGCCAAGACAAATTCCTCAGCACATTCCCTCATAGGATTTTCCTATTAGATGTGGATTTTCCCCTCCAAGTCTGTAATTTCTCCGATGTGTTTTCGTGCCCTGCTCTCCCCGCCCAGGAGGGAGAGCAGCAAGATGTCTATGAGCCAATGCTACAGCAGCAGCAAAAAAAACAGGCACAGAGCAGCAAGAGGCTGTTCTTCACCTCTCAATCACCTCTGTGGTCTCTGTTAGCAGCTGCAGCGTTTGTAGATGTTCGGGGAAGCTCGAGACTGACCCACAGCACAGGGAGAAGCAAAGGTCACTTCCACAGCTTCACTAGAAAGAAATTCCAGTGGCTGCTCAAACCCCATAATCCAGGCATGATGAATGTGTATCGAAGGCAGATCTGGTTTCATTGGAGATCCTGGGTTGAGAGCAGTCTGTTGGGGGAGAAAAAAACTTGAAAGCTGGAGAAGGAAAAATAGAGCTCACATAGAAAGTCAAGTCCTGTGGCAGGAGCGCTAACAAATTACGGTATTGTTCTACGAGCTGCTCTGGGGAGCATGGAAACAAAGGTGAGCCGATTTCCTGAGGATTCGCACCTCCGTTTTCCCCTCTCGCCCACACCATCTACGTTTAAGCCTTTTGCAGGAATTTCTCTGAAACCCTCTTTTCCTCCCACCCTCAAATTTGCTTGAGTTTGATGTGCAGAGTCAGCGATTTGTGGTGTGGGAGGATGGAAAAGGGGAAATAAAAGCACAGAGGCACAGTGATCTCCCACACCTTGCTTTGCTGTGAAGCCAGCATCAAACTGCCCCGCAGCAGGGTGAGACTTTCAGGACAGAAAGGCCTTTCAGGACACGGATATGACTCCTGGAGCCTCTCATGGGAAACCTGGGTATCAGACTGAGAGTCACCACCCTGGGTCCTCAACGAAAGCTGTCACCACAGGGCTGGCACCTGGTAGGCTGATCCGTGAGCCGCAGCTCCACTCCCACCTCTCACCTCCCTCCGCCTGAGCTCTCCAGCCTTCCAAAAATAGCCCCAGCGCTGAGGTTCTCCTGCTCAGCCATAACAGTGGCGGCATTCCCTAACCTTGCACTCAAACAGCTGAGATTTTTGGCTGCGTTTTAAAACAGAAAGGCAAAGAGGAGGAAGGAAAAGAAGGGGGTGGAAAACAGCTTGAGGAAAGTGCCTGGCATGGAAAAGCTTTATCCTAAATAGCTTTAGCAAAGCTTTAAGCAGTCAGACTGTTTCTTACAATGAAAACCACCCAGCACTCTCGACTGGTGCATCCCTGTTCCCAGAGACACAGACAGCTCTTGTCCCTGCAGAAAGCCACAACTTACAGCAGATAAGGGCAAGCCAAAATGAACAGGTGCTAGTCATAGCAGCAAGATCAAGATTAGGTAAGAGGGGAACATCTAGCCCTAGAGATACTTGGGGCCTGGGAGAGATTCACTGGGAGACATCAGCTTCCATCACAGGAGGCTGTTGGAATCAGAGGGAGCAGAAGCATCCCATGGTGAGGAGCAGCTGAAAAGTGAGCAGGTGACACATCCAGACACCATGTGGCTTCCCTACATACACCTTAGCCATGAACAAGCTGCTCCCTTCATAGAAGGGCTTTCTAACTGGTGAAGTGACCTACTGTCCACACCCCTGCTTTAACTAATATTTCTACCCCATCTGGAAGACTTGACAGGGCAGAGGCTCGTGGGGGCTGTGTGGCTTGTCCGCGCTCATCAACAACCCAGCTCAAGTAGGGCTCATGACACTGGCATTTGGAGTTCTGCACTCGTCGCTTCTCAACCCAAATGTTCTTCTCCCTGGGAATTTCAGAAAAGTTCACACACATTTTCACAGCCACTGTTTGATGGAGTTCCTTATTTTTTTGGCTTCTTCTTCTGCTCTAGAGTTTATGTGAGCCCAGTGCCCTAGGATCTCCTTGCAGCTACCTCATCTTCTATTTCTTCTTTTCTCCAGCCAGGGGATTTCCACTCTGTTGTCAGATACAAGCTTGCAGGCATCCCTTTTATCTATCAGTCTGCTGTACCCCATCTTTTGGTGGAGAAATCCTAGATCAGAGCATTTCCTCCCCATTTTCAGCTCCTTCTCTCCCCTTCCAACCTGGCAGCTCCTCACTGGATATCTAACTTCCTAAAACAGGAATTCCTCTTTATTTGCTATCGCTGTTCCTTCTGTCTCAAAGCCACACTTTAGTTGCAGAAACTCAAACAGAAATCCTTTGGGAAACTTGATGCCATCACGTACCGACAAGTCTATGAGCATCAATGTTAAGCTCTATAGACTGTCTGGGATCCAGAGGTGTTTTGTTTCTCCCATCTCACTGTCTCTTCAGCTTCCTTTTTAGGGTAATTTCCTCAGTGGCACCAAATTGTTCACCTGTTTTTCTTTCGCTTGCCTCCAGATGGGAAACAGCCACAGCTCATTTGGGGTCGCATCTCCTTTGCACTCTGCTGATTTCCCACAGTGTTGGATCCTGGCCTCCATCAAATCTGCTCTCGCTCAGGTTGGCACTGCGCTCGTTTTCCACCTTGGTATCTTAATGGCTTTTTTCTGATCTCGTAAGGAGCCTGCTGCCATTTCTCAGTTTTGTCCTTTATGTCTTTTCCTGGCAAGAAACTGAAGTAACCCTCGTTTCCCAGGATGAACAGCACATGTGCGTTGCATGCTACTGCTTCAGGGTCAAGAAGGGCTACGTCTGGCCACTCAGTTTAGCCTTCTGCCAAGCACAGATTCACACTTTCGGCTTCCCCATTAACCAGCCTGGATGCACACGTGCCGAGGACAGTGCACAGCAGCACTCCGGGATTGCTCTCCTGCTGGCTCTGCCCATGGGCAGCGCAGTCCTTTGTCACCTCCAATATAAGATTTTCAGAACCTTATAAAGGGGAAAGCAAGCTCACTGACCCATTATTTTGTAACTCTGTTTCTCTCCGCCAAAAGCCTGGGCACCTCTTACTGGGAGGCAATGGGCAGTGAACTTGTTCCTGTAAGAGATGAACTCAAGCACCTTCCTGGTGAGAGCTGCCAATGAACCATTTCAGAGCAGAGGTAAGGTCCAACGCTGTTTCGAGGTGCATCATTACCTTGCATTGTATGTCTTGGCAACAAAAGGCTGAATTTCAGCATGTTTTCTCCCTTCAGCATGGTTGGAGGATTTTTTCCCCATAGAAGAAGCCACAGAACCCTGAAAACGTCTCCCAGAAGCAAATTCCCCTCAAAACCACAAAGCTGGGAAAAACCTCCACTTTCTGTCCACTGCAAAAGTCTCTCATCACCTTAAATTCAGTTAATCCCAGTCCCTGAAATGGTCGCATCTGAGCCTGCTGAAATGAAAGCTGGTTGAGACAGCCTGCTCTTTGGATAACCAGAGTGCAGTGTCAAAGCCACATGCCGCGGCCGTCCCCACGCAGGCACAGGGGAACACAAAGTCCCGGCAATGCCCTCCCGTGGGGCTGTTTCCCACATTTATCACTAACAGTACATTTAGCAATAGCAGCACTGCCAGCAAGCAGCCCAGGAGCAGCGTGCGGTGCTTCCACTCGCCACTTGCTCTTCTGTCTTTGCATGGCTTTATGCAAAGACTGTGCAAAGTGCTTTCTTTGCAAGCCAGGTCTGAACATTGTTTTCTCCCTGAAGCCACCTCTAATCCACCTTCTTTATGCTTATGTAGGCAAAACTGAGCTCCATGGGTGAGCAGCTGCAGTCTGGGCAGACGCAGGCTGTAGGCACCGGTGCTCACGGTGCGAAAGCAGCAGCCTCCTCCGCTCTGTTGCTCAAACCCCAGTATTTAATGACAAACAAGAGCCTTTCTCTAAGGAAAGCAGGGCTCATAAAACTGAGAAAGCAGGATCCCCTGCACTGAGTTATTAAGCACGAGGAGCTGTGTTCAAAGCACAAAACAGAGGTGTGCATGAATATGGACATGAGGACCGGTTGCTTGGTGGCTGTTCCTCTGAGCTGCCTTTGAACTGAGGAGGAAGTGCTCATGGCGATGCAGGATGCAAAGCTGAGTGCGCCTTTCTCTGTAAAAAAACACATGTAGCCAGGGGACACGTGACTGAACTGGGAGATTAAAAGGAGAATAACATTCAGCACTTTGTCCTCCACAAAGGACTTGCTTTTTTTTTCCTTTTCATTCTACTTTCTGTACAAAAAATTAAGAAAACATGTTAGGGATGGTTAAAAACCACCACCCAACATACCGAGAGCAGAGATAGGGAAGAAAACTGCAGCTCCTGCCCCACTGCACGGAGCAAGATGGATGCAAGGCCCCGGGGGCAGCATGCCACTCCCCAAAAGCTGTGGGTGTGCGGAGCTCCCCGCATCCAATGCTGCTTGGCTAATTCTCACTGCCATCCCTCCTCAGGCTCTGAGGAGCTCTTGAACCCTCACACAGAACACCTTCCCTCCTCTGCTTCCTTCCATTTTTTAAATATCCAGTATTTAAATTCCCTAACTCCCTTCTGGATTCCCTAATCCTCACATTACGCAAGTGAAGCTCTGGCTATGGCAAGCACCCCCTGCAGCGTGCCCGTTCCTGTGCCACAGAGCCTCTGTTGAGTGCCAAGCCCCTCGGGCAGCTCTGGGTTGGAAGAGACGATGGCCAACCTGGGGACAGCGACCAGCAGCACCTCAGAGGGCCTTCAACAGCAGCACCTCCAGGCTAACTTTTCTTTCAAAGTTTCATTGCTCTTGTGGGATGTTCTCGCTCAATGTCCCAGCCTAGCACTGAGAAGACAGATTGCGAAGCACAGAGTTATCCCAGTTTGGCAGGACACCAGTCCTAGACCAAGGGCCGCTGCTCTGTTGCTCTTTTGGAGCTGTCTGGGGGTGTTGGTCAGCAGCCATTGCACGTGAGTCAGCGCTGTGCCCAGGCACCGGACGGGGCAATGGTGCCTCGGGATGCAGCAGGCTCAGCACTGCTGGGCGAGGGCAGGGGTCGTCCTCTGTGCTCTGTGCTGGTGCGGCCTCACCTCGAGCACTGGGAGCAGGTTGGGTGCCACAATGTAAGGACATGAAGTTCTTAGAGAGCGCCCAAAGGAGGGCTGTGGAGATGGGGAAGGGTCTGGAGGGCAAGGGCTGTGAGGAGCGGCTGAGGCTCATGGTTTGTTCGGCCCAGAGCAGAGGAGGCTGAGGGGAGGCCTCATGGCAGCTGCAGCCCCTCATGGCGGCCCTGCAGCCCCTCACAGGGAGCAGAGGGGCAGCGCTGAGCTCTGCTCTGGGGACAGCGGCAGGGCCCGAGGGAACAGCACGGAGCTGTCAGGGGAGGGTCAGTGGGGTGAGGGAAGAGCTCTGCCCCAGAGGGGTGGGCACGGCACAGAGCCCGGGGCAGCGTCACTGCCCCAACTACCGGAGCTTGGAGTTGAGACACTGCTCTCAGCCATTGGGTTGGGCTGGGGGCTGCTGTGTGGAGCCAGGAGGTGGTCTCAGTTATTCATGTGGGTCCTTTCCAACTTGGGTGTTCTGCGATCAGTGCCCACAGGCATGGCCCAGTTCAGGCAGACTTCACTATGTGCCTAAAAGCCACTGACCCAAAGGAGCTGCACACTCAGGCTCCAGATTTGTCCTGACCCAAAGCCTGAGAGATGGGGCATTTCTTCTGCTCACTCAAAGCACTGAACCCCAAGGCTGCAGCAGAGCACATGGAAGTGTTCCAGCAGCTCATGGACCCCGAGGGACGCTCGCTGCCCGCAGGTCGCTGTACATACCGAGCCCTCCATTCGTCTTCCCACAGCACATGTTAACGACTAAGACGGATGGTGTTTTCTTGCTATCAGATTTAGCAAAGTTTTGGAAGCTTGTGGCATATGACAGACTCTGAGATGTTTTCCTTAGATGGAGTGTTGAGTTGCATTTTGATTAGAAGTATACCCCGGTAGAACTCAGGCAATGATGGATTAACAATTTCCTATCACTTTCTCAGGCTTGCTATTCATTTCAGGTGGAACATATTTGTGTCAATTGAATAATTCCATAGAGGCATTGATTTATTTGGAGTTTAGAAGTATAGTAAAGAAAGCATTCAAGGAGTTTTAATCAAAGCATATAGTTTTGATTAACTTCAGGATTTAAAAAATAAAAAAAAAATCCACAGGAGTAGCTGTTTTCCAAACTGCAGCAAATTCCAAACATCTCCATCTCAGCACACTTTAGGCTGAGGCACGTTGTCCTTAATACCTAGAACAGCACTCTGGTTTTCTACCACACAAATTAACCCCAAGCATCCTGCTCTGCCCGGGTCTGCTCGGTCAACACTTCTTATTAAAATAGTTGTAGGGGGCCAGCATTGGACCCCCTCAGTGCTGAAGCAGGGAAGCACAAGACAAAAATTGAGTCACCCCCTGAACGAGTGCATTTCCCTGCTCATTGTTACCCTCTCGAGAAGGTTTTGCACAATGCAGCCTACAGAAGAGTTCTCCAGCACTCTGAGGGAAAAGGCAATCACTCTATATTTAGGCTGAAAAATTGAGCAGTAGTAAGAGCAGAGGCTGGCAATGGGACAGTTGTGCTCTATGGCCATGGCTGGGGAGTCACGCAGCTCACGCTGGACATTGCCATGAAGATGGACCAGAGCCACATGCTTAATGCACAGCCACAGACAGAGGTCCGCATGCAGAGGGGAGGATTTATGGCAGAGTTCTTTGGGGCTGACTACTGGAGGCTGAGTGCCCCCCACCTCCAGCCTTGCTGACACCCGCCAGCACCCAGTGAGCCATGCTGCGGTGTCTGCATCCTGCAGAGCTCTGGAAATTCAGGACAGCTCTCCCAGACAGTGTAAAACCCATGGCTACAATGGGTAACATACACACGGACACAGATTTACGTGAGGAAAGGGGTCGTGGATCTTCTGGATTTAAGTGAGGAGGTGAATCATGGGCGGTACTGCAGCCTCTGCAGGCAGCAAAGGCTTCAGTCAACTTGCCCTCTTTTAATTAAAAGAGGCTTTATCTTCTTCCAGGTTAAATATCGTCATCTAAATAATGAACTTTCAATCCACACAACACAATAAATACAGCCTCAGGATCGCATATTTACTATCCTCAATAAATAAAGCTGTAATTTCAGCTACCAACAGGTTATGAATAGCAGCTTGCAAGAACAAAACAGCCATCGCCAGTATTCAGACACAAAGCTACAACGGCATTTCAAGTTCTGAAACTGTTTTCAATACCCATGGACAGGACCCCTCCAGACCCCACCTCCCAAAGCCAGGCAGAGCTTGGAGCTGAGCTGATGGGAGCAGGCGGTGGGTGCAGCTCCAGCTCTGCCGCCAGGAGCCCCTCAGCCCCCTCGGCCCAGCAGGGCTTTGCCATCTCCTCCGAGCACAGGGGAATGCTGTGCCCGCTCCTAATTGAGGCTGTGCTGATGACGGCCTCCCCCCATCAGCACCGGCTGTTTGCATTACTGCTCTCTAACAATGTCCCTGTCTCAAAGCACACAAGGAAAAATGTGACCCTTTGCAACTCATCTGCTGGCTAAAATCAGCCATTTCTGGTGGTAACGCATTTCTTAAATGATGTCCAGTGGAGCAGAAAGAGCCTCAAAAACACTTCTCTCGGGAGGGTCATTTGCTCTGACAGCAGCGCTAAGGCAACAGATCTCGCTGTCAGGGCTCCGGCCCTCAGAAGAATCTCTGGATGCAGCACTGCTGCATTATTTCTTTCGCTTAAACACCGTTAATTGCCTCCGCAGCACTCTCCGTGGGCAGCAGCGGCTGGGGGTCAGCGCAGGGCGGCTGCTGCCATCCATCCCCACGCACTGCTCATTACGGAGCGGGTCCCCCCCCGAACGGAGCTGAGCGCTGTGCTCCGGGGCTGCGGGAGGGGCAAACCCCGGCCGGGGGGTGCGTGCACCCCACTCCCGCAGCTCGGGCGAGGGGGGTCGGGGGGGGAAGAGAGGCGGCCCCAGAGGGAGCAGAGCGTAGGAACACACAAAACGCTGCGGGATGGAGAGAGCCGGGCCCCCCGGCCCTGTACTGCAACCCTGACGTGGCCCGGGGGGTGTTCAGGCTTCACCCCAGGCCCCGGCTGGGGACGGGAGCACCCGGCTCGGGTCGCCGTCCCCATGTGCCATAATGACCGAGGCAGGGCGGGGGGAAAAAAACACACGGGGGTGCGCGGAGGGGCAGCACGGGAGCAACAGCGAGCGCCGTGTCTGCACGTGTCACGGCTCTGCTCGCCGCTCCCTCCCCTGCCCCCAGTCGCTTCGCTGCCACACAGCGGGCGGGGCCGCGACGCGCGGTGACCGCCCCGAGCCCGAGCCCGGCTGCGGGCAGCGCCCGCGGGGGCCACTGGGCACGGGCGCAGCCGCAGCCTTCGCAGCCATCGCAGAGAGCGCTCACCTGGGGGCCGCCCCTCCCCGCAGAATGGGCGCAGCGGGGGGGGCACGGCACCGCCTGACCCCACCCCGTGGCCGTCCCCTCCCGCCCGTCCCTGGGGGGACCCCGACGGGCACCGAGCGACTGCTGCACCCTGGGTATGTCTGCAGGAACCTGGACCCGCGGGGGTGGGACCTGGAAGGAGCCCCCGCTGCGTCGCGGCTTGGGAAACTGCGCTGATGGAAGCTCCAGGCGTGTTTGGTGTTGGGTCGGTGTTTTTTTTCAAAGCAGTTCTCCCACTGGGGAAAGCTAGGAGATGACTCACTCCACATCTTCCAGACCCAAGGGAAAAAAGAAAATTAAAAAGGAAAAAACAACAACCAAACAACAAAACCCATTCCAGCTATTCCACCCGGTTGCTGTCTGGGTGCCTGCTCGTGCGCTCACAAGCTCCTACCTCTCGTTGCCCACCCCCGGGAACGTGCCCCCATCCCACCCCCGTGCCCAGCCGGGATGGGCTGTGGCTCTGGGCTTTGCTTGGGGCTCCTGGGGAGCAAACCCGTTCCCGTGGTTGGCAGTGCCCCAGGGCAGTGCACGGGCCCCAGAGTCATAAGCAGGGGGAGCAGAGGGAAGGTGCTGTGCTGCCAAAGGTTCTGGGAAGCTCTGAGCATTCCAGGGCAGCACCCAGCGAGGCAGAGCCCGGGGAAAAGATGTGTCCCCCCCGCAGCCCTCTTTGGAGAGTCCTGAAAGTTGCTTTTACAAAAAGGCAGATGTGGGGGCACCATGTTGGTACGTGAAGGGTGCTGGCATGCTGGGCTGGGTGCAGGGCTGTGTGGCTGCCGGGGTGCACGTGTATGCAGAGGTGTGCGTGGGCACAGGGCTGTGCGTGGCTGCAGGGGTGCATGTAGGAGCTAGAGCGTGTGGGGGGTGCATGGGTGCACGTGGGAGCTAAAGCATGTACATGTGCAAGGGGTGTGCACGGGTGTGCACGGGTGCAGGGATGCATGTGTGTGCGGCACTCACGCACAGAGGGCAGCTCTCTTCTGCCAGGCAGGAGCAGGGCTGAGCCCAGCAGCACCGCTCATCTCTGCACATCACCCGTGTGTCCCCAAACACCAAGTGCAGAGCGCAGCATCACATCCCCAGCAAAACCCACCCGGATCCAAAGCAGCCTCACTTCCCTCTGTTTCCCACCAGCGATTCTTCCTTCCCGTTTCTCCCGGCACTGTCAGCCCGCAGCAGAACAGGCTCAGCCCATCCCCCAGCTCCCTGACCCAAGGACTCCTGGTCTCTTTCCCTGGACCCCACGGTGCATCCCCGTGCAGCACCGGCTCCCCAGGGCAGCCGGCGTGAGACGGCCGCGCTGCAGCGGGTTTGGCAGCGGCTTTGATCCGGAGGAGTTTTCCAGGAGGCAGTGTGAATGGGATGTTTGTCTCACGGCTCTTCGCAGTTTATCCAGCGAGGTTTTTTCTCAGGGAGTGGCTGGGGCTGGCACTGCCCACGCCAGCTCTGAGGGATGCCATTTGCAGCAACAAAATAAAGGCAGGGCTCGGGCGCTGCCTGAGCGCACCGCAGCACCTCGGGAAGCCGCCCAGTGCAGAATTTTCCTATGCTTTGGGGCTTTATTGCAAATCTGTGACAAAGCAGGAGTTTGTCAGACAATTCATTTTAATTCCAGTATCAAATAAATAAGTAAATAAATAAGGAAAAAATCACTAAACACCTCCAAACTCTGAGCCAAACAAACAAACAAACAAACAAACAAACAAAAAAAAAAAAAGCCACCAACAACAACAACAACAAAAAAAACCACACCAAAGAACCACCTGGCGCTGGCGCTGACCCCCGGGCGGGGCCGGGCCGCGCGGAGCCGGGCGGAGCAGGCGCTGAATGCCCCATTCATTCCTGGCGGGGTGGGCGCTGGGGACGCTGGCGCCGGCTCACGGGGCGCGGTGCTTCCGTGCCTCCTGGTCGGGGGAGGCCGGCATCGGGGGGCCTCTGTTTGTCCCCACGGGGCTGATGGCTCCCCGGGTTGCAGCACTGATTTGATTTGATCCGTCGACCAAAGCAATGATGTGGTATTTTCCCAAGGGAAGAAAATTGGGGGTTTGCCACTGAACGGCTCGAAGAAATGGATTTTATAAAGCGCACCAGAGCCCATCCTGGATTGCACATCTCAGGATGCACGCGGCCGCCCTGCGCCCTGCTTCCTGCTCACCCGCTTTGTACAGCAGCAAAACAAACTCTATCTGATGTTCCAAACAAAATCTGGAGCTTGTTAGAGAAGAAACCCGCAGACTGGGAACCAGGCACTTTTGAGGGCTTGCACAAAGGCTTCATGTGGGTGTCAGTGACGCGTTCTCTGGGGCCAAATAATCAGGGGCTCCAGATGCACTCGCTGGCTCCTCCACACTGCTTCGCCACCAGTGTCACTGCCCAGCTCCCAGGATGGGCACACAGCGAGCTCTGTGCAGCGAGGACGATCCCAGCCCAAGTCCCTGGGGGCCACGGGGCTGCAGTGCGGTGCCATCACTGGGTCCTTGGGTGGGGGTGACGGGAGCCACGGGATCCCCAGCAGTGCTCATGGAACAAGGCGAGCACATCCCAAACGCATCCTGAAGACATCCCGAATACGTCCCAAATGCATCCTGAAGGCATCAGCCCTGTGCCATCAGCAAGTCAAGTCGTGCGGCAGCTTCTGGTGAGCGCAGCCCCGGCCCCATCCAAACACAACACATGGGATGGATTAAAAATAAAAATGCCATTAAGTGCTTCCAGAACATGAAGCTTAACAAAAGGGCTGTTGTGCGCGCAGCAGAGGGAACAGCGGGGCGGGAGCGTGCCAAGCCAGGGCCCCTGGGGGACTCCCCAGGTCCATCCCATCCCACCTCAGATGCATCCCCCCCATTTTCAGCTAGTGCAGGCGGGGTTCGGTTTGTGCCAAACATAGGAAATCAGCTTTCCATCGATTGCCATTTCTCCTTATGCATTCTCGCAAGCGCTCATTAAATTTTCATTCAATTATCCTGGGCCGCGCTGCGTTGGTGGTTTTTCACCCCCATTCTTTCCAGCAGGGACCGTCCTGATGGCCGCCTCCTCCCGGGAGCAGAGCAGGGAGGGGCACGAGGATGCGGGGTGGGGCCGCAGCAGTTCCTGCGTGCTGGAGCTCGGTGTGCCCAGCTGCAGGGTTAGCTGTGCAGCAGGAGTGACAGTGGGATGATGATGATAATGAATCATTGTTGCTTGGCACTGCTGATGAGAGGGACGCTAGAAGTGCGAGGTGGCTCTGGAGCCAGCAGAGCAAGCAGCAGTGTGAGGGGGTGGTGCTGATGTCAGTCTCTGCCTCCATTTCCCCAACTGCAAAGCCAGTGGTGGCACCGTGTCCTCGGCAGGTTCCTCTGCTGGGGCTCATGGTGACGTGCCACCAGCCCCAATCCCGTTGAGCCCCAGCTCTGAGCACCACGCACTGGACCCACCTGCAGGGCTCACATGTGCCAAACTGTCCCTATGGGCAGCTCAAGGCGGTGCTGTGTGCAGCGTTGCCAGTGTGTGAGCAGGTGTTTAGTGCTGGGGAGACCCTTGGCTGCTGCTGGTTGGGCAGTACAGGTCCGGGCACGGCAGAGCTGCCCTCCCACCGCACTCACCAGTGGCTGCTGCAGGCGGAGGTGGCCCCTGCACAGCATGCAGTGCAGCACTGGAGCCGTGTGCACTGCAGAAGGGCAAAAACGGTGCCCTCTCAGCATCCCTTACCCCCATGCAGCTCCACCTGCACAGGACCAGGCAATATGCTGCTGCCTGGGGCTCAGCAAGCAGCACGCTGCTGCATTTTAAAGCCAAAAGAGCAAATCCCATTCAGCCCCAAGCCAGGCTGCGACTCTGCAGCCCTGGGTGGATGTATGCCCCGGGGAGGAGGGACGGGGCATGGGAGGGATCCATCCACACCTGACACCAGCGAGCACCGGTGGGGCTGGGAGCTCACCATCCCCCCAGCTCCTGTGGCGGTGCCGGTGCTGCCATGGGGACGTGTGCCCCAATGCACGGCAGCTGTCCTTCCCAGTGCGACCATCTCGCAGCGATCTGACACGGGAACCGCGGGGGCTGGGGAGCGGGGAGGGCGGCGGCTGGCTGTGTGGCTCCAAGCGCTGCGATGGTGCTGGATGCACCAAAAGCAAATGTGTACATAGAAGGGTTCTGTGTCCTTTTTCCCTTGTTGAAAACTAACGAGGCTGGGAGGTGCTCAGAAGAGCTCCGGGCCGTACCAGCACAGAGCCCCGTCCCGGGGCTGCAGTGGGCTCCTGTCCACCCCCGCCGGGGTCACTCATCCCGGGAGCTCTCCCCTCTTGTGCCCCTCCAGCACCACCTCCGCACAGCGCATCCCTTTGGCCAACACTAGGGGAAACGCAGAAATCTCCGTGCCCCCGTCCACTCCTGTGCTGGAAAACCCCTGGGTGAGGGCGCCGGGAGCTCTGCGCGGTGCCACGCGGGGACAGAGCCGTCGTGGGGGGGGGGGGGNCTGTGGCAGAGCGGCTGCGATTACCCGGGCACGGCCAGACCCACCCCGCCCCGCTCCCCAGCAGCGGGCTCCTCTCGAGGCCGCGGACGGACCTGGCCGCAGCCGGGGGGCTCCGCGTTGTGCTCCCCCGGGGGGCGGCGAGCTGGGTGGTCCGGGCGCGGGGCAGCCCCAGCGCTCGGCTGTTCCTTGTTAGGCTCTGCACGGTTTGCGGGCACGTAATGGAAGGTGAATTCTTGAGGATTTTGCGCTCTTGCCAACCTGAGTTATTTATCCATCCAGGCTTCTTTTTCCATTTTAATTTTTATAATTTGGGGGGGATTCTATTTTGGGCAATGGCGAAATCAGCAGATTTGCTGCACCTTTGCAACGCTGTTGCAGCCCCCTTGGGACCCCCCCAGCCTTAGGGGGACCCCGTGGGACACCCCCATGGCTGTGGGAACAGCGGTTGCGTGCACACTTGGGGGGCACCAAGCAGTGCTGGCTGTGTGGGACCTCGTGGTGACACCGGTGGCAGTTAGAGCCGTGGGGCCCTTGTTAAGCACACGGAGACCCCCAGCCTGCCTAAGGATGGTGGGGAGGAGGTGGCATGGTGACAACTTCCCTATGGGCCCCACTGCTGCCGAGCATCCCCATGCCACACAGCAGAGACCAGATGCATGCTTCTGACCACAGGTTTGGTGTTCTGCCCCTCCCCCCTCCCAGCCCGGGGACATCTTACAGCTCATCTGCCGTTGGGGATATGTCTCCCAGGGTCACCTCCCAGGTCCCTGCATTGTGTCACACCAACCCCCCCCTCCCCCCCGCTGACCCCTACTTGGCTGCTGCATCACAGCCCCCCCAGTGTGCTGAGAGCTGGGAGGGAGGGATCAAGGTAATGAGGTGTGACAGTAAAAATAAAGCCATAAAAATAATAAAGTAATAACGTTACAAAATAAAATAGTAAAAAAATAACAACTTTGAAAATAAAATAATAAAAACTAAAAGTAGCGGAAAAGAAAATACTAAGAAAAATACTAAAAAAAAAAAAATCAACATGCTAAGAAGTAAAATAGGAAACCACTAACAAAACCCACCCGAAACGCCCGCCGGCGGCAGCGCGCTCCCCGGGGGCGGTGAATCCCCGCGCCCCTCCCGCGCGCCCTACCCGGCGCTATGGCGCCCCCCGGCGGTCTCGAGCAGCAGCTGCAAGCGCGTGACGTCAGCGCGTGCGTTGTGACGTCATGCGGCACCGACCCTATAAGTACTGGAGTATACGAACTATGATGAAGTACGTAACATCGTCTGTAAAATGCATAACGAAGAAGGAAAAATATAGAAAACACAAAACATAAAATGCTCTGCCTATATAAAGTGCATGAAATATACACCAAATCTGAGGGCCACCCAAGGGTGCACAGGAAACCCGAGCAGGCACTGCAGCTCAGCACAGGACACAGTTGCTGGAACCTTTCCGAGCAGAAAATGGGCCAGATGTCATCTGGGGCTGATACAGGGCTCAGTTGTAAGGAATGGGGAGGGGGACAGGAAAAAAGAGCCGAGCATGCCTCAAACCCCACAGGTCTTTATAGCTCTGTGCTAGCAGCGTACTTGTGCTCCTAAGCTAACACGAGCCCTTTCTCATAGAACGGTTCCCTGCTTAGGCTGTGGTCTGTATTTTTTCCATACAGATGGGGATTTGCAAATGAAGAGACAAAATTGCTTTGGCTGGATTCTTTGTGATGCCACCCAAAGCATTACAGGTTTTAGCAATAGACATAAACAAAGGCCCCGCACAAGGTCTGTCTCACCCAGGTGGCCAGGGGACCTGTGGCCATGCAGCACTGCTTCCCAGGGAACAGCCCGGGCCCAAGAGGTGCTGGGCTGGGCCCAAGAGGTGCTGGCCACTCCCTTCAGTGGCCCCTACGTGACTTCACCCCTTCCAATCCCAGGAGAGCACAGGAGCAAACAACTCACCTGCGCTCCCTGGGCAGCCACAGCCCTGCACCAGGTGCTGCATCACCAGCGCAGGCCGTGACCTAACAGTTCCCCTACCGATGGGGATGGGATGGGGATGGGATGGGAATGGTGATGGGTGCGGGAGAGGGAGAGAGTTGGGAATATGGTAGGGATGGGGACAGAGATGAGATGGGGCTGCAAATGGGGATGGAGATGGGGTGGGTTGGGATTGGGGATGGAGATGGGATAGAGATAAGGATGGGATGGGGATGGGATGTGTGTGGCCAGGACTGTAATTAATCTTGTTTCGACAAAACAAAAGTGATGTCCCCTGCTCTGCTAAAAGCCGCCTCCTGCAGAGCGTCAGGTGCTCAAGGAGCGAAGTGCTGTGTGGCAAATGTGCGCAGAGAGGAAGAGGAGGACACAGCTCAGGCTGACCCCATCACTTCTAACACGAAGAGGAGAAGTACGTGTATGTATACAGCTTTATTGCCGTGCCTGTCGCACGCTCGGACGTGTGCTGTCAGCCCTCTCACCCCACTGCTCCCCCGCTCCATCCCCAGCCCCGCGGCGGCCCGGGGCGGGATCGTCCCCCGGTTCCGCTCCCGAAGCGGAGCTGCTCCCATGCCGAGCTGCAGGGGGCGCTGTGCGCCGGGAAACGGCTCCGAGCCCGGCGCCGCGGCTCCGTGCGGGAAACGAACCGCGGGAATCTCGGGAGCGGGGGGGCTCGCTTCGTCCCGCTGCTCCAGCTCCTGCCCAGCGACGTGGGCGGGGATCCGGGGAGGTGCTCGGTGACATGCATGGTGGGGACGTCCCCAAAAAGGGGACGTGGGGACAGGTCCATGATGGGGGACGTGTCACAGCTACTCACAGAGCACCGCAGCCCCAGAGACATCAGCCTACAGAAACACACCCAAAGTGCAGCAGAGCGAGCAGGGATTTGTGGCATGCTTCAGGCACAGTTGTGTGGTACGTAATGGGGGAGGAAGGCAGGAAGCCAGACTCCACCAGCGGAGAACAAGTAATGGGTTTCCTGTGAAGAGACAAGCTGCAGCCCCTTGGCGCGGAGCAGGGATTAGCTGGGAGATTGACCCGATGGACTGGGGGGGTTCTGTGATGTGGGGGTAAAAGAAATACAGCACAGCCAGTGGTGTCCTCTAACGGGGTAGGGATGGGATGGGATGGAAATGGAGACGTGGGTGGGGTGGGATGGAAATTGTAGAACCGTAGAATGGTTTGGACTGGGCCTCGTGGCCCCAAGCCCCACCCCTGCCTTGGGCTGGGTGCCCCCAGCTCAGCTGCCCAGGGCCCATCCATGGCCTTGGGCACCTCCAGGGATGGGCACCCACAGCTCTGGGCAGTGCCAGGGCCTCACCTTCCTCAGGGTAAAAAATTTCTCCCTAACATCTAACCCAAATCCCCCTTTTTTCTAACACCATTCACCCTTGTCCCATCACTACCCACCTGCATAACAAGTTGCAATCCCTCCTGAAATGAGGATGGGATGGAATGGGGATGGGGTGGGGACGGGGTGGGGTGGGGCTGCACAGCACCAGTGGTGGGAGAGGGGTGAGGCCTGAGGAGGAAGCCCAGCTCCGAGGTTGGTCCCAGCGCTGTGCATGATTCCCAGATCCCAGGCACAGGATATTCTGGAGCAGCTCCGGCCCCACTGCAGTGGGGCGCAGGCGGCTGCTGGCAGCGGGCAGGGGGAAGGTCCTGGGGAGGTTCCCAAGGCCTTCGTTGGTGATAAGATCCGGGGACACCATGGTCCCGCTCCCTCTGTGCAGCCAATAAATGGGGCCAGCACCTGGGGGGCCCCATATGTGCAGGCACCCTGAGCACGCACTGTGGGGCTGGGGGCAGCGGGAGGAGGGGTTTCTGCAGGCAGGGACACCCATAAAGCTGCTGAGAACGGGGTTTGACTGGGGGGAAATGGGAATGTAAGCTTCATCCTGCCTTGGCGCTGGGAAACGGGACAGGGCTGAGTGCAGTGCTTCAATCTGGACCCTGAAGTGGGTCTGTAAATTGCACTCAGGTACGCTGGGTGTGGAAATGCCAGCTCAGACAAGGTGTAAAATCATTTTAAGCAACCGGTGTGAAAGATTCTGATCTGTGGGGGAAAAAGATTTTTTTTTTTCCCTTTCCTAACAAGTTTGGTGAACAAAACAGAAATTCACAAAAGGTTAAACATGACATGGCCCTGCCTAGCTCTGGCAGCACCCCAAAATGTCGCCAGTGGCTGATCAGCACCCCAACACCAGCACAGCACCAGCACCGTGGGGCCCCGCGGCTGGGATCCTCCCTTTCACCCATTACAAAGCTTAAAATAATAATAAAAAACCTTAAAAGTGCATTTGGCTGTTTTCCTCCCACATAATTGGGGCATACAGTGGAGTGTGCTGAGGTGAGGCGATGCCCATGGGGACGTTGGAGACAGTGTCATCTCCATGTGGCATTACCTCAGGGCCGCACTGGGTGACACCGCACTGTTAGAGGACCCAGCGAGAGCTGCACAGCCCTGTGGGCACACGGATGGGTGTCTTTTTTTCCCTTAAGTTTGCAAAATCCATGCTCTTTGCAGGCCAAGTGCCCGAGCATCACTGCAAAATGGCGACTCAATTCCACAGTGTTGACTTGATTGGCCATCAGAGTGTGACTGCAATGCTGTGCCTCATCCCGTGGCTTCCGCACCAGCGCCTCGTGCCCCTCCGTCCAGCCCTGTAAATCCCCCATCTGACCTGCTGCTGTTTGGGGTCATCCGGGGACATCTGGGCTCAAAGTGATCACTCGCTGCCGTCATCCCGCCGGCTGCTGCCCGCAGCTCCACACCCCCCAGCCATGCCCAGCCCGTGCTGGGGGGCTTCACCCCCCAGGTAGAGCCCTCTGCCTGCTGCTGAAATGGGGACACTGAGCCAGACACAGCTCTGTGCTGCCAGTTTTTCTGGAAGCTGACAAGTTTTGCACCACCTAAGAGCAACCCATTGAAGTGTTTAACCGCCGTAAGACTTTTTTTTATCAAAATGGTGACATCTGGTTATTTTTGTTTCTCTTTTCTCCCAGTAATTACTCGAGCTTTGCGCCCTCTCCCCTCCCCCCCACCTCAAATTGTTGGAGTCATTTTCCTTCTGTGACGTGGCCACAAAGCCCTGCATATAGCACCTGGAACGATTTGGATGGATGCGTTTGTTGTGAAATTAACCCGAAATGCACCTCCGACAGTCAGAACGGTTCCTCTATAGGCAGAACACCCACGTTCCACTCAAATGATCAGGACAACGCTGCTGGCCTGAGGAAAACAATGCCAGCAAAGGCAAAATGCAGGTTTACATTTATAATTTGAAGTCACAGGTTTGCACACAAATGTATATTTGCAAATTTGAAAGAGCAAAGCCATACATTTCAGGCAGGCTTTTATAGATAACACGCGGAAGAAATTTACAGCAGGGATATGGCTTTCCACCAAAGCCCACTATGTTGCTGAGAAATAGTCCGAGCCACGGAAAAGCCTCACGTTTGGGGCAATTTCACCTCCCAGCCAGGATGGAGCAGTGCTGGCAGACGCTGCAGGGGCCCCCAGAACTCCTGGCAGAGTTTTGGGGTGGAAGCCACACTGAAAATCCCCAAAATACGTTTCCCTGCACTTTCTCCTTCAAAACAGCACTGGAACAGCAACGCCCAGCCTAAAGCACCCCCCAAAAATGTGTACTGCCCAGAACCTCTGTTATTTTCCCCGTGGGAAGCATTCACCCTGTGACCCAAATGCACAAAGCCCAGCAGCCCGTGCCCACGGTTCCCAGCAAGCAACCACACAACTGCAGATGCACTGACTTCTGCTCTGCCACAGCACAAGGGATGTTTTTTTAAGAAACGTGACATTGAGTGCAGAGGTGCGGGGTGATCCCGTGCTCCTTGAGTGCTGGAAGCCTTTATCCCAGCTCTGCACGGCATAGAGGAGAAAAAATCAGAACAACACATTTCCATTTTGCACAGAGAACAAGAAAAAAAAATGCAAAACTGCATGAAAACCAGGACGACCCTTCCATCACAGCCTGTAAACGCTCTGCTTCATGGGGAGCTGCCCCAAACATTTCCGAAACTCAACAAGAAATTTGCTGAAAAAAATCCTCCTGCTAACCTCATATAAAAGCATGCTTAGACGCTTTTAATTAACTTCAAATACGCTTTTAGATCCCCCCCTTGTTGGAGCACGGAACTGTCCTCCCTCGCAGTGATCCCCTTAGAGGGGTGCACGATGCCTCACGGAGCAAAGCCTGCGTGCACCAGGAATGCCCCCTGCCCAGACCCGCTGTGCCCTCATCCCAGCGGGATGGGCATCCCCTTATGCAGCACCATCCCCTGCACCCATGGGGTGCACCCTGGAAGATGCCCCCCTGGATGCCCTCTGTTCCCAAAAGCAGGTGTTCGGGGCACAGAATGTGGGCTGCAGGTCTTGTGCCCAGGACCACGCCATGCTGTGGCTCAGGGCAGAACGCCCAAAGGATCCCAAAAGGAAAAAGTGAGCGAGCAGTGTTGCTAGGGAACTGCAGTGAGGCGGCTCCGCTTCCCTGCAAATGAGTCCAGGACAAAGCCCTGGATTTCAGGTCAGAGGAGGACAGCAACGGAGGATGGAGAAGGGAATGATGGAGGGTGGAGAGGGATGTGATGGAGGCTCGAGTGGGCACCGACGGGGATGGGAGGGCAGGGACGGTGGATGGACAAGGCGGCAGTGGAGGGACACAATGGCAGACAGAGGGTGGAGAAGGCAGCGGGAGGTGATGTGGAATAAGAGGGCAGCAATGGAGGATGCAGTTTGTGGTCCAGGCCACTTGCTCGACCCAGAAGGAAGTTTGTTAAGCTTTAATACCACTTTGCATCAGTGGATATTATTTATGAGCCTACAGCATTCCTGCATCATTAGCCTTGAAACAGGTATAAAATATGAATGACTTTAATGAGAAACACACGGCTGATGGCAAGGAGCATCCTGACATCGCTGGCACTTGGCTGCCCGTGCCACTGCCCCGTGCTCTGCCACATGTCCCCCCCCAGGGCCACCCATCCCCGCGGGCTGACACAACACTCATGGCCTCGCCGAGCACTGACCTGAGTCCTGTCATGTGCCTGCGTGTGATGCTGGAGCACAGAAATTATTTCCATGCCATTTTCCAGCTTGAGAGCCGGCTGGCTTCTGCTACTAAACATAACTCTGAGTTTTCCTATTTTTTTTTCTAAAAATATTCAAAAAGTATTTTCCAAAGCAGAGCCCAGAGGATGCTATTCTTATCTCCCCAGTGGGCTGAGGAGCAAGCTTACTTTCTGCCAACCCAAAGAACCACGATTTCACACAGATTTGTCACTCCTTGTCAGGCTGCTTCCACCTGGGATCCCCGGGCAGCACAAGGAGGCTCTACCGGCGTTGCCTGGGCTGGCACACCTGGCTGCTGCCGCATTGCCTTCTATCAGCAGCAGGTTTAGAAATGCAAGACAAGGGGCAAATCCTAATGGAGGGGCAAATCCTCCACAGCATAAACTGTGGCTGGGGTGTAAATAGGTATTCAGACACAGGTGACAGGGTGCTCAGAGGACAAGGAAACACCACTCGGCACACTGAGTGCTCCCATCCCTGCACGGACCCAGACTACAGCAGCTCCTCTTCCTCCTCCCGCTGCAGCTGCTTCCCACAGTGTGCCCCTTCACGCCCCCCCAGTCACACCTCCCCTCACCATCGCCCTGTGCCAGGCACCTGCCTGCATGGACACGGGCTGAGCCATGCCAAAGGATTAGGATTACACACACTGACAGACAAAAGCATGCCCGTGGAAGAACGCACTTAGCGTTGTATTATTTTTTCTAAGTAAGTAAATATCCATTGAGTGAAATATGAATATCCATCTTCAGGGTCAGGATGGGATTTGGTGTGTTTATATCTCTCTGGGCCAGCTTACTCCGCTGGATTTAGCCTGGGGTGACCCAGACTGGAACGTGATCTCCACGTTTCAGGTGCAGATGGGGCCATCCATCCCATGACACATCCATCCCATAGCATGTCTATCCCATCCATCATGTTCATTCCACGGCACATCCATCCCATTCATCCTGCCCATCCCATGGCATATGCATCCCATGGCACGTCCATCCCATAACAAGTCCATCCCAATTCATCCCATCCATCCCATGACACGTCCATCCTACAGCACATCTGTCCCATGGCAAATCCATCTCATTGCACCTCCATTCCGTCCATGCCATGCCACATTCAGCGGGTGGCACACCCATTCCATGGCACATTCATCCTATGGAACACCCAATCCTGTCCATCCTAAGGCACATCCATCCTGTCTGTGCCCTGCCATCACTGCTCCAGGTGCAGAGAAGTGCTTTTATCCCTGCCATAATCAGGATCCCGTAAAAATAACTGTGCAGAGAGATTCCTGGACACTAAAATCTGGGTCTGACTAATGCTGCTAGCGGGAAGTGGCAGCGAGCCATACGCTTGACAGCAACGAAGGAAGACAGAAATAGCCAAGCACAGCATTGCTGCTATAATCAGTGCCAGCGATGTTTGTTGTATTTGCACTGGAAAAATGAGCCTACCTGCGTGGCAAGGTGCTCCAGAGGGGTGCACAGAGAAATGGGAAACCCCTGAGGTCCCCAAAAACAAAGTGGCTGATGGGAAGGAGAAACCAGGATGGAAAATGGAAGGTGCTGCGAGCCTTGAAAGCTTAATGCACTAAAACAGTGCGTGTGCTGACATAGACAAAGAGCAGGAAACAGCAAGGATTTGGCTGTGGACCTTGCAGTGGCTGTGGGACCATCTCAGAAGCAGCACATCACTTTGCAAGGTTTCTTGGTTTGGAACCTCTCTTTTTGGCAATGCATTGGCATCTCGGCTTTAACGTTATTTAATTTTTCTATTTGCTTGCAGATCTGACGGTATTTCTTCTTTGATTTTTTTCTTGTCCTTTTAAGCTTGCCTGTAAAACCATAAAAACCAGAACATTAAAGGAAGATGAATAAGAGCATATTATCTTACACATCACTTGAGTCTGCTCCCCACAGGCATGGCAGGAGGCTCCGGAATACCCGCCTGGTTCTGAGCCTTAGCCACAGCCCAGCCCTGCCCAGGAGCCCTGGGTTGTGACCAGGGATGAGGAAGGTCTTTCTGGATGCCCTCTGGACAAGCAGGATGCCCCGGAGAGACAGGGACCTGTGTGCGCCTGTCATTGCCTCTGTGTCACAACAGCGCTCTTCAAATAATTTCTTTCTTTTGCTCACTGACATTTAATGATGAGAAACTGAAATAAAAAGTCAGCTCAGGGTGAGCCAATGTGACTTTGTGATTTCAGTGGTTCCACTGCAAAATAAAAACCAAACAAAAACAAACAGCAAAAAACACCTCCACAGGTGGAAGCAAACAATTCACTCCATGTTCTGCATGCTAGCCCCAACACAGGAGGGATTTTACGTCAAATTAGTCCAAAAAAATTCGACTTTGATCCAGCCAAGAATACCTGAGCCCTGCAGTGCCATACACTGGGGGATGTTACTGTGAGCCACATGGGAAAAAGAGACCCTAACCCCTGTGTTCAGTGCAGCCCCCAGTGCTGCAAGATACCCATGTGGAGCACGCTCGGGTGGGAGGTGACGAACACCTCTGATCCCACCACAAGCAGCAGCTGGTGGTCCCCTTCCTCCTCTCAGAATGGGTATCAATGCTTCATAGCACGTTTTTAATCTATTTTTCCCTAAATCCAATGGTTCCCAGAGCTGCATCCCATGTAGCTCGTCCTCCTGCTGCCCAACACGTCCTCCTTCCCAACGCATATCCAGTTGCCTGAAGTGCCCGCTCACTGGAAAAAAAAGACATTTTAGAGGCAATTAATATCCAGGCAATATATATCTCTGCTTCCTATGCTTGGTACATCAGTAACTTGAGTCTCAGAGATCCCCCAGTACCTCCCTTGCAATGCTCTTTGCCGGCAGCCATGGCATCGCTGCCCTGTGCCCCCATGCCCTGCAGATGTCCTTGTGCAGCCCAACACCCAGCAGAAGAATTTTTTAATGATCCCCATGGCTCAGCTTCTGTTCACACCCCAAAACGCACACAGGGCCAGGAGGATGCCTGCACACCGTGTGCTGTCCATCCTCCTTGGAACGAAGGCCGAGAAGCAGTGGCAGCCCTTGCGTTGCCCTCGAGTGGAGGGCAGGAGAAATGGAGAGGTTCTGCTGGAGCTGGGGAAATGATCCCCCTCCACCCAGAAATCACTTCAATTAAATGAACTCCGTAACCTAACACTGACATAGGGCTCCTGCTTCTCGCTGTGACCTAGGAGCATCCTCAGGGTGTGATGGGGCAGGGGCACAGTGAGCCCAGGGATGGGTGCTGTCCTGGTGCCTCTCTTTGTGCTTTCTGGACATGACGCACCCATGTACCCACACACGGTGCTCCCAGCACCCAAACGAGCGGCCCCGCCAGCCCCTTGCAAAGCATGCTGCAGCTTCACAGGTTGCAATGCAGTTTAGTGATAGGTTAACATCTGAGCATCCTGGGGCAGACCAGGGCTTCCCCCAGCATGTCGCATGTCTCTGTGCCTCCCCTGCATATCCCTGGTGAGCAACTCATTGTGGGGAACGGTCTTGAGCTCGAACATCCCCAGGCAAGGAGTAGTGTTATCCCTGGGAAAAACATCCAAATCCAGGAAGTGGCGTGAAATAAAAGGGCATGACACAGAAGGGAGACCTTGTTCCTGACTGTGTGGTTGTCTTCATCTCAAATTAAAACAGTGAGATTGTGCTGGGAGAATCAAAACTTGATGTTTTGGGTGAGGTATCCACACACTACTCACGATAGAGGCAAATTGTATTTACTTGGTTTGTCAGCACTGGTTCTTGGCTTGGGGAACGCATGCTGACAGCACCGTGGGTCCTGCCCTGCACAGGACACCAGCAGCCTATCATGCTCAGTGAGATGTGGGGACACGTTGTGCCTGGGCACAGTGATGCGGGGTCCCCCAGCACTGCAGCAATGATGCACATGCTCACTCAGACGCACAGCTGATACTGGGACCTGGGGAAGGCTGCTCGCTGTGCATGCTCCCAAGTGCTCCTTTCCTCAAGGGCAGAAACACTTCATTTCCTAAAGCAAGAGCAGATTTTCATTTTTTAATGCAGCCTTGCACTTACAAGCTGCTGAAATCCAGACCCTCTGCAGTCCTTCCTGCTGTCCCCGCTGCTGAGTTCAGCTTTGTGCAGGGAGGATGCTGCGTCCTTGTCCCCACAAGCACCAGACCTTGTATTTATCTCCCCAAGACCACCCTGCAGTGCAAATAGCTCCAGTTCCAAGTATGCAGCTTGGAGGGGGCACATTTTCAGTGCAAGTGGCAGAGAGTCAGGAGCAGCCTCCGTCACTCAAAAGCAGCACGTGGGAATAAAGGCTTCATATGGAATGGGAAGCAGAGCTCCCTCCTGCATGTGCCTGTGCTCTGTGAATACAGCCAAGAGGAAAAAAGAAAGTTGGCAAGTGCTCATTGGCTTTGCATGGATCTGCTGTAGCACCCTGGGTTGCACACAGTGTGTTTTTGGGTTGTGTGCACAACGGGGCATTGCACACCCCTCCAGCACAAGCCCCTCTGCGCCCACCTGCAGGACTCTGTTCCCAGAGCTGCGGGTGCTGTGAAATCCAGCGCCCAGCAATCTGAGCTCAGTGCACAGAGCACGACATGCTCCAGGGTGATTCCTCTGTTGCAACAGTGCTAATCAAAACTCTGGTCCTGAGTTTCCTTGGACGGATATCACTAGGGAACTTGCTTCTTCTCTTCCCCACAGCTCAGGAATTGCCTGCTGGAGGCTGCAGGGAACGGTGACACTCCCCTGCAGCATGCAGAGAGGGCTCCGTCCCATGGATTCATTGCCCAGCCTGTTGCCAGGCCAGGAGCTCACGCTTGCTTCCAGAGAAGCTGTGTCCATGTGTGGCTGCTGCACCACAGGAGGCCTCGCTGGGTGCCAGGGGCTGGAGGGGTGAGCGATAAACAGCCAGCAGCAAGGGAGGGGGGGGAAGCCAGCAATCCTCTTTTGTGAGAAATGAGATTGGAAAACGGGTAATCTGCTAAATGGGCAGTCAATAAGCAGAGCTCCTTGCTATTACGGTGATGGGCTCCATGGGAGGAGTGTAATCCCAGCCCGGCTGTGCACCAGAGCACCCAGATGGGAGCGCCCAGCAGTGTGGTGGGAGGAGGCGGAGGCAGCGGGTCCTGCAGTGTCCCTGGGAAGCAGCACCGAGCTCCCCGTGTCCTCCTGAGATGTCACTGAGTGGGAGCGGGACATCCAAATTAAGGACAAAGGACACATTTGGGATATTTTTGCTCTGCTCTGAACTGCAGGGGGGAAGGGCCACGCAAACCCTACTGGCAGTGTGGCAGTTAGTGACACACAATAAGGACAAGCCAGCAGCACAGAAAAGTCACACAAACCTCACAGAGCCAAGGCAGCAGCCACAACAAAGGTAGCAGCAGCAACGTTTAGTAGAACTAAAACAACAAGCAGCATATACAGTAACAATATACAGGGCAGAAATACAACAAAAAGAATTTTAATTTCTGACTGGCATTTCCTGCATATGCAGCACTTCAAGTGCAAGTGAGTGGATCTGCCCTTATTCCTACCATCTTCAAGGCCAGATACAGAAGGTGTCAAACTGCAGATAAAATTGATCATGTCAGAATAATGATAAGGTACAAACACGAAAGGGATGTCTCCTATGGCTAAACCCATGAATCAAATCCTTGCAATAGCTCCAACAATAATTCAGAAAATCAGGTTTGAAAAAAAAAAAACTTGCTTTACCCTTCCCCCTTTTCCCTCTCATTTTGGTGTCTGACAACAGCAGCCTGGATTTTTTTTCCCTCAAAAGCCTTCCTTCTCTCCATCATTGTTACCAGAAGTTGCTGTTGTTAACACCAGTTTTCTTCCCCTGCTCCAGACACAGATGGATGAGATGGACAGACGGACGGATGGATGATGGGATGGATGTTGGGATGATACGATGGTGGGATGGATGGATGGATGATGGGATGGATGTTGGGATGATACGATGGTGGGATGGACGGAAGGGTGCTGGGATGGATGGATGGTGCGATGGATGGATGGCATCTGAACACACTGTGTACTTCATGCCCGAAAGAGGGAGGCAGAAGGACTGCAATGACCCAACTGGAGCTGCTTTTCGCCAGTATTCACGGCGTCCGACACAGAAAAGGGAAGACATGGAAAATGTTGAGCTTCCCACGCAGTATCCAACAAAGTATTCATCTTCTGAAATGTCACCTCAAGACCATTCGCTGTAAGTGCTGTTATCACTGGCTAGAACATAACACAAATATTAGTGTTTGGTTGATCTAGGGAGGGAGAAGGTTTAGTTTAGAGGAAAATATCTCATTTGCCATGCATTTATTGAGACAAAGAAAAATCCCTGTTTTTCTCTGGAGCATGTAGACCCCTTTCCATGAACATTTTCAGCCTACCAAAAACCCAGCCCAACTCCCAGCAGTGCCTGGCGACTCCAAGGAGCCAGAAATGCCTTGTGCACATGGAGGGGGAAAAAAGAGAGAAATGGGTATTTCAAGGGCATTTCACATAAAAAGGGGGAAAAAATAAAACAACAGAAACCTCTGCAAGCCCATTTGGTACCTGAAGTTGATTCTGAGGCTTTTGCACAGATGCTGAATTCTCTTTTCCCATTTTCATGCAGATGCGGTGCTGCAAGGGAGGCTGTACATCTCCACTCTGCCTGCAGATCTGTGCTCATACTGTTCTGCTGCCACACGAGACATGGGAATCAGCTCCTCTTCCACTAAAATGTGATCTGTTCTAGGGGAAAACGCTAGTTTTAGGGCATTCTTATTTTTGTGGGATTCTGGATTAAGCACTACTGTGCCTAGCGCCATGCAAAGCAAGAAGGTGAGGTCGTGTCTTGCAAGTGAAAGATGAGATGGGAGCCAGTGGTAGGATGCACAGGATCAAACCTGCCAATTTAGGTCAAGAAATAGTGACTCTGCTCTAGCTGGAGCCAAGCCAGGGTGGCTGGTAATCACAGCATCACCTAGGTTGGAAAAGAGCTCTGAGACCAAGAAGTTCTGCCATATCCTGATCCACCCAGTCCCATCACTAAGCCATGACCAGTGCTCCCATCTGGGAGTTCCATTCACTGAGGATTTCAAAGAGCTTTGCTGTCAGCAGCTGGAAGAGGCTCCCAGCACATAGAGTGGTTTTTAGGACAGATGCACAGCAAAGTCTTACACTTTATTTCCCTAAAAAGAGCTTTCTCCAAGGCTGGAAAGACCAGTGGGGCTCTCTGAGCTGCTCTGTGGCAAAACTGCTGAGAAAGAAGAGGGAAAAAGAGAGGAAACAGGGAAGCGAAAAGAAAACAAACACAAGGCAAGATGGACAAAGTGGTGGTTTTTTCCTTATTATTAAGAAATACGATATTAAACATTGAAAAATACAGCTGGAATAACACTGTGTGCTCAGAGAGAGCTCTCAAGGAGGAAGAACTCCTGATTTCTCCCCCGATGTGGCATGCCAGCTTGCATTACCTCCCCAGGGCCATGGGATGAGGGTGCAATATGGACCATCCACCAGCCTGCAGGACAGCATCCAATGTCGGGACGGGATTGTCATAGAATCATGGAATGATAGAATGACTTGAGTTGGAAGGGATCTTAAAGACCATCTAGCTCCAACCCCCCTGCCATGGGCACAGTTGCCAACCACTAAATCAGGCATCAGCTCAGACTGCCCAGAGCCCATCCAGCCTGGCCTTGAACACCTCCAGGGATGGGGCACCCCCAGCTCTCTGGGCAGCTGTGCCAGGGCTTCATCATCCTCTGAGCAAAGAATTTCCCCCTAACATCTAACCTAAATCTCCCCACTTTCAGTTAAAAAATATTTCCACTTCTCCCATCACTATCAGACCACGTAAAAAAGTTTGTCCCCTAATTACAGGAGCCAAACCTCAACTTGGTGCAGCCAATTTTTGCAACAAACCCCCATCCCCGCAGCCTGTGCAGGAAGATGCCTTCCCCCAGAGCAGGCACTGCAACCCCAGTGGCCCCAGCGGGAGGAAGGAAGCGGGGCCAAACAATGAGCTGCAGGATGCTGCTGGATACCTTGCCTCCCGAGGTCCCAGCCCTGCAGCACAAGAGGGGAAATGCCATGTCCAGTGCTGAGGCCGCAGCACCCTTGCCCCCATCCTGGTGCTCAGCAGCTTCAGCTGCCTGCAGCCAGGTACTTGTTTGCCTCTGAAAGGCAGAAATAGTATTTTTCTACTCTGCAATTTTTCCCATCAGATTCACCTAATGGATTTTTCTGCTTTCCAGCCCGTCAGAAGGATTTCCATGAGGAAGGAAGTCTTGTTCCCAGGGAGGATAGGCGAGCCTCTTGCAGGCACAGGAACAAAGCTCTGCCTAGAGCATCGCATGTGACTTACTCCAGCCACATTCCCACTGCCCATCTGAAGGAGCGCTGTCCTTACCAGCCCATTTTGGCCACCCATGCCAAAATCCATCACATACATAATGCTGGGCTTCCATTTTGGGCAGGAAAGTGTCTGTAACTAACACCATCCCCACGGAGATGTCTTCATCACTTTCATACATGAAACCTGTCCCCAGTATTGACCGGCACATGGCTCAAATCCGGCACTGATTATGACATTGATTAAAGCTGTGGGTGACGGGGTCTGGAGCAGCTGCTTTTTTGCAGCAGATGTGAGAGAGGCAGAGGCAGCTCTCAGAGACATGGATTCGAGAGATCTGCAAGCAAAATATAGCTGCAGCTCAGAGTGTGTGAGAGGAAATGTAGGACAATAAATGTATGGAGTGAAAGCAGCTTGAACATTGATCAAAAGTACAGAGAAAGCACTGGGGAGACAGGGAAATAAAAGAACGTTAATTCAGGATCCTACCTGCCAGTGCAGTAAATATTAATGGGCTAAGTTGGAGAATGGGAAGGCCTCCTTGGAAAAGCAATAGCCAAAGCACTGAGATTGATTTCCCATCAAATAAAAGTTGACAAGGTAAAGCAATTAAGGGCTGAGAAACAAAACTCATTTTTAGGGTGGAGATCTGCAGAGTGAATTGGTTTCCAAAGAACCAATAATCAAAGCTTTTGGGTTCACTCCAGGCCCGCTGGAGTGAAGTGGAGCACAGCACTCTTGGCAGGCTGTGCCCCCTGTGCAGAGGGCCCTTCCTGCCCCTGCAGCACCAACACCACATCTCTAGCCTCCAGCTCTCCCCCAGCTTTGAAGCTTTAAGGTTTCTGCTCAGTTTGACAGCTGATGGCACGTCCTGTGTGGGACCCACTGTGACACCCCGGCACCAACAATGCTGTAACTGATGGGTTCATTCAGCACCCTTTCTTAATCCAACACAGACCAGAGCCAGGAGCTCATCAGAGCAGCCTCTTCATTGCTCAAGCAACGGCTTGGATGTGCAAAAAATTCCAGCAAAATCTGCAAGACTAATGAAAAAAATAAGCACTGCCTGACAAAGAAGGAACCCAAAGCATTAAACAGCATTGTGTTCCAGCAAGGGAAGGCAATCTCCCTCCCCTCCTTTAGTGTTGTTTTTTTCCAGCAAGCTTATAAAATCCACTTAAAATATTAATACTGAGATGGTCAGAACTGTACAGGCTAAAGGGCAATTGGAAAAGATTAATTCCCTATCACAACCCCAGCTTTGATTTCATAACCTCAGCAAGCAGGATCCTGGGCTGTGGCACAGCATCCTGCCATCCAGGCCAAAATTCCTGGGACGTGCCCAAGATTCCTGGGACATGCCCAAGATTCCTGGGATGTGCAGGTGCTGTGCACTCCTTGTGGCATGCTTTACTGCCTGATGCGGTCAATCCCAGGAAAATTCTGGTGGAAAACGCTTCATCTCAGCCCTGTGTACAGCCAGCATCCCTGCAGCCACTGGGAAGGAAAAGGGAAATTCATGATTTCTTCCCTCTGCATTCAGGGACATTATCTGGAAGAGAACAAGCACATTTCCAGCAAAGAGCTCCCTCCCCACTCCTGTCTTCTCTCGAGCACCAGGTTCACAGAAACTCCTTTCTGAGCCCACATGGTTATAGCCCTGCCAAACCCACAACCTCACACATGTTCCCGCCATGCTTATGTAAAGCGATCAGCGATAAACCGATAAACGACGCGGTGTGTGGATGGGCCAAGGGCTGGCCGAGCTCTGCGGGCAGCTGTGCTGTGCACACCAAATCCTGAGCACATCCTTTGTGCCGCGAGCCTGGAGTCAAAGCAGAGAACATGGGCTCCTCCCTGCTCCGCTGCTGGGAAGCGAACCCTCTGCTAACCTTGCAAACAATTCCTGCCTAGGTGAGAAGTGCATATGATAATGTGTAATGTGTTTCTCTGTTTACTGATGGAATTGAGAAGCATCAGAGCAGTTTTTAAAAGCGGCTCAAGCACTTGGGAGTCTCAGTGCTGTCAGTCTCTAAACTGTTAATTATTCCTGGTTGCATTTACAAAAGCAGGCAGGAGACCATTCAGCAGCACAGACCCATTTGCCCTCTGTAGCAGTGTGCTGGGGACACACAGCACACAGAAGGGACCCACATCAGCCCCTTTGCAGCATGTGGCAAAATCAGAGCTCCCCAGGCACCATGCCCTCATGCCCAGAGATGGACAAAAGCTCCCAGAGCCCCATCTTGCAGCCCTGCAGAGCTGCTGCCCGCTCGAGCTTCTTGTCCTGCCATGGAGCTGGCACAGGGTAAGGGGACAAGATACAAGCAGCCCGGAGCTGCAAAGGCAACAATTGCCCTGTTAATAATTAGTATCTATCACAGTGAACTTTTATGGCAGGGAGAGAAAAGGAAGATTTCCTCTCCATCCTGGAACGCAGGGTGCCCAAGCAGCGCCCTCTGGGAGGATGCTCACACCTTCGCCAGGTTCGCTCGGCAGCGTAATCCAGAACAGATGGCAGCTCTGTCCCTGCAGCTGCAGAAGGGCACTTCTAAGAGTAAACAGCAACAAATGTTTTGGTGTGTAATGCCTTGAAATCTTGGTCTCGCACAGGGCTTTTTGTTTTTTCTCTCTATCCCAGCAGTGGCAAATGGCTGAGGACAAATGCTGTTGAAAAGCAGGAAGCAGGGAAAAAATCGCAATCAATTAAATGTTTTAGAAACAATTGTTCTTCAAAATCAACAAGAAGAATTCATGAAAATCAATCCTAACTCAAGAGGGTTGTACTGCTTTGTTCGCCTCTCCCTTTCCCTGCCTAAGCAACCGAAGCAATAAAAATGATAGCTCCATCTCGGGCAAGGAAGCAATTGAAACTCCAAAAACATTCAACATCGGCTGATGAAGCTTGATGCAGTCTGTGCGGCCTGAAAGCTGAACATTCTGCAAGAGAAGCAATGTACCAGTGAGCAGGAGGTTCAGATAACTGCACACCTTCAGCTCCCCGCCCTGCTGCAGGGGAAAGCAGGGTCCTTGGCGCCAGCGACAGCAATGCACAGAGCAAGCTGCCCTGGTTGAAGTGGAAATTTCTGTGCTCTACCGCTGCATCCACCCAGGGATGTCAGCAGGGTGAATTTCCCAGCAAGGAAACCTGGGATGTGCAAAAAATTCAAGCTGAAGGCATTCGGAAGATAAAGGCTTCCCAGATACAGCATGGACACGCTCTGATAGCAGGGATTCTGCTCACTGGCAGCCATGGCACCCCACGCCACGCTGAAATAGGAGCTCACAGTTGAAATAGGACTTTCTTACGGGCTTTCTTATCTGAGGGCCACAGGCTAGTCCCCGCCTTGCACAGAAAGGATGCAGTCTGCAAGCTCCAGCCCAAGCATTTTCCCAGTCTGCTCTCTAAAGGGGAGCAGACTGAGGAAGGGTGGTTAGGTGCAAAGGAAGCAACTAGAGAAAGACTAGCAGGGAGAAAAGAGGAAGCATAAAACATTGTATGAAGAAGAATCTAAGGCAGCTAAGTTTTGCTCAGGTTAAGGTTTTCTTTGGCCAAGTCTTTTCCAGTTCTACCTATTAAGCAATGGATTTTGTTAGACTTCCTCTGCCCAGTGCAACCGTACAGGTTACTGGGAGAAATCCCTGTGGGTCTCATGGGGCCAGGCATTGAGACCGAGGAGGAAGCCAGCAGGGACTTCAGCGTCCTGCTACACTGAGACCCAAGGGATTTAGATGCCCTGTAACATACTCCTGTTACTGCCTCTGGAGCCAGTGCTTTTTGGAGGACTTGCATGTATTTCTCTGTAGCATTGAAACAGAAATTGCAATGAATAAGTTTAGGGAACGGAGCATTTCCTTCTCAGACGCTGGCTTCACCTTCAGACATGGCTCCTCCCCAGAAGCCAGCTCAGTAAGCAGAGGAAAGAAGTGTCAGGAGCAGAAAGAGAATTACTGAGAACCATTTCATGGCAGGGCAATGGGAGGATGAGCACAGCTGTGCTCTTTGGTGATTTAACTTTATACCTGCTCATTTAGGCTCTCCTTGTCTTTTATTTCATAGGAAAAGCCACCACAGTTTCACTGTGGCTCAGCAGAGTCCAGGACCCAAGAAGAACTCATGGGATTGAATGAGTTTCTATTCTCCCTCTGCACCAGCCTACTGAAGGCAGAGTACTTACATCTAGCCTGCACCTCCTCTCCATACCTTTGTCCAAACAACTTCCAGCTTTGTACATGGAGGTGAAATCCCACCATGTTTAACTTCAGTACTAAACACCTCTCATTGCCCTAACTCGTTCTTCACGTTAAGGAAAGCAAAGGAGGGAGGGCAGAAAGAAACATCATTTATGTGAATATGGTAGCGGATGATCAGCCTTTTTCTGAAGGCTGTCTAGGGAAAAATCAAGAAGCTATTGATATTTTACATTTTTACAATGTTCTTCATTCCAAATACACACAGAAGTATAGGACTGCCAAAGTCTCATGTCACCCACTGCTAAAGGCGGAATAAGGCAGAGCTTTAATAATTCAGAACAGTTGTTCCCAGCAGTGCAGGAGGGGAAGAAAAGAATGGGACGTTCCATGAAAAATTCAAGGAGACAGCAAGGGGCAGCCAGATTATTACCCCTGTGAACTATCACTGCAAGTTGCCAGAGACCCCAGCTGACATCAAAAGATCCCAGACACAATTCTGCTGGGAGATCAGGGAATTCATGCTGTACAGATGCAAAACACGTGTTCAGCCATGGAACACATTTTCAGCCAAATCTGGGACACTCTGGCCCAGGCAGCAGTCAAGTACACGTCGAGTAAGCTGGACGACTCAAGACATACTTTGTGCTGTGATGCTGCATTTTTACACATCTCAATCATTCAGCAGCAGGAATTCTATGTATTTAATAACCTTTGATGAGCATGTTCTCTTGGACTGCTTTTTGAACCCAGATCAGTTTTAGCATCCAGCCAATATTTTGGTATTAATGGCATGCACTGACACCCCAGACACGGGGTTTGCTTCAGGTACGGTTTCATCCTCGCTTGAGATGCCGTTTCCCCTAGCGTGACCTTCTCAGAATAACATGTGCAGAATTTGTTCTCCCCTTTGCCTTCTTGTCAAAGCAAGTCCTTGGCTCGGACCATGGGGAGGGATGCTCATGAAGGTTAACTCCAGCCAAGGACAGCCGGTCTGTAGGCTCTCTCCAAAATCAGAGGTGAGAGATGATTTCCATTACTCATCCTCTGCGGGAGGAGTGTCTCTTTCAGTACGCTGATTATAGCCTCTGTCAGCTAAAGCTAGCCTTCGTGAATCACATCAGTACTTACCATCAGGAAGCATTGCATGACACTGGAATAACACTTGATAAAGCAGATGCTTATTTTAAATATTAGACAGACAATTCTAATAGAAAAACAATGTGATGATTCCTTACAAAAAATACCAACAGGATTTTCTGAAGTAAAATGGTAGGAGTTGCATTTAACTAATGCTATATTAGAGTTAGATTCTGAGAGCTATGAAGTAAGTATATGCTCATATATTTAGGGATTGAATTAGCCTTCCTCCATAAGATCCCTCATCAGGACTGCTTGTGTGAATGAGAGCTGCAAGGTTTCTGGATAGCATTTATAGAAAAACAGGAATGTTTCTGAAGTGCTGTAAATGGCGCTGCTTAAATTGTTGATCCAGATCTTGCGTCTGATGACAGTAGCTGGATAAAATGGCACTCGTAGGCAATCAGTTGCATGTTTGAGCTTGAATGCTTAATGCAGAAGGTTAAACTCGGTTTCATTAAGACCACACAGAAGATTAAACTTGGTTTCATCAAGATGGATTCATCAATGGTGGATTTTTCTACACAGAGGAACCAAGACTGCATCTCTAACTAGTTTTCCTGGTTCGTGGCAGATTTTTTTCATTCCTACGAAATCATCATCCTTGATACTGTGGGAATATGGATGGCCAAGGGCTGACGGGGCCTTTGGCCTCCTTAAGACTCAAGACAAGGTCAGCCACCCCATCGCGCTCTGGCACTATCTCAGCCCCACCCGAAGGACAGTGCTGCATAGCTTCAGTTTCACAGCTTTTCACGGCTGCTCGTGCACCTGCTGAACCATGGAAGCTTCGTACAGCAGAAAGCAGATAGAATTAAGTTTCTTCCCCACTTTTAGTTGTTCCCATTTAGGTTCTCACATCACCACCAAGGTACAGCTATCCATGGTGCCATACAGGCAGAAACCAGACAGGGTGAAAGGACAGAAACTAGTGCACCTCTATGTAAAGCTGTCCCCAAGAATGAGAACACCCACAGAGGAAGCTGTACTGATTTTCTCTCTGAAGTCCAGCAGCAAAAGTTGATTACTCAACCTCTAATTTTTTTTTTTTTAGGCCCACAAGCTTTTCTCTGTATCTGCCATGTCCCTGAACCACTAGAAAAAGGAAAACATGCTGAAAAGCTTCCCTACGGCTGGGAGCTGAAAGTCACTGCAGAAAAGGGAGAGGAGCTCACACCTCATTAGGGGTTATTGATGAGTTCTTCCTCACCTTGAGAAGCCATCACTTGGGGCTTTCTGCAGAATCTTCTACAAAGGAGTGAAAACTTTTTTCTAGCATTTTCCATGCATTAAACTCACACCTTTCCCTCTGTTTCCTTACTATCGGTTCTATAACTCTCCCAGTCACTAGTCAAATTCTGAAGTGCCTCCTCCTCATTCAAACTGAAGAAGCAGAATGTATCTGTGGAGTATGGAGTGAGCAGGAATTAAGCAAGGATGTTTGCAACTTGACCTAGTATGTGTGCATTTCATTAATCCTTCCTGCACCAACCACTTAACCTTTATGGGCATTCTTATTGCCTCTCATTGTATTGATTTCAGTCCATTTCTTCAATTTAGTGAGATCATGCAGTATTTTAAACCTGTCTTCCACTGCATAACTAGGTTTAGCTGGGGGGTAATTGACATCAATTTAAAGAATGAAAAATTAGGCTGAATATCTGGGGAAAACTTCCTAATGGTGAGATGTGCTAGAATGCACTGCTGCCTCTCCATGGGATCGGTGTCAGCTCCATTAGCATGTACATTACACCTGTACTGAGGAAATGTAAGATCGTGGGTTGTACAGAACAATCCTGCCTCCTATGGTCATCTAATCCCAAGTTTGCTGCACTCCCTCTTCACTCCAGCCACCAGCTCACTGCAGTTATGACAAACAAGCAATACCAACTAACGATGGGACAGGATGCAACGTGATGCTCCCTCCAATATTCCAGCAGCTTCGCTCATGGTGGTGGGAGTGTCGTGGGAGCAGTGGGAGCCAAAGACACTCAATGCACCTTTCCTGCAGTACTGCTGCCTCCCAGGTCTCTGAGCTGGGTCCAGCCGTGCTCCCTGGCTGTCACCTCCGCATGCGGTGCTCTTCACGTACATTGAGTGGGACAGTTTAATTGCAGGACTGGCCAGAGAAAGGTTTCTCATCCCCACCCATTATGAAGAGATTTTGATATTTCAGATTAAAAAAAAAATCCTGTTTTTGTCTGAAACTGTTACTGATAACAACCACTTCTTATTAGAAGAGGACTTCTGTCAGCTCCTGAAAGATGGAAACATCATTTTCAGCAACAAAATCCAACATATTTCTCAAAAGCCAAGACGGCTGGTAAACATTTTGATTGTTTGGTAGGGGAGGCAGTCTTTTTTCTTTTTAGGTTTTTGAAATTCATCTGCCAAGAAAAAAGCAGATTTGTCAAAAAATGAAATTTCCCACTACAAAAATTTCAAAGGAAACATTTCCATCAGCTCTGCTAAATTAGCAGCTGCATAAAAATGGCTCAGAAACAGCTCAGTTTCACAGCTGCTCCCCTGAATCTGAGAGCAGACAGAGCAAGGTGAAGACCTGACGACCTCCAATTTTCCCTTAAGAAAGAAATCAGCACTAACTCATGGAGAGATGAGGAGTGCACACGGGACAAAATGCCGAGTGCAGACTCTGCACTGGTCAAGCAGAAGATAAATTTTCTCCAAAGCAGGAGGTTCAGGTGGTGCACGTCACTCTGAAAGTAATGCCTCCTGTTTATTTCAGTGGAAACTACAACAGATAGGAGCACAATAACACTATTTGACAGAGCGAATTCACAGCTACAAGCAACTATTTTTCAACACAGACGACCATTAGCTCTGTGTTTTCACCAGCGATGAACAAGAGCCTGCATGCCACGCTCCTAAATACCTGCACCGGTGGAGATGACCACTACTGAAACGCACCACCACCCCTCACTGTGCTCACATCCACTGTTTGGTCTCCACAAACACTCAGCAAGTGTCGATGAACGCCAGTGGGTGCCATTTTTATCTCATGGAGGAATGCAGTCCCACCCTTTGCTCCATACGCTCTCCATGTCAGACCTCCTGACTGCCCCTCTGCTGCCATCTGTTGCACGGCAACAGAATGGAACGGGATATTGGTGGGAAGGTTCAACCTCTGCTGCCATCCCACCAACATTCGCCTCTGACACCATGGGCTGACACAATAAAATGGGAGGCAATACTTCTGAAGCAGCCCTCATAAATATTTGCCTGGTAACGAGAAGCCGGAGGCTGATACAAAAGAGTAATTATCTTAGTAAAATCCTTGAAGAGCATCCCAATGTGGCTTTGAGGCTAGCAAGCTGCTGGAGAAGATGGGAAGTAAAAGCAGCCATCTCGTGAGGACATTGCCTCTGGATTTCTTGATTGTGCTCTTCCTATACTGCACTTTTCATAATGCCCTCCAGCAAGTACCACTGAAATGAAACCTATTGATTGAAATTCTGATCCTATTGATTTTACCCAAGAGATTTGCTCAAGTATGAAAGAGCAGGAGCTGCTCTGCAACCACTCCCATCTCCATTTATTCCATGCTGAACGCATATGGTAGGTTTGCTTGTCCATGCAGGTACCACCTCGGTCCCCTGGGCTTCTGGAAATAAATTACCCCAAACTCAGATATTCAGTAGCCATTAGTTCACAAATGCTGCTGGTCCCTGAATACACCATTTTTGAGGTCCCTTTGCTTTCATTTGTCTCCTCCTGCCTCACATCTCCTCTTTACCTCATTAACCACACATCATATTTTTCTCCATCATTTCAGAGGCATAAATGGAAACGTTTTATGGGAAGCAGGTTGTGTAAGGAGGCGATGTTTGCCTGGAAGGGAAGTGCCAGGGAAGCTGTGCTTAGAACACCAAGGGTGCTGCTATAAATCATATTTCCATCCCTAAAGAGTGTGTGGCAATAGGATGTGCAGAATGCGGGAGAGCGGCTGTCAGAAGAGCCTGCAGACTCCACACAGAGCAAGCACCTGTCCTGAGAGATGGTGGCCCCTGGCCCGAGAAACAGTAGTCCCTTCTCCCCAGTCTTGTTGCCGATGGCAGAGGGGCTGTCTGCTCCGTGTCAGCCCACATCTCGCTCCTTCCTGAAGCATGCATCTCAGCTTGTTGCTCCCAGCTTCCTCCTCTCTCTGTCTCTCCCAATACCCAGGCTGCCACCTATCAGTCAATGCTGTGGGTTAAAGCTGAATGGATGGTGACTTGTCCAGCCCAAATCGTTCTAAACAAAAGCCTATTTACTTTATTTTCCCCATTGACATTGTTTTCTTCTCTGTCTCCAGCTTTATGAAATGGCTAAAACTGTCAAGAAAACTGCAGAACTTTTAAGTCGCTGAATTAATGGATGATTGCTAGATGCTGTGGAAGGGCTGTGGCAAGAAGGCAGGCTGTCTGGCAGCAGGAAACCTGCACCTGCTCTGCCACATGCACCAAGAAGGTGCTGCTAATGGGGCTGATAGAAACCATAACCCAAAATGGTGGTGGAAAGCGGAGCCTCACACCCAACGACGCCTGTGACAAACGCTCGAGGGCACGACAAAGCGGCAACGGGGCTGAACGGGAGGGCCGCAGCGGGGAAGGGGCAGGGGGCGGCCGCGTGAGCGCGGGGCCGAGGCCTGAGGTGAGCGCCGCGGCCCGGAGCTCCTTCAGGCCGAGGGTCCCTCAGGCCCACGGCTCCCCCAGGTTCCACGGTCCCCTCACGCCCGGGGCTCCCTCGGGCCGGGGTTCCCTCAGGCCGACGCTTCCTCATGCCCACGACTCCCCCAGGCCGGTGCTTCCTCGGGCCGGGCCGCGGCGGGGCGGGCGGGCGGCGCCGAGGCGGGACGGCGGGGAGCATGCGCGAGGCGCGCGCGTCACAGGAGAGGGCGAAGCCGGCGAGAGCGCGGAGCCCCGCG
>WBMW01001659.1:318167-347282 GCA_013396635.1 Penelope pileata
GCCATGTTCACCTGCGGGCCCGGCGGCGCGGGCCGCGCGCTGCTGTTCGGGGCCGCCGTGGTGCTGAAGGGCGGCGGGGCCCGGGGGCGGCCCGGAATCCGCCCGTAATGCGGATTTGAAGCCACTCAAAGCCCCTTTTACCCGAGATTTGAGCCTTTTGATTAATGAGAGGCGAACTTGGCGGCCGGTCACCGATTACATTGAGAACGGGGCATTAAAAAAGGGGGAAAAAAAAAATGACGCGACCCAACGCGCTGAGGGAGTGGCGCTCCCCGCGCGTGGCATCGCCCCGCCGGGAGCTGCAGCCCGCAGGCGGGGTGCCGAGCCCTGACACGCGGTGTTGGGCAGCGCTCTGCGGGGAGCGCGTGGGGAGGCAGCGGGGGTGGTGAGGGCTAATGGAGATGTTGGGGAGCTAATGGAGGCGTTGGGGAGTCAGTGGAGGGATGGGGAGCTAATGGAGGTATTGCGGAGCCCAGCGGAGGCACGGGGAGCCAACAGAGGCGTTGGGAGCTAATGGAGATGTTGGGGAGCTAATGAAGGCGTTGGGGAGCCAATAGAGACCTTGGGGAGCCAACAGAGGCTTGGGGAAGCAACGGTGGCTTTGGGGAGCTAACAGAGGCTATGGGGAGCCAATGAAGATGTGGGGAGCTGACGAAGGCGTGGAGGTGCAGGCTTCCTCCATTCCCGTCCCTGCCTTTAATTAAAGCCTCAGCCTCCCGCGGGAACAGCCGTGACGAGCGGGCGCCATCGCCGCGCGCCGGGCCGGGGGCTCGATGCTGGCGCGGGAGAGGCGCGGCGCGGTCCTCGTTTCCCGGGGGCTGGGAGGGGCCTGGGGTGCCCGCTGCCTGCCTCTGTCCCGGCCGCGCTGTGCTCGGGCCCGGCGCGGGGCTGCTTTCAGGCGGTTCGCGTGGTGGACAGCGCCCAGCGGGGACTCGAACCGCCGGCATGGCTCCGGCGCCGCTCGGCTCCTCCCTCGGCGCTCGGCCGCCTTCGGAGAGCGCTCGGAGGCGGTCGAGGGGGAGCCGAGCGCGCTCGGAAATAGCCGAAGGGGCTCGGCGCCGCTCGGCGACCCGTCGCCCTGCAGCCCCCGGGCGTGTGCTCTCCGCGGCCCGCTGCCCGGCTCGGGGACACGGGTGTGTAGGGAATATCCGGGTATTCCTGTCCCGACCCTGCGGCCGCCGTGCCCAGCCCTCGGGGGTTCCCACAGGACGAAACCGCCATCCCCGCCCAGGGCGGTGCTCCTCGCACAGGGCTGCAGGGCTCTGGCAGAGAGGGGCCGCACCTTTAGCGCCCTGCAGCAACATCTCCCAGCGGTATTGGTGTGCCCCGTTCTGCAGAGGCTCCGAGCCCCCCGTGGAAGGGGGCTTCCCACCCCACAGCTTGATTTGGGACCGGGAGGGTGGGTTTGGTTTGCGCCTGTTTGCATGCGAAAGAGGGATCGGGAAAAGAGCTACTGCAGATGAACACCAATAAATTATTTAATCTCTAGGAATTGCTTCTGCGGAAGCATGCTGGAATGGCGGGCGGTGGTTGTGGTCGAAGGGAGCGGCTGTGGCTGCCACAATAGCAGCACAGCCGTGCATCCACACAGAGCCCGTGGGCAAAGAGGCACGCTGCGGCCACACTGCCTGGCACAGCCGGCGCACAGGGGCTCCTGCTTTCCAGGGAGCAGAGCTCTCGTTCACATCCAATTGGATCGAGATAATAACCAGTTTGCTGGACTAGCTTAGCATATTGGGGACTGAACAATACCCTGTTGGACGTACATATTTTCAATGAAACCGCCCGAAAGCAAGGCATGGTAGCTCACCGTTCTGCACCTGGCTTGAAGGTGCAGAGCCGGCTGCTGTGCTGGGAGCTGGCAGGGCAGCCCTGGGGCTGGGTGGGGACGGCAGTGTTGCTAGGAGTGCAGCAGCAGCAGCTGGAGGGAGCCGCGCAGCCGCCGGCAGCGGCGTGCAGGGCGCGGCGGGGAAATTACGGTTTCTGAAAATTAATTTCAATATAATGCAGGCATTAGCATTTCACCTGGTCAAGCTCCATTACACGGGCTTGCTGAGAACCTAATGAATTCTTAATAAAGATTAAATTGCACGTTCATTAGATTTTGATGAAAGAGACTGCTATTTTATTTTTTTAATACTGTGTTATTGGTGTGCTTCTAGATAATAAATCTCATCCTCGTGAGTGGCTGAAGCGGTTTCACACTTGTCTGTTGCCTTGCGAAGGAGCTCAGTCACGTGCAGACAGATGAGAAAATGCTAAGACAAAGGAACGGGGAGCAGATGTTGTTAACAGAGCACTGAGGAGGTTACATGGTGTTCAGTTAATCCTTGAAATTTTAGATAGCAGAGAAAAACTAACAGGTAGAAACTGCAGTAATTTGAGACTACGGTGAGGATGGGAATTGAGATTTACCAGAATAACTACAGATGTTTTCCTGGAGCGCTTGGAGGTGCCTTTCAGTGGGTGGGAGGGGAGTTACCCAACGAAGAAAGGAAGAGGTGCTGGTGGGTGGCAGGCTGGTGGGGCTGGAGGTGAGCCTGTGTTTCAAGTGGTGGCAACACGGGTAGCAATGGCACTTCCCTCAGTCCCCAGGGTGACTTTGTCACCCTCAGCCCCAGCACCCATCTTGGCTGATGGTGTCTGCTCGGGATTCTTTCACATCCTCACCCACACCAAAAAGCAGGGTTAGGGCTGCACGGCTTAGGGAGCACTCCCGAGAGGTGCACAGGTGCAGTGCGAGCCAGTGTGCTCACAGTCAGGCAGTGACCAGGCTCTGTTTTCTGCAGCTTAAACTAGAAAACAGCTTTAACCAGGCAAATCTGGGGATCCTTTGAAGACCCAAGCCAGAGATGTGAGAGTTATTCAAGAGAAATTAGTCTTCCTCTCCCACTACCCAGTCTCTGCAAGTTCATTTTGAGGTAGGACTGCAATGACTGACAACATTTTTTTAGATCTTATATCATGAAATAAACATTCAGGGTACTCAGAATTTTGTTTTCTAGAATATCTGGATCGTAGCATTGAGACAAGACTTGTTATTTCTGTGGGGGACTTTTGTGGAGACTTACAACTAGTGAATGTGCTTGTTCATCAGACAGCCCCAGCCTAGGATGACACCAAGCATATCTCAGCCTGTTACTATTCAGCAGAATCTGTAGATGCATGCAGTGTTCCAGTGGTGAGCAGGGAGGGACTATTCCCTGAACACTAGGGAATTCAGGGTTTAAATGCTAACGCTCAGCGGCTCAGTTAGCTGGCATGGCTTCAGAAACAAGGTCCTGCCACTTACTCAGCAGCAGCCTTTCCGGATGGTAAGCCAGGGCAGTGTTCCACCTTCCCAAAAAAGACGTTAGTGATGGCTGCTGCATTTAGGAGAACACAGGGCTTCACCTGCCTACAGCAAAAATGCTGGTTTTGGGGATATCTTTCTTTGGCTTTCGCCTCTGCAGGAGCAGCAGCTTCTGTCCCCAGCTGGGCTGGGAGTCCTGTGGAAGCTGAGAGCTGGGTCACAGGGTGCTACAGCTTCCTGCCCCCCATGCCCCCCCAAACAGCCACCTCTTGTTTCCCCAGCGGTGCTGGGGTACCCCATTGATAGGCTTTTTTGCAGTTCCATTTCTTGAGAGATGTGTTGGAGTTATAACAAGGATGGGAATATGTAATCAGTAGAAAAATAGACGAGAGTACAATGCTTCTCTACCTACTATCTTCTCCCCAACAGCCATCAGTTCCGATAGCCTGCTGATAGATTGTTTTGACCTTTTTCGAAGAGCCCCTCAAAGCAGCTCCAGGCTCTACTTGCTCTCCGTGTAACTACATTACTGATAATCTAATGAACTTATTCAGAGTGAGAAACGGTCCCCACCCACTGGTTTACAGCCCGTCTCTGCAATCTGGTGGTAAATGCCATCAAAACCAAGCGATGTGTTGTGAACACCCACTCGAGGCCTTGCTCTTTGCTGCGTGTCTGCAGCTCAACCCCCAGCAATTTTGCGCTCACAGCCCCTTCCCAGATGCTTTCTCGCATCCCTGGGTGCTGCGTGTTCCCGTGCCCTGCAATGGCATGGTCCCCTCTGAAGTGGGCAGAAATAAGGGCTGGGGATGGGGGAAGGTGAGGCTTTTCATTTTGGCTTGTAGTTGCAAAGGGTAAATCGTGTTTTCAGCACTTTTTTCCTTCCTTTTGGATTATTGTGCTTGTAAGCCGAAGCACTAACAATCATCGTTCATTTCTTTGTACTTAAGGCTCTTGTTATTAGACTGAGGGAGATTTCAGAGAAAAGCAGTAACTATATTAGCAAGCAAGACAGAATACATTTTGGGTTTGGATTTTTTCTCTTTCCTTGACAGTTCTTAATTTGTTTCTTGCATAGAATCTCATAACAGTAAAAATATCTTTCAGTAACAACAGTGAACTGCATCGCTTCTCCTCTTTCAACCTAGTTTCAAAACCTTAAAAGAAATTTGCCTGTCATATTCTGACACGACACATCTAGTCCTGTTGGAAATGTTTTAGCAGTCTAATGAGATGAAAGCAGTTCTTTTAATGAGCTGTGAAGAAAGAGACAAATCTGCACAAATGTAACCGAGGATGTTTTATTTTATGTTGGCTTGGCTAACCCAGAAGTTGTAAGAAATGTTAGACTGAGTGACTTGAGACAGTTGGATAAAGGCTGTGGTTTCCCCCCTTGGTCTGTCCTTTTCCATCTGTCTGGCATGCAGCTTCAGATGATCTGATGCAAGTTCTCCAGTATGATTACCTGGGGAAGATCATGAAAATGGGGAAGAGGAGCGGAAAAGAGACAAAGCAATGAAGGCAGAGGCACTTTGTTGGCTATTCTACTTGACCCGGTCAAGAGATAGAGGGAAATGAAAAAAAGATTCACGTTGGTCAAGGCAAGAGCAGGTTGTGGTCACCTGGAGAGCAAGAGCCAGACAGTGAATAAAATCTTACAGAATCATCAGGAGTTGCCCACGTGAGAGCTAGTTTTCTTCAGCCGCTTTGCAGAGTCACAGTCTACCCCTGTGAGCATCAGGCTCCCCGTTTTTCCTGGGTTTGCATGACAAAAGGTCCAGAGTGGCTGCTGATGTGCAGCCAGAAAGCCTAGGGCCAGAGCAGGGTCCGAGAGCTTGATTGTGGAGACTTGTTGGTTCATTCACCTCCTGCTCAAGCTATGGGAAAGGTAAAAAGCTTTTCTTATGAGCCATCAGCAGTTCCTAGCATACAGGTGGAGAAAGACTAACCTCTCCTCTGTGCTGTTAGGCTGTGAGGTCCGTGCTGAAACAGCGCAGCTGAGTGCAGAAGGCAGGATTTGGTCCTTTATTCCTTGTGAGAGGGTGAAGGAGAAGCTTAGGCAGGAGAGATTGGCAAAACCTGCTGACAGGTGTCCAAATTTAGGTGGTCAAGGTATTGAAGAGTGTTGTTGCTCTTCCTGAAGCAATTACAAGTCTCATAGGATTTGAGGTTTTCTGTAGAGGCTGAAATGGCTTCTGAGGGACCTGGGCTTGCATAGTGACTGGGTGAGTTCTGTTTCAGGGATTCTTTGCATTGCCTTTGCTGTGTTTTTGAAAGAAAGCTTCCAGCTCTCCTGACTTCAGAGGTAGGTTAAAAAAATAAACGTCCTTAGTCTAGTCTACAGATTCAGAAATTGGGAACACAATAAAAAGTAGTCCAAAGGAAGACGAGGAAACCAAATACATCCCAATTGCTGGGTTATTTTTGCAGCCTGATTCCTTTTTTTACCAAGATTAAAACCTCGGTTATTTTAAGTCATTTGTAATGTTCTTGCCCCCAAACCCTCTCTTTGACCTCACTGGACTTTGGACAAAATTATTCCTAAACTGAAGGTGATGTCTGTCCAGTGTACAATGTTTAGGAGATCTGATGAATTTAAAGTGTTTCCGTGGCACTTGGTGGGATGCTGGAGATGGCTAAGCTTCATCCACTAAAACGGAAACGAGAAACAAAAAGGTCTGGAAATTACATTTAAAAAAGTACTGGCACATTAAAACCTAAAGTCATTTTTATTGCCTCAAAAATGCTTTGATTTCATCTGTAGTTGAAAACTAACGATTTTTGCAATGATTTTCCTAATGCTAAAGAAATGCTCTACCTAATATAAGAACGGCCCTAAACTGTTAATTGAATCATTTTCATTTTACTTTCAAGGCCATTCATGCAAATGACAGATGTAGAGAGGTTGGAGGATTACAATCCCGATTATAGGATGCTGTTAGCATTCTGCCTAAACTCAGAAAATGCAAAAGGCTGAAAAATACTGCTGGATAACATGAAGCAAAGAAATTGATGCATTTCTAGAGCTGAGCAAAAGGGAGAAAAAAGCCCTTTAATCCAAAGCTCAATCATTGTCTACTTACAGTGATAATATAATAAAACATTTGGTGGGGGCATTTCTCAGCTTACCAATAAAAATGCTTATCTTGCCTGGCTTTCAAGTTAATTGAGAAAGAACTGAGCAGTGCTCTCTTGGAAGGGAGCACAGGGAATTGTGTAGTAAGCTGACATCACATCTGTTTTCAGATTGCTAATCAATAGCAGTTTTGACATTGAAAGAGAAGAGCTGTAATTGCTTTGTTTTTCTTTATTCCTGGGCATGTTCTGCTCTGCTTGGTCACTGAAAATTTTATCAGTGCACCAGCAGAGCTTTCATCCAAGTACAACATCTGTAAGCTTATAGGTCTGAAGAACACCAGCTAGAGAGAGAAAAAATGTGGGTAATGGAGGGTCCTGCCCAGACTTTGGAGCATGGCTGTTAGTAGCACCCTTCACTGCCACCGGGCCGTTCTGAGGGGTTTTGTGTCCTCAAGGAGCCAAAAACTGTTTTGTCTTGTGTCCTGCTTGATGTGGGCTAACTTCTGTAATCTTCATCAGAAGCTCAGCTTGGTGATCATTGCAGGAGCTGCCTTTGGAGAAGCCCTGGGAGACAGCCATCCCATAATGGTCTGGTACGAGACTTGGAGGATTTCTGCATTACCTGTAAATTGTTACTGAAGGGGACAAGATAAGAATGGGTCGGCATTGCAGAAAATATCACTTAAATGGTACGAATGTGCCATGTGTCCTAGCAGAGCGTGGGGATCTGTGCTCTCCACGTGAGAGGTGGCTGAGTTAGGAGCTCTGCTGTCACAGCACTGGGCTGAGCACACAGGATGGATGTTAGGCACAATAATCTAGATAGCAAATGAGAGGTTTTGCTGCTGGGCTTGTGGAGCTGCGATGCGTGGCATTTGCTCCCCACCTTGTTTGAAGTTAGTGGTGAGATTTTCTGTTGGCTTTGGGGGCACCATGAGGTGCATGTTTCAGCTGGAGGCAGCATAGCTAAGCTAAGAACGCAGCCCCCTCCTCTTGCACCTCCACACATGGGGTTAGCTTAGTTCTGCCTGTAGGAGGGACCTGTATTGAGTTTTGACAGTTTGGCTGCTAAAATAGTGGAGTCTTTGGTTCAGTACATTTTAGGAAACTGGTCTTATTTATTCCAAGCTTCTTTGCATCTGTGAGTGCTGCACAGGAAGGGCAGCTAGAGCTCGCTGCAGCCAGGAGAGCTCTTCCCATTGAGGACTAATGGCCACTGGGAGAGTGAAAGGAGCCATTTGGCAGCAGGTGGGCAAGACAGAATCACAGAAGCATTTTGCTTGGAAGGGACCTTAGAGATCATCTTGTTCCAACTACCCCGCTATGGGCGTTGGTGTCCTTGGGGCAGGTGCTCCTCTCCAGAGTCAGGTGAGAGGCCCTTTGTCATTGCTGACAAATTCCGAAATGATGGCCCTCCCCACAGACGCTGCAGAGCTGTATCCTCACACTCCATCAGGAACACCAGTGTACATCACTGAGATGAAAGGAAATTACCATGGTGAACATACACCTTGAAACGTCATTGTCACCAGTCACCCCTTGGTGATTAATTATTTAGCCAAATTGGACAAATTTTTCCACATGAATGAGGAGATATTGACTTAATAAAGCAGAAAGCTCGTCATGGCATGATCTTGTTTTCCTCAATTTAGCTGTAGGATAAATTTATCTTCTCCTGATTTCCAGCTCAACAAAAACCCCCAGGTTCTGTTCTGTCTTTTTGCCTTCAAGGTGGGTCCTGCCTGGCCCCATCTTGCATGGGATGCCTGATGCTGCTCCGTGTGTGTCTGAGGTGTTTAACTGAACTGTAGATGCCTGGGCTGATGGTCCTCAGCTCGTTATCCACATCTGTCCCCCTGCACTCAGCCCTGGTGAGGCCGCACCTCAGCGCTGTGCTCAGCTCTGGGCCCCGCGCTGCCAGAGAGACATGGAGGGCCTGGAGCGTGTCCAGAGCAGGGAACGGAGCTGTGAGGGTCTGAGCACAGCGNATGATCTTTCTGCATGCACTGGGATGGCAAGGAGGAATTAGGAAGGAGGAGCAGCTTGCCAGATGCAAGACTGAGAGTCAGCAGTGCTGTCTGGTGGCATTGGATCATGTTGGGAAAGAGGCAGGGACCCCCGCCAGCCCCCGAGACCTCAGGCCTACAGCACACAGGTGCTTGCTAGGAGCTCACAGAGTTTCTGGGGCCGGCCAGGTCTCATCTCGTGGTGCAGTGGGTGGTGCAGGAGGGGTTAAAGCTGGTGCTGGCACCAGGGGATCCCAAGGGAAGGAATACTGAGAGGGAGGCCATACATGGTAAGGAATTAGAAATTAGTAATTTTCATACAGTTCAGTAAATAATTCAGAACCTAGGGTTAGCTTATCTACAGCATTTTCTGTTTTCAGTTCAAGAAATAAGTTTATTTCTCATTCATTCTTGCATAAACAGTAAATTCTAACATCTTCTCTACATGACAGGGCATGAAAGTTGATTATTACACTGGTACTTTTAGTTCTGATTGGGAAGATCAGATTGTTCTGTTTTTTCTGATCTGTGGTCGGACAAATAGGTGAGCCCTCAGATATTCAGGATGAAATTTGCATTCTGTTTTTTTTTGTTGTTGTTGTTGAAGTACTCCTGCATAAGACTTTGAAATAGGTTTTTGGAGTTGAAATGTAAAATGTAGAAAAAAGTTCTTACAGAATGCCCGTAACAATGGTGTAAGCCTGCCAAACCGGTGCACTGAAGTTCCATAACAACTTGAGGATGAACACACACAGCCAACTGCTCTCTGCTGCTGGCAGCGGGGACACGGGACTGGCGGTGCTGCCAAACCTGAGCTGCTGCTAATCTGAACGTAGTGATGTCCCAGCGTTCGATGCAGCTCGTGTCTCATTCACGCTCAGGTCCCAAGCCCCAGAACAATTGGGTTTTCTAATAATAATGTGCACGGCAACATCAATGGGCTTGGACAGAGCTGGGTTGTTGCACATGGATGTGTGTGCACCTGAGTTTTGTTGAAGGCAGAACTCAGGCTCATCTCTGTGGGGCTGAATGCTGCCCAATTTTAGTGTCACCTTGTGTAGGCAACCTTTGTCCAAATATTCATTCTGTTTCTTACACGTCTCAGAAAACACAGAGCAAGAAAAAAGGATTATTTTGCCATCGCTTTCTTCATGCATCCTTTGTTTCCTTTTTGACTCAAGTTCTGTCAGGTACCAGCTCTCAGATTTCCTTCTGTTGCAGTTATTTGCACTGGTGTTTGTATCAGGAGAAGAAATTCTTTCTGGTTTTAGGAGATTCTCAAAACTCAGCAGGACAAGGACCTGAGCATCCTCTTCAAACTGAGACAACAGCTCTGCTCTGGGCAGCAACCTGTAGCCTAAGTTTGACAAGAAGACCCAAATTCTTCTCCTTACTCAAGATTCCTAACTTCTGCTTTAAGTAAAGAATGACATCTCTGTTTGGAAACCAGCTGAGGGACAGTCTAATGCAGTGTTACCAGAGTTTTTCTTTGGAATACACAAAAAGCTGGGAGTAATTGGTTACTGCTTCAATTTGCACTGCGTTGGCTTCTTTCTTTGCTTCTGGGTGTCCTCGATTCTGAAATCCTAAGCTGGGGTTTGATTAACATCTTTTTGCTAGTGACGTGGGTTTAAGCCAGTTCTGCCTGTCCCTGCTCGCTGTTAGCCAGGGGCCATTTCTCGCCTCTGGCAACATGACTCTGGGTATGGCAGTGCCATGAGCCAGGCTCTGGCACTAAGCTGCGTTGGCATAGCTTAGGAAACCCAGGAGGTAGCAGAAGGATTTGTCCATCACATGCTCTCACACAGGGCACCGGTGCCCTGCAGGCTGAGGTGTGGGGTTGCACTGAAAGACTCGGTCCTGGCTGCTTCTCTGTGTGGGTCTTAATTTTCTGAAGGCAAATCAGTCATTTTCAAAGACTTTGAAAAGTAGTTTTGAGAAGTCCTTCTGTACTGTTAGGCATTTAGATGATGTGGGTTTTTTTTCCAAACCAGCTTTCTTTTCGCCTGTTAGTTCCTGTAAACACAATGCAAAGCTTCCCCTGGCTTGCAATTTCTGTGGCTTTTTTAAACAAACTTCCTGTGACCCTCAGTGCAGTGCAAAGCAAAGTGCAGCTGTTCCTTGCCACATCAGCTCAGCTGGACCATCTTTTATGCTCATGGAGGTCAAATCCATTTTATTTGGTTGTGCTTTTTCAATCACATTTACATTTTTAATGCAAAGCTCACGTTTGCTTCACACTGGAATGACCTCTGATTTTGTAATAAGCCTTAGTTGTCCTGGGCTTTGGAGACTTCTCTCTTTTATTTCCCCTCAGCCTTAGACAGAGTCTTTGTAATTTATAAGGTAATGTTCCTCCGCTGGACGGCCAAAACGCTGCAGAATCCTGATTATACAAGTGGCGAGCGACATTTTCAAATTTCATTTTACCGGGATCAGACTGTAAAGCCTGCATTTGAGGCTCGGTGCTGCTGGGGTTGGTGTGCTGGGGGTTTGCACAGGTCTGAGTGGTGCTGCAGACCCTGGAAGGGGAGCACCATGTACAGAACTGCCATCCTCACCTGCCAGCGAGCTGTCCCCGTGCTCATCTTGCTTCACAGGGACTCACGAGCTTCAGCGAGACACCCTTTGTGCTCTTCCCATAAGTAAACCAGGCTAGAAGGTCCTTCTTGTGAAAGATCTTTGTCGTGTTTGTAGCCTCACAAAAGCTTCAGAGGGAGTCTGCCACATCTCCGTGAGGTCAGCTTTCCTCCGTAAGTCTGTGCTTCCTCTTTTCCTTGGAAGAGGCTTTCACACAATCAGCCTTTTTCCCAAGAAGAAGATGCTATGTGTTAAGTAACTTAGCAAATAACAAAAACCACACCAGTCAGTTTGGTGTTTTCTGAAGCTCCAGCTGCTCCTGAATTTGAATGAGCCACCTCTCCTGCTGCCTTTTGCAGTGACCTCCAGGCTCCAGCTAAATTCCTTCATTTTTCCCTGGGGAAATAGAAATGAAGGCCCTATGTACTTAGTTGGTTGACTTGCAACATCACCTATAACTGGGCAGGAGAGAAGTGACCAGCTGGCAGCACTGCCGGTGACGGCAGGAGCGTAGTGCTGACAGTGACAGGGAGGCAGAAAGAGACAGAGCTTGGTCTCTGAAAGCAGGAAGAGGAGGAATCTGACCAAGTTCAGGCTCTGGATAACAAAATGAGGTTGTTTCCTAAGCAGTCACCCAGAAGACTGACAGCATCTTGGTACAACAGTGCACAGACTGGACGCTGCCACCTCTGCGTGAACCTTGCTCAGAGCAAGTGCCAGGAATAAGTGGATCAGAGCTGTCAGAGCTGGTAAGAAGGGCAAAGGCTGGCAGGAGAAATTATGACCCCCTATTCACAGTGTTAAATGTGCCTGGCAGGATTTGAGAGTACGAGAATGCCAACAAGATAGATCCTAGAAAGCCCCCTTTTCGTGACAAGTCTTGAAGTCTAATTTTCTAAATGAAAGGACCCCAAACTCTGCAAGCTAAAAGGCAAAATGGTAACATATGCCTTTCCTTTCTTGAAGTACATCCTTCCATAGCCAGCACCAAAGCACAGAGCAAAGGGAGAGAAACTGTTTCAATTTAGCATCAGTTAGACACAAGACTTCTCTAACCTCTGCTTTATCCTCCCTTAGAAGACCTCCTTAATGTAATTTGTTGTGGGTGGTGGTCTGAGCTGTAGTGAAGAGGCACTGGACCATGTGCCCAAAGCTGATGCAGTATATACCCAACAGCAGAATATGGAAGAATAAATGCAAAGGTGCACAGACACAAAGTCAGATCTTAAATCCAATAGCAAACTGACACAATTTTTAATGGCTGAAGTGCCGCAGTCTTTCACTTAGTAGCAAAACTGGATGTCTCTCAGGTTATGTCAGATTGACGGCATCACTGTCAAAGACAGCATCAAACTTCCTGTCATGGATCGAGTGCCATGTACAGGAGTGAGGAAGGTGAATATTCAAATGAGAATCTTTGTTTCCTCTGAATGCTCTTTGGATAAAGAGCCAGGAATTCCAGGTTCAGGAATTGGTTGATGGAAGTTGACCTTGTCGTGGACAAAATGGTAAGCAGCTTCAGAATAATGAATTACAAGCAGAAATTGTGCTAGTCAGTGATGGAGTAGATCATCGAAAGGTCATTTTGTCTGACTCTGTCCTAATGCAGAACTCTTCTTGATCACGTATTCCTCGGCGTTTCATTTGATTTACTTATAAATAGACTAGACACCAAGATTTTCACAATTTTACATCTGTCCCATCTGCAGTTTAGTATCTAATAGATTTCACATTAAATAGCCTTCTCCAATAGCTTGAAATGTTCAACATTTCCTCTTGCTTCTTACGATCACTTCCCAGCACAGAGGAGCTTATGACAACATCAGCTGTTGGAGTAGGAATCTGTTGGTGAAACTCTGAGCAAGCCTATATCTTTTTTTTAACCAAAGTTTGGAAGAGGAGCTAGAGAGCCTTTCCTTTTCCTGTAATGAAGATTTCCAGTGGAAAAGAGGCTGTCCTCAACCAGAAATGGTTCTGTCCCATGCTGAAAAGGGGAGGTTGGAGGAGGTCTCACAGCTCGAAGTGGAAGGTTGCAGCAAATGTATCCCAGATCCCTCTGAGCGAATTTGTGTTAGGCTGTGTCAAAGCAAGCAAACTCAAAGCTGAAAGAAATATTACGGTGACGGAAAATTAGTCATAAGAACACATGACAAACCAACACAGCATTTCCCCATGCAACAGCAGAGGCCTGCCTTCCAGACCACTAGATCGGAGCTTAAACCCCAAATCTGCTGCGTGAGTCCATGGTATAAAACTTAGCTTCAGCCCAGAGCTACTTCTTCCAGCTGAGCGAGTATCTCTGAGGACGGGCAACACCAGCAGGAGGAGGAGGGCTAGTACCTGTTCCCAAGTGATTATTTTTAAACAGCAGTTGAACCGTTAATGCTATTTCAGAGACCTCCTGGCTGGCCAGGCTACCCCAGCACAACAGAGTGCAGCCCTCCCCCCCCCNTGTCCTCTCCAGATGCACAGCTCTGCAGTCCTCTGAGTCCTGCCACACGTTTCAGAGAGAGCAGCACAGTTAATAAAGTGACTGGTCTTTCTGAAAAGCAGCCTTCAAGCTTCACAGAAGCAGCACTGGTGATATTTGGCCTCTTGGTGATTTTCTAAAAGTAGAAGATGCCCAAGAACTCTCAGCATCTGCAGCTGGTGCTTGCCAGAAATGCTTGCCTGATGTATATGGATGAGTGGAGAGCAGGGGATGGGAGGGGGGAAAGGCCTTGGAGGGGAAACAGCTGAGGAGATACAAATGAAAATTCAATTAAACAGAAGACAAGGAAAATTCTAACCAGCACTGACGCTCTGCTCAAGGCTGCTGATGAGCCCTGATTTCAACACTAAACGTAACAAATGAAGAAGGCAGCAGTGAGGAAAATAAATGACCACCCTGGAAGGAGCAAAATTACATGACCAGGAAGATAAATACATTCAAATAAGACACTTCTTTTTCTGATATGCCTAGGGCTTGTAACAAATTCAACCAGAACGATAGATCTTGTGTTTGTAACCATTCCAAAACTTGTCCGGTGTAAGAGAATTTCTTTCCTAAAGGTCTGAGTTTATTTGCCAACTGGAAGAATCGAAATTAAAATCAGAATGGTGGCACTTTGCACTCACTTCACCTTCTGCCATCTGTTACACTAGCATGGGATACAGAAAATGATCTGTCTTGCTTGTCCTGGTTGCTGCTGCTTTCATCTTTTGTGGGAGAGGTGAGCAAATGCTGGGTGCAGTAAGCCGCCGGGAAGCTGAATAGTCTTCTCTCTGCTAAGATAAGCTGTTACCCCTCTACAAAGTGGTTGTCATCAATGTATTGCAGCTTTATTTTGCTCTTTGCCAGCTGTGTGAGGTGCACGTTCAATGCAATTGGTCATTCCAATAGTGTAATTTGTCCTGTAAGTATTCTGCTTCTTTTGGGATGTCACTACCATCACCTCGAAAAGCCCGCTAGTAGTGGTTGAAAGCAATGTTAAGCTTGCATATAGTGTCAGGGATTGAGCTGTTCTTCATTTCTGTAAAGCAGAAATAAAAGTGAGCTATTACAGATACTAGGAAGCTAAACAACAGCCAGAGACACTGCACTTCTGGAAACTCACATTGCTAGAAGAAACTCCCAGTTTCTTCTTTATAGGCTTGACCCCAAACCCCATAAGATTAATGTGAATCTTCCCAGTGACTTCAGTGAACTTTGTGATCAGGTTCCAAATGCAGAGGACAACTAGCAGTGGCAGAAAGGGGTTGGGCACGAATTAGTCAGGGACTTTGCATGAGCAGGGAGGGTACCCAAGTCAGCAGTCGTGTTTAGGGGGATGTGGTTGGTCCTTCTGCAGGGAGCAATGGGGAACTGAAGGAAAGGATGCTGCTGGGCTGGACAAACCTGTGCTGAGATGTAGTGGTCTTTGAGACCACTTGCAAGTGGACGCTCGTTTTCTTGGGAAGGAGAAGCTCTCTGATGCTATCTGTTCAATTCCTCATTCTCAATTATTTTAGCTGATACCATCTATATGCTACGTCAGTCATGGTGAATGGCATTTGAAGCATCCAGACTTAAGTCATTACATTATCACATTCGGGCCAGGCTTTAAGTAAAAGAGATTTGGCTTGTTGTTTTACTTGGCTCTTTCCCAAACAGTCTGCCTAAAGTGGAGGATTATCTGCACCGGAGGTTTTCTTCATTCCCATTAGGAGACGAAATCTCCCTCGGCACAGCCAGGACAGCCTGTGATGGCAGGAGGGGCTTGGCTGCATGCTCACGCCTTTGTCATCTTGCAGGGCAGAGCCTGACACCCCCTGACACTGCCAGGGCTGCTGGGGGGATGTCACCGTGTCAGTGTGTGGAACACATTGTTTTCCAAAAGGGAGGAGAATCAGCCCTTTATTGAGCAGGAGTCACTGGGCAGCGTGGTCCCTGAGCTGGGCCTTGTGACAGAGCTGGCATTTCAGCAGGAGCCTTTGTTGGCCTTCTCTTTTCCTTCAGTCTGCATCTTGGGTAGGGGCTGTGGTGGGTCCCTGTCCTTCCCAACCCCTCTACCTTTTCCCTTAGGTACAGGGGCTCCCAGTTTTCAAGCCTTGGGATCTCTGTAAGGCCCCTTTACAGCAGCATGTAACATGCTTTCTAGGTATGTGCTCTCCGCTCAGTGGCCTCCTGCAGCTGACTCGCAGGCTGCCGGCGGTCCTCGCAGCTCTGGAGGGCAGTGCGGGCTGCACTGCACCCCCACCAAAGGGACTGCCGTCTGCACCGAGGCGGGAGCCCGCTGGCAGAGCCCCGCGTGTCCCTGGAGCTCAGGCGCTCTGCAGGGGCTGCACTGCATCCACCGCCCTTCCCCTGCCCGCTCAGCCTGCTGTGAGGCTCCATGCGGGCAGTGCCAGGACCAAGCGTGCTCTACAGGTCACATTTCACAGTAGGATTCAACGTACGCGTTTGTGCCCAAGACTAAATTCAGGTTGCTGTCCTGTTTGCGTGGGTGCTCTGGGCCAGGTGATGCAGATCTCTGTGTGCTCCCAGTTCCTTGGCTGAGGAGTTCTGCTGTAAGTACATTTTTGCACGAAGGAGAGAAGACATAAGCACATGGATTGCTTTCACTTGTCTTACCCTGGAAACACGTCAGCAGTAAAGCAGCAGAGTACTGTGTCCTTTGGCCGTGAGGAATAGCGGTAAAATGCTGGCTGCTGATCAGGACAGGGGTGTGACTTCAAACCTCAAATGAGAGAGTTTGTGATCAGTACACTTGTCTTAAGAGTCACTGATCTAACGCTTGAAGCCTCTGGTAACATATTAGATAAATAAGCCATTCTCAGATACCCTAAACAATTTCACCTGGTTTTGAACTTTCCATCTCCAGTTGATTTCTTACATCTTTTAAGCAAATCTGTCTGGGGGTGCTGCAAAATATGGGGAAACAAAGCTCTTATCACAGCTGGGGAAGGCTAATAATTCCTTTTTTAGTGCCTGCACAGAAAAAAAAATGAAAGCATCCAAGCCTGTCCCTGCATGGAGGAGTGCAGGAGGAATCCTGTCCTGAGGGCTGGAGCAGTAAGGCAGGGCAGCACGGAGCTGCTCCAGCTCCTGAAAGCCAGGCTGCGTCCCCCAGCGCTGTGGCAGGTTCTTTAGGTATTAAGGAAGGTTTGACCCGAAGGTGCTGATGGATTATTTGTTGGCATCAATCTGATCAAATTTGTTTGGTTGCCATAATAGTGAACATGGTGCATGTGAATCTCAGGGCTGTGAGCCAGCGTAAAGGGATAAGATAATGAGTGTTCCTGGAGTCTTTTACTATCTTTGTAGTTAGAGCAGTTATTCAAAGGCACTAATCCCTCTCTGCTGATTATTGACTTCTGAATGAACCCTCATTTACCCTTGTGGTGCAATCACAGAAGCAATCCCAGGTAAAGTATTAAATGGTTTAATGATCGTAAACAAAAGATTTCAACTTGCATGACAACAATCTCCCACCAAGACGAGGAACAGCCAGATCCCACACAAGAGACCCTTCCCCCTTGGTGGCTGGCTCTTAAATGAGCCCAGGGCAGTCCCACCTGGGTCCACCCCTCCTGGTCACATGGAGGGGGGGCACAGGTGTCCCTTAGGGCAGCCACCGCCCTTCACCAGGTGCTCCATCACTAGTTCAGGCCCTGACCTCATGTTTCCCTTATGACCCTCCAACAGCAAAACTTGTTGGTTTTCAAGGCTCAGCAAAGCTCAGTAGAACCAAGACCTTGCCATTTATTTTTGCTGTTACTATTATTTTGTATTTCAAAGCAGAGTTTTCTACTACGAGTTCCCCACTGTTTGATCACAAAAGTGAATGAGGGAAATTGTTATTTTTCATCCTGAGCCTTTTGTGCTTTTTATTTTCACAATCCACGTGAGGCGACTCTGCTGGTCATTAGCCGACTTTGGGAAGCGAGCTTTCTTTGTTGGGCGATGGCAGGGAAACATCAAATGTCTGGTTCCATGGCAGCAATTTGCTCTTGAAATAAAGCAAGCGTTGATAAGTTGCAACCCTCAGCTATATTTGTCCTAGTAAATAAACATCACCAGAATCTGAGCACAAATACACGTTGTTTTGCCCCGTTTAGCTAGTCTGAGATTGTGTCAGGCTAACAGAATTTCCTCCGCATCAGATATCCTTGTTCCATCGCTCGCTTGTTTTGCAGCTGATGTGTTTCCGCACACCTAGCCAAGGGTGGATGCTGCAGCCATTGATCAGTGCAGCAAATACCCCTGGAAAGACATCCCATTAAGGCAAAGCTGTGCGTGCTTTTGATGCGTTTCTACCAGTGAACGACTTGCCTCTGTGGTGCCTTGGAACGGGAGATTTGCTCAGGGGTGACTGCGGTTTGCCAGCACGGGGCATGCAGGGGACAGCACACCCTCAGCGTTAGCACTGCCCGTCCAGCGTTAAGGACAGCAGTTGATACGTGCTGGCTGAGGCAGGCCAGAAAAAGCCCCAAAGATCTGTTTTTGAGAGGAAGATTCAATTTTCCAAGATGCCCATAAAAGAGCTCATTAACCATGTAGCAATGGGCTGTTCGGCTTAGAAGTGAAATTCCCCAGTTGAACCTCGCAAACTCAGGACTGTGCTTCTTTGCTGACAGACAGCAGGACCCAAAATAGAACCAAACAGCAGCCAGAGACCCAGCAAAACAGCAGTGACGCTTGTTCCGCTTTGAGCAGTGGACGCACCACTGATCTGGGCTGAAGGAGTGGAGAACATGGCAAGAGGTGATGTGGGGGGTTCAGCAGATACACACACCAGGCCGGCCCCAACCTGCGGGTGCAGATGAATCTCTGCAGAAACAGGCAAATTCTGACCCTTCAAGATCACTGCACTTCCCATAGCCTTTCCTGGGAAACTCAAAAGGATTGCAAAGCTTCCTGACCGACTGCCATTGCTCAGTGGGATGTTCGCCTGTTTTGGCGTGCTGCAGGATTTGCACTGTGCATTACTCTCCCCACTCACTTCCACAAATGAATGTCCAGACTCAATGCTTTGCTTTCCCACCCACTGTGCACCTAGGGCCTGGAGAATGCTTTTCTTCACACTGCTACATAGCAGTAGTTAGATTATGGAAGTTTGTGGTGATGGAGGGAATCTGTCCTCCATGGAGAACTGTCCTGTGGAAGTTAGGAAGGGAGCAGGACAGCTCTATTACTGGGAGTAACACGGGGTTTTGCTGGAGCTCATGCAAGCTGTAAGATGATCCAGGCCTCATTGTGCTGGGAGCTGTACATCCAGCACCGAGCTATGGTCCCTGCTGCGCAGAGGCACATATTCTGGCTGGTGCTCCCGTCTCCTTCCAAACCTCCAGGTTAATGAAATCATGCCTTCAGCAGCAGAGACAGGGAGTTCCAGCTTCAGGTAGCTTTGAATCCTGGTCTGGCTTCTATGGGGTATGGGGAGAGGGCAAGGATATGAGGAGGGTTTCTCCTCTCCGCTCCGCTCCGCTCCGCTCCGCTCCGCTACCCTCCCGTCCCCTCCCCTCCCTTCCCCTCCCCTCCCCTTCAGGAGCTCAGTGACTCCAAGGCTTCAACCAGGTTGGCAAAACTGGCCAAGAAACTGAAATATTTCTGAAAGAGGGGCAGCAGGACCACATTTATTGTCTGGGCTTATTAAGCAGGCTCAATATATGGAATAGCACTGCTGAGCAGACACTCCGTTCTGTAGCATAGCTGGAGAGGTGGGAAGGCGAGCTGAGGCTCCAGCCCCCCTCCTGGTGCTCCCCCTCCATTTTTTCTGAAAAACAGCGACAGAAAAGAGCAGATTCCCAGAGCACACACCTTCTGGCAGAGATCAATTAAGTGTAGCTTCTCAGCAGAGTTTCAGTNCCTCTCCTCTCTCTACTTTATGGTTCGTGACTCTTCAGGAGCTCAGTGACTCCAAGGCTTCAACCAGGTTTGGCAAAACTGGCCAAGAAACTGAAATATTTCTGAAAGGAGGGGCAGCAGGACCACATTTATTGTCTGGGCTTATTAAGCAGGCTCAATATATGGAATAGCACTGCTGAGCAGACACTCCGTTCTGTAGCATAGCTGGAGAGGTGGGAAGGCGAGCTGAGGCTCCAGCCCCCCTCCTGGTGCTCCCCCTCCATTTTTTCTGAAAAACAGCGACAGAAAAGAGCAGATTCCCAGAGCACACACCTTCTGGCAGAGATCAATTAAGTGTAGCTTCTCAGCAGAGTTTCAGTATATTATTCTCCAATTTAGGCCGGATTCAGAAGCTGTTCCGAAGATGGTTAAGATGCATGTCAGAAGGAAATTGGTCAGAAAATGGATGTTGGGTGGGCGTGAATAGCACGGCACAGCGTAACGCAGAACACTTCGGCGCTCAGTGGGAGAGCGAAATTGGCTGAAGTGAGAATAACTTACACGGATTTGGGGCGGGGGCGGATGTAGAAGTACAAGCTCTGAAAATGGCCTCATTCTTAGAGGAATAGAAAAGGAGGAACCGGGAACAGAAGCTCCTGGGAGCACAGCACCCGGGGAACACAGGGCCCTGTTTTCCAGATTTGCCCCGGGGCATTGCAGAGCTGTCCCAGCCTCTCTGGGTCCTCCTGCTAATTTTCCCTGGCTCACACCGCTGTGAGCCGTGCCCCCCAGCTGTGTGCACTGGCCTTGTTTCAGAGTTGCTGGGGTTACACCAGAGCCACCACATCTGCCCGACGCTGGAGGTGACCGCCAGCCCCCAGCACACCCCACGGCCACTGCACAGTTTCCTGACAGAGGGAATAATCCTTTTGCTTTGTCGTAAAGAAAAGGAATTGCTGTAGTAACAAAAAAATGTGGAGCTTAGCATTTGTGTGGATGTCTTATTAGGTCAGAGCTGAGACACACTTTGGTTTGTACTCCTGATGATTGCGCACAGGCACTAATTGGCCAAAGAAGCAAGGGATCTTTGTTACTTTTGTAGTTTAATGAGGAGAAATATTGTGTAATGTGATGATTATTTTCTAATCAAAAAACAGAGAAACAGAGTGTGAAAGAAAACCCGTGACTGAGTAAAGACTGGATTTCTAATTAATATTTCCTTACGTTACTCAGTTGTTCTGGTCTATAACCAAGTATTAACCCTAAATATTCCCCTAATCATAGAATCACAGAATCCTTAGAGTTGGAAGGGACCCTTAAGGGTCATCTAGTCCAACTCCGCTGCAATGTACAGGGACATCTACAGCTAGATCTACAGCTAATGCCAGATGTACTATTTAAATTAATGTTTAATACTATATTTTGTTTAATATTGTCTGTCTGTTTCTCTTGATATGCCAAGCATTTTGTCCTGGGTGTGCTTTCATTCACATTCACACCCCATTTAAACCAACTGGACTGCTCAGGGACTAAAACGAGACATTCACGTTTGCAGGATTGGGGTTTTTTGTGCCCTGTGCTTGAGTACTGGCAAGCCATTGCTTACGTGTCTGGTGACGTGGCTGTACAGCCCTGGGAGAGCCCTGCGTCGGGAGGGGAGCTGGGGCCAGCCTCTGTCCCTGCCGCTTGCCAGGTGTGCAGCTCCCTGCTGTGCAGTGCCCAAGGGGAGGCTGTTTTGTTTCCTGAGTGACTTAGCTTGGTGTGATGAGACTAGATGAACAGATGAGAGCCATACCTCTCCAAAGCATTCTTATTAGCAAGCCAGGGCCCAAACCCACAGAGTGTCCTTTCCCTCCCTCCTGTGGGTCATAGCCACCGGTCCCTGTTTCCCAAAACGTGTTCCCGTTTTCCTTTTCAGCACACATGAGCTCTGTGCTCACATCTTTGCAGCTCAGTGCTACTGGGAGAGGGGTTATCAGATGGGTCTGAGCAGAAAAGCAGACCTGTTTGCACAGCTGAGCCTAAGGAAGAGGCAGTAGGGTGCCCAACTCTGCTGTGTTTTAAGCAAATCAGAAGCAATAAAATGCCAGTGATCTCTGCAGCGTTTGGAAGAGCAGGTTGGTGCCTCTTTGTCACGGCCACTTTTATTTTCTCGGGAAATACTCAGCACGACTCTTTGCTCCCTTTGGGTCTTGGAGGAAAGGAATCTGATTGACTGAGCTTTGACATTACATACTGCTGTGGAGCTGTGGCTGGCTCCAGAACCCCTTAGCTGATTAGCTGCTGGATTTTAAGTAGCAAAAAAACCCCACCCTAATCCCTCTTTGAAGCATAATCTAAGCATATATTATTTGAAACGAAGAAGAAGCAGTGTTGCTGATCTTTAAAACAGACATAAGGTATCAGGAATTTCAGTTTGACAGCCAAAATTTAGTTAGTGAACATGGCTGGACCTTAACTTTAGTAAATAATTGTGTATATTAATCAATTTGAGCTTGGTGATTTGATTCTCTAAAAAAATAAATTGTGGTGATAGGGCTCTGAGGCTCTGCTGTCATGATCTCAGTGCCTGCTGTGCTCAGAGGGCACTGCAGGGTTCCTGTACCTGTCCTCTTGCAGGGCTCACACTGCCTGCTTAAAGCCCCTGACATCACATAAGAAGTTTAAGAAACCTCCATTCCAGGGTTTGGGGAAAAAAGAAAACCCGTCCTCCGTAGTAGAACAGAAATTGAAGGTGGATCCATAAACCATAAAAAAGCCAAATATAATTAGCAAGAAGGATGTGTTCATTATACTTTTAAAAAAGAGATTAAAAATGCAGTTCTTATATGCTTTAGAGCAGCAATTTCGTACCTGTCGTACTCTTGAACACATGAAAATCTTCCAAGCAGCTAATCATCAATGCTCTCATTTTCCCCAGCTTCCATACACAGCGTTGCTGTTGGTTGTGGCTGCGTGGTCTTCATGTGTCTCATCCCTCCCTGGGAGCCTTTTATGTTGAACTGGCACAGGTCCTGGGAAAAAGGAGTGAATTGATAATTCTGCTCCAGGCCAGAGATCCCTCCTTCTGACTCTTTGCTGGCTTGGTCCACAGGCTGCCAAATTCAATTTTTGGCCCTAAAATCAGCAGACCAGAGCTGCATACCCCCACTGGAACAGAGCCGTTGCATAAGCACGCACCGGCTGTAGACGGGCATTTTTTGAAATTGCTCTTTCAGGGGATGATTTCTTCCCCATAGCCTTTAAATTGCTAAAATGGGAGTGGTGCCTGCCAAGAAAATTGTTTTAAGAAAGAAGGGAGGAGAACGGGAGAAACGTCATCCCCCTTAGCTGGCATTTCCTATGAAGCGTGCCTGCAGAGGCAGAGCCAGGGACGGGCCATCTGACCGCCTGCGTTCTTAGCAACAACACGGTGTTTACCTTATAAAATTGCAGAAGCGTTAATTATCCAGATCCAGTCATAGAAATAGCTATTTACTGAGGCTTGCTGCTTTCTGAAAGAACGGGGTCTGCATTCCCAGTGGAACCATTCACTGGCGGTTGGACAATGGCACTCTGCTGTGGGGCTTTCAGAGCAGCAACAAAGATTGCTTCAGCTCCGTGCGACCGGAGCTGACTCCCGCTATGGTACAGATTTGACAATGGCAGAAGGAAACAGAGTCAACTGCTAGGACACATTTCTCTTTCTGTAGCATATTTCTTTCTCTGTACTTCTCATAGCACTACAAAAGCAGAGGGGCACGTTGCCTGCCTTTTGAAGAGGGGACGATGAGGTGCAGGAGGGCAGAGCAACCTGTGCCAACTTTGGTGGCTGATGGCGGTCAGAGCAAGGGGCAGGAGCCCCGTCCGAGCCCTAGCTCCCTGAAAAACCCACGTGTTCACCCAGCAGTAGTGAAAGCCACTCTGTTTCCATGCACTTGAACTGTGAGTTATAGCAGAGGGGGAAATACAGAGGGTAATGCAAAATTTTACACCCCTATTTTTGCACCTTCCTGGCCTCTCTTCTCTTCCTCCTCCGCTGCATTGGTTACTTTGGGGACAGGCTGCGCCCATGCTAATACAGTTTGCTTTGGGCTCCATGCATATTCATGCTAACTAGGCTCGTTTCACTTCACGTAGGCTTTTTTCTCCAAGCTATTTTTGCTGCTGTTGTTGTTGCAAAACATTTTAATTAATCAGGAATTTTAATTAATTGTAACCCTGCTGAAGATGCCAGCACAAAAGCACAAATAGAAGGAGACAGTTGCTCAGGTCAAAGCAGCACCTCTTCGGCTAGCCGTGCTCGCCAGGAGATCAGACAGCGTGCTTACAGGCACAAAACGCTGAGTTCTGAGCTGAGTTCTGAGTGGCCTCTGAGTGTCATGAAGAAAGCTAGTGGGTGTGCCAGGCTGAATCAGGCTGTGTCAGGGAACCTGTTTGGAAGCTCTGATGGTGACAGTGGGCTGGCATGCTGCTGACTGGCAACGACCTTTTCCTATCTTTTCAACTGCTTCGTACAATCAGTTTCACCAAAGCAGTTAAAATGCTCTGTGTTTTTCTGAAGGTGGTGCTCAGGTCATTTCTAGATTGATTTCACCTGCACTGAATGAATGAGCAGGGCTGCCTGCTCCCACCTGGGCTAAGCCACGCCTGAGGACACCTCGTACACCGCAGGAGATAAACGGCTGACAGATCCCATTTTTGGTTTCAAGCTGTAAGAGAAGAGGTTTAGAGTGGATAGAAGGAAAAAGACTTTTACTATAAGTGCGGAGCAGTGCTGCACGGTGCCTGAGGGGTGGGGGTGCCCATCCCTTGGGACACTTAGGGTCAGTGAGCACCCAGTGGAGCAGTGGGTGTCCCTGTGTGCTGCAGGGAGTGGGGCCAGAGGGCCTCGATCCCTTCCAACTCAAATGATTCTATGATTCTATGATCTCTTTCTTGCTCAGTGTGCCTGGAAAAGGAGCAATCTCATTCTCATTCGACGACAATGCACAGGAAACTGAGGCTGCTTTGGTCGTGAAGTAATTGAGGTTTGTCTGTCCAGTGTGGCACTGAGGGGCATGGCTCAGTGGACATGGTGGGATGGGCTGGGGGATCTGAGAGGGCTTTTCCAATCCCAATGATTCTGTGATTCTAATGCAGAGAGTGGGTTTGGGGGTTCTGCTCACATCATTCCCACTCACTCCCTGCTGCCTTTTGTCACCATTTCCCTGTGTGCTGCTGAAGAGCGAGATTATCTGTGCAGGAAAGGTCTCTCTGTGCACTTGGGCTGTGCTCTGGATCTTGGCTGTCTTCTCCAGGCTCTGCTGGGGCCTGGCAGTGCAGGATTTTGAGGCTTAGCAGGCAGCAGGTGCGAGATTCTGGTGCCCTGTCCCAGGGCTCGCTGTTTCTGCCATGACTGCTGCTCCCCCCTGTGCTCTGTGCTTGTTCCTGGGGGCACAGCAGGCCAAGTCAGCCAAATCTGAGAGTTCTGAGGTCAGCCTCAATGGGAACAGAGCCATTTCCAAGCACCGAGACTTTCTTCTCGCTCCTGTCAATGTAAATCCACGGAGCACTGCTGGCCTCAGCGGTGCTCCTTTGGAGGGTGAAGCTGAGGATAGCCACGTGCTGCAGCCTGGGGCGGAAGGTTCACGCAGTTTGATGAGCTCCTTGGAAGGATCGCTCTGAGTGACTCAGCTCTCAATCTGTTAGGCCACCTTCATGGACTGGAGTAGAAATTTATCTTGAGTAACTCCTCATCCCCCGGGTTATGCCTGGAAAGCAACGCTGTCTGTGCACGGTTTATTGTCACAGGTGATACTTTAATGGCAAAACCCCCTCAAAACCACTCAGTTAAGCATTTCATCACTGAAGGCACTTAAGGGTTTTCCTACACCACCATATTATTGCCCCGGTGCTGCAGACCACAGTTTCTGCGTGGCACCCTTAGCCAGGCTGCTTCCCAGCACTGCTCATGGGAGAGGGTCAACAGCTGTTTGTTAAACAGCAAAATGCTTTCCATATGCACAGAACACTGGGGTGAGGTGCTAAGGGGGTCTGGAAGAGGAGAGGCAGCGTTAAAAGCTGCCTAAAGAGCTGAGGGAGGGGACAGGAGACGACATGTCCTTGTACAGGATCCATTGCAGGTGCAGAGAAGAGAGACAGAAAGCTACTTAGATGGTGCAACCTGCAGAGGTTCCTGTGCTGGCAGGGGCAGATAGAATAAGCAGGAAACCCATTTCCCAGTGACCACCCCTTGTACCTGGAGGAGGTGCAAGCTGGGTTTGGGAGCAGAATGCAAGGGCTGGTGCTGGAGATACACACCCAGCCCTGTCTCTCTGGGTTCCTTAGGCACAGTGCCCTTTTTGTAAAGCTCTGCATGCAGAGCCACTTTAAACAGAGTTCGCTCTTCCCCAGCTCATGTCACTGTGGGCCTTTGCATTTTAGGTGTGACAAATGTGAGCTGATCCCTGGAAGCCCTGAGCCCTGATTCTGGTGTCTGGCTCCCAGGCATCCAGGGCTGCCCTGTGCTGGGTGTGACATTGCATACCCATACTGGTCTGACTCTGTTCTTGCATTACATAGGAAACCAGGTCTTTGTATTTTCCTGTCGTGGCTTCTCTTTTTCTTCTTCCATGTAATCTCTACTCGTTGTCTCTTCTTAGGTCATTTTCTCAATCTTTTTGTTTTCTGTAAACAGGGTTTTGGTTTTTTCCTATACATGACTATTTTCTTCCTCTAAAACCCACCCTCCATTGTTCCAGACATTTTGAGGTTTTAATATTTTTCCTCATTAGCAGCCTGTTCCCTGCTCTCCTCCTTCCTGTCTCCCTTAACGCCCGGTTCTGCCCCATTTGCAGCTCTTGCAGCTCCCTTGTCCTCCTGCAGCCATCCTGGCTGGAGCGTACATCCTGCTTGCCTTCCAAATGCTGACAAGAATGTTTTGGAGGATGGGTGACTGACAGACAAACACCAGCCTCAAATACTCTGAATGCTCTCTTACTAATAGCTTTATAGTAGTCCACACCGTAAGCAAAATAACCCTTGAAAGGGATAGGCCATATTTCTAGCCAACCTTAAACTCAGCTTCTAAGAAACAGTTTTGTCCTCAGCTGTCTGTCTCACTCCCTGGATTCACTTTCCCAAAACAGCTTTTTGGGGAAAGTCCTTTTCGCTTTGAATTGATAGGGATGCTTACTAGAACTCTTGGAAGCAGGTTTCCTTCCGACACCTGGCAGTGCTTTACAGGGAGGCAGGAGATACTCACCTGCAGCTTTGTGCTGTGTCTGTTCCCATGACTTGCACCAACACAAAGGAACCAAATGGAGTGGAATTTGGACCCCACCAAAAATAATTAATTGGTACAGAGAGCCAAGATTTTGTCAGTAATCAAAATTCTGATTTTGATTATTTCAATATGTCTTGAAGGAGATAAAATTTAGAACAGCTTAGGGAAGATAAATAAGGATGTTTCAGCTCTGTGCTGCCCTCGGGTGTGCATGACCTTGCCTTCCTCCTCTCCTATTGGTCTGAGGACAAGCCAGATTAAGGGGTGATCTCTTCCAAACAGTCTCCAGTTTGTTAAGCTTGTAAACAACAGCAAGGGAGGAAACCATTGCTTGATGGATAAAGCTTAGAAACCCAGGCTGGGATTTCCCTCTGATGTGCCTGGGAGGAATGTGCGGTTGTTAACGGGGCTAATTCATTGTGCAGCCCTCCTCTCCCAGCCTCGTCGCCCCAGTCTGTCCACTGCTGCCCACCGAGGCCATGGCAGCTCCCAGACACAGCTGGGGGTCCCAGCCACCCCTCGCCACCTGCCCCTCTGGCAGCCAGGCTCCAGCCAGCACTTTGTCACCCCGCCAATACGATAGCATTTCACTCTGCCTTCTCACAGCACTCGGTGTCAACACATCTTCTGCCCAGCGTGTTCGACGTGGGGTTTGTGCTCGCTGCTCTTTCAGGCTGGAGAGAAGCCAGGGATCATCAGGGGTGAGAGGCTGGTTTGTTGCTGGTTGGTTTGGGATTTTTTTCGCTGCTCCCTCACTGGTGGCACAAACTAAAAAGACTTTTGCAGTGGCAGCATGAGAGGCTGCTGCATTTGAATTGCTCTCACTCATTTGTAAGGGATGAGTTGTTTATGGCAAGACAGTGCTGAAGCAATTATTACAGTGCAGATGGAGATGTACACCTTTTTCTTTTATTGATTACCAGTGAAGCTCAGCACAGAGGAAAAACAGCACAGCCTCTAGCTTGGAAAAAGGGATTACAGAAGTGAATGTTGCTGTACCTTAACTTAGTAATGAGAGATGTCATCCAAATTTTGCAGGTAACCTTATAAACAACACCGTGTAAGACACTGCCCAGAGTGAGAGTGCAGTGGGCTCAGAAGTGCCCCACATTGGTTTCAGTGGTTTCTGAGGAGGTGTTTTCCCTGACATGACCTCGTCCTGATCCTAGTGCTAAAAATGCTGGGGAGGAGCTGCAGGGGCTGAGAAATACAGCATCCGAAACAGCTCTGCTGAGACAGCCAAGAAGAAACAATGAGGTAAAATTCAGAAACAGATACAGAGGTGCTGCATTTGCGGGGGAGAAATTGGATCGTCCCAGAGCTGCGACTGTCCCACGTGGGCATAACGCACGTTAAGCCAGGTTCTCACTGGGACAGATAGGCTCTGTACCAACCAGGTATCCTGCAGAAACAGACACAGTGCTTTGGAGCCCCAAGTCCAGATCTAAGTGAGTATGGCAAAGGAAATGTAGGCTGCAGGAACTGTGGCAGGCCCTCGCTGTGAAATACCTTTTATCCACTGCTCTGCACGTGTGGAGCAGAGCAGACATCCTTTCCCCACATATATTGTGCTTTACGATGCACATCCACCGTGAGGAGGATGGCAGACTGCGCCTTTTGGTTACACACAAACTGCTGGGACAGGGTTTCCTCTCTGAACTGAAAGGCATATTTTGTGCTACAACAGCTTTTTTCTGTTTCTTTGGCAGTTCCAGCTGCGTATGGAAAATCCAGACGACCAGCTGCAGACTTTAAGGCATTGTTTTAGGACAAGACCTGTCAGGAGGCATGAGGCATTTGATGGCAACTTGCTTGTGCTGTGACTGTCACATGTGCACAGGAGAGGCTATGTTTGCCTTTGTGCACACTGTCCTTTCTGTATCTGGAAAAAGCAAGAGCCAGTGCAGTGCTTTCCTTTGGCCATTCAGCAGTGAGAGTACCAATAATAGCACGGTCACTTATGCAGAGTTTAGGGAACAGGACTGCCTTCTTCATAAGGGAACAAGCCCTAGCGCACTGGGGACAGTGTTGCTACTCACGTAATAAATAGCAGAGCGATGGTCCTCAGCAAGTTTCTCCTGCCATACAGTGTTCAGTTGCCGTAGCTTGTGGTTTAGTTTTAGTGTTTCCTGTCTCACAGGGCACCCATCGTGTTCGCAGCACTGGCAGGAGGACAGGACAGGGCAGGACACATTGCCCAGGCCAGTAAAGGAAAGCAAGTTAGGAGCATGGTAGGGCCAATTTCTCTGCTTAAACATGACTGAAATCCATGCTGCATGCATTCTTGCAGCCAAATTCTCAGCTGAAGGGCTGTCAGATTTAGCAAACATGCAGAACCAGGACTTTTGCAGGTAAGAGTTATCATGAATCCTCTGAAACCATATAATGGAAGTTTACCCAGCTGGAGAATTTTGCCACCGTGTTTCTTTAGTGGATTTTTGCTTGCCACAGGTTTTTTCATTTCTCTGACCACTCTCTGATTTTTGTCCCTGTTTATATATATTCTCCATCTGTTCTCTCCCCCTGTTGTTTTCCCAAGTGTTTTCTAAGCCTGCTGCAAATCCAACAACACTCAAGTTCTTGTTGAACTTCTGAACCTCCCCCC
>WBMW01001659.1:347313-425461 GCA_013396635.1 Penelope pileata
TGTTCAAGTGGGTGCTAAATCAGGCAGGACAAGTCAAGCCAGCTCTAATTCTGATGACAGCAATTGCACTTTTGGAAAATAATCGACAAGCATTCTGCATTTAGACAATGCTCGCCGAAGGGAAGGAGGACCCTTCCATTCTGCAACTGGCCCACAGAGCACCAGTGTGTTCAAGTAGGACATTTTAATAACATCCTTCACAGACAAGTGTTTTGCTTGGAACCCTTATTTCCTCTCCACTCAGACAATTGTCAGTGAAGGGACTCACAGGGAACAAAATGGAATTAAATCTATTCAGAAAATTAGAACATTCTGCATTTCTTTCTTTCTGTGCTGGATTCATTACTAGCGGGGCTATAATCTGCGTTTTTTTTTTTTGCCTGAAGCACACTCCCACTCTTACCTCTTAACAGCAGTGCTGCTACTCTCACAGATAAACAGGTCCTCCCTGGATGGGTCATAGCTCTCAGCGAAAGGCAGGCTGATGACAAGGGAAAAACAAACAAATGCATTCCCAGGGCCTGATCCAGCTCCTGGGGAAGAAAATGGAAACCCTCACAGATTTCAAAGCAGAGTCAATCCAGCCTTTAACAGTCCCTTTGCCAACAGCCGATTGCACGGGGCTGAGGAAATCCATGCTGTGAGGACGGCATGGGCCCGCTTGTGCCGTGCCACCATGCTGCAGCCACACAGCTCCAGGCAGCACAGTGGGCAGACACTGCTGCTGCTCTCATGCTCTTCCTTAGTTCTGGTTCTCCTACAGCCTCTTGATGATACCAAGAACAATTCACTTCTTATTTCAATGTGTGTCTATTCCAAGCGGTGGTTCTCCCATCCATCCTGTGCTGGGGCAGCCTCACCCTGAGCACTGTGTGCAGTTCTGGGCACCACAATATAAGAAGCACGTAAAACTGTTAGAGAGCCTCCAAAGGAGGGCTATGGAGATGGGGAAGGGTCTGGAGGGCAAGGGGTGTGAGGAGCAGCTGAGGGCCCGTGGTTTGTTCAGCCCAGAGCAGAGGAGCCTGAGGGGAGGCCTCATGGCGGCTGCAGCCCCTCATGGCGGCCCTGCAGCTCCCTCATGGCCTACAGCCCCCTCATGACAGCCCTGCAGCTCCCTCATGGCCTACAGCCCCCTCATGGCGGCCTGCAGCCCCATCATGGCCTACACCCCCCTCATGGTGGCCTGAAGCCCCCTCACAGAGAGTAGAGGGTCAGTGGGGTCAGGGAAGGGCTCTGCCCCAGAGGTGTGGGCATGGCATTGCTGCCCAGGGCAGTGGCACGGCCCCAGCTGCCGGAGCTTAGGGGGCATTGGGACACCACTCTCAGCCATTGGGTTTGGGTTTGGGAGTGCTGTGTGGGGCTGGGGGTTGGGCTCAGTGATCCGTGTGGGACCTTTCCAACTTCAGTTCTGTGATCCTATGATTTAATTCTTGTAGTCCCCAAGGTCATCACAGAATTTAGCCTGTTTTGGTTTCCAGGGCTGTGACGCTATCGCTGTTTCTGGCCCCATGTTAGTTCATGTCTTCAGCACGTTTAGGTTCATTTTGACTCAAACACGTTTGCTTTCCACGTGCAGCGATTCCTTCTCCTGCAACAGGTTTGCAGGGGTTTGTGAGGCTGTGGATTCCTGTGTGAACAAGCAGACTGGAGGAAAGGTTCAGATTGCCAGAGGCAGTGACCATAGGGAACGGGTTGGTGAGGGACAATGCTGAATGAACCAGGACAGACATTAATGTTCACACAGAAAGAAAACGATAGTGAGCTAAACATTTAAAAGAGGGGCTGTTGAAAGAACAATAAGCCAGAAATATATAATGTTGATATAGGAAACTGTGAGTGAGGGGACAAGAGAGGCCTGGGTTGGATGATCAGGAAATGATGTTTCTGAGGTGGAAAGTTCTCTGAGATGGGGCTGTGCCCTGTGGCTCGTGAGCCCTGGCTGGATACACGAGGACTGATACATCTTCCCATCCCAACTCTTCAAACAACTCTTTCTGTTCATTTCTCCCACTCAAGTTCTTCTACAGCCAATGCTTTCAGTGATAATAGGCTCGCTATTGCTTTGAATTAAGAGGACTTTTATCAGCTCACTGTTCCTGTAATTTTCTGGGGTTTAGAGTGATAATGAGGATTTGAGTATGTAAAGAAACCCTAAAGTACACATGGAAATCAATGTGAGGGAGTGCAGCTCTGAGCCTTGGACATTAGTGACTGTGAATGGGTGAGTGAGTGCCTGGCACAGGAAACGAAAACAGGAGAGACAAAATCTTCCTGGGCTGGCAAATGTTATTTATCTTACTTGTTTAAATAACTGGAGAACAGAAAGCTTTTCTTCCTTTTTGTAGCTCTGTAACGGTGCTGTAGCAGAACCTTTGCTGTGCGCGGCTGTGTGCATGGCCTCGCCTGGCCCACGGGGGACGAAAGGAGGCCTGAGGAGGCCTGGAGCCGTGGGTATAAGTCCATCGCTCCATCACAGAAGCCAAAAGAATTAAAGGTCTCCTCTCGGTCTTATTTTGTTAAAAGAATCGCATGTGAAAGCCAAGGGAGGGGGGAGGACTTCTTTTAGATTAATGTTCTTTTTGAGTAAAAAATGTGAAATGCTTCCTTGCCAGGGATAGTTTCTAGCAACAAACATCATCTGTGGTCTCAAATAATCCTACCAGTGACTATGTGCCTGCTTTGTGTACACAGGAGCATAATGGCATGTGCTAGTGGGGTAGAAGTGTGTTGTTTTGCTCCCAGATTTCATAGCAGCACAAATCGGTCATAGCATTTTTGGCGCTCAGTGATCGCATCTATAATTTCAGAAGCGTCATTCTACAGAGGAAAAAAGCACATCAGGCCTATTATTTCTGCTGACAATGTTGGTACTAAAAATAGCTTCTTGAATGACATTAAGGAAACTGTATTTGAGTTCATCAATAGATAAATTTTGACTGGACAGCAGGAAATATTTCAAATGATGAAATGTGTTACACTGGGTTATGATTCCTGGAGAACAGGTGAAAGCCTCACTGCCTGGGAGCTTTTAAATGGAGGATTTAGGAACAGAGGAACGACCTTGCATCACGCCCTGGTATTGTGAGCACTTGGGCATCCCTGAGAGGCGTCTCTGAAGAGCAGCCCCAGGAATCTCACTGCCATCAGCCAAATAAAGCAAATAAACACCTCCAGGTCAGGAGCAGGGCTGTGCTGTGGTGGCATCACACGAGCAGTGCTGCTGGCTGGCCTGGAGCTGCGGGGACAGGTGGGATGGCACCTCTGCGCCGAGGTGCTGTGGAGCTCAGGCTGCAGGGCGTGGGGCTGGGACCCCCAGAACTTCACATCCTGCACCTTCAAGAGCTCCCTCAGGCTATGGTTTGGTCCCCAGGGAGCATGCTGGAGTGGCTGCAGCATGTGTCACCTTGCAGAAGTCCCCAAAAGGCCAGGCCACCAGGCAGTCAGAGCAGCTGCACCAAGCCACACCTGGTCCTTGGTGGATGTTCCTCCTCATTTTATCTGTCTCCTCCCCATCTTCCCAATTCCCTTCCCCTTTCTCAGGCTCTTGGTTAAGCATTAACTGGAAATAGAGCATTGGGGATACAGGTGATCTCCAGCCCTGCAGCTGGTTCCCAGAGCAGAGGGCCTGTGGCAGTGATGGGCTCTGGGTTCCAGCTGGGATTCAGGCCCGTGTGGCCCCGCACGCATCCTGCTAGGCAGCGTCCTGCTAGGCTGGCAGCGTTTAGCCTGAGTTATTCCATTTAACTTTATTGATTGATTGGTTAATGAGCCACTTGTTTGCCTTAGGTTATGCAGCACTATTGCCTCTGCTTATAGATTAGGTCTTTTTTATCACACATTTCCCCATATCCCATAAGCTGTAAATCTATTACATAGATATTAGCAATTTACAGTCATCACTGTTCAGAGGAGACACCAACAGCGCTATTAAATGCTAAATCAAAGCTCCCTTATCGATGTTTCCAAAGTCCAGATAATCTTTGCATTTGTTTCCTTTCCTCCCTGCCATCCCACAAGAGGCAGCTGCCTCTCCAGACCCTATGGCCTCACAGCTCTGGGCTGCTCCTGTTCCTGGAGATGCAGATGAGGGATGGAGGCAGGGCCTCTGAGAGGCATGCAGACGTGTCCTGCTTGGAGCCTGAATCGAGCTGTGAACAGACAAGAACCTGTAATTGTGCTTCCCTGTCTGATGCCAACACACTGGAGGCTTGTGCAGCACGCCTGGTCACAAGGAAGCAAGTGGAGACCTCTGCTCTCACCACAGACCCTGGGCAGGGTGAGCAGCTAAGGAAGGGCTCATCCCCATCCAAACCCCTGTAACTCATGGCAAGTGCTGTGGCCAGTCCCTCGCGCTGTCTGTCAGCCAGAGAGGATGGGGAAGGTTTGTTCTGTTTGAAACCTCAAATACTCTGAGGTCTCCAAACTTTCCTAGATGCTTTCTGGAAAAATAAAAGCTTACTCCATCAAAAAATTGCATCATCCAAATGCCAGCAGTGCACCGGCTATGTGGGTGGGAAGAGAGCATCAGAGTAGTGTAAGCTAATTAAACATCAGCCTCTGTGAATCCAATCAAAGCTCTCCAGAAGGCAGGAATGTTTTACACCAGGGATAGTTAAATAATGCTAGAAATGTGCTTAAAGTCTGACTATCAGATGCGGAGTGAATTTATTACATGGCAGATTTACCCGATCTAGCTGAATGCTTTATAATGTGGTTCAGACAGTCACTTTGAGCAGTGATGCATCATGTTCTCAGACACTCTCAGGGAAGACTTACAGGCATTTGCAAATGAATTCAATAAGGAATTTCTCAAATGAAGATAAGGACATGGGAGATGACAAAGATTGATGAAAGTAGTAGGAGGAACGTACTCATTTTTGAGATGTTTGTCGCTGTGGTCACCTCCCAACATAATGGGAAAATACATTTACATATCCATTTAAACGCAGAGCTGCTCTCCATTATAGCTGTGTCTCCCTAGAGAGCTGGTGGTGGCTTGCTGAGCCACAGCTGGAACAGACACCTGGTGGCAGCCGCTTGCACTATGGCATCTGCTGCTTCTGCCTGGCTCTGGTGGCCACCGGGCAACGTCACGGGCTGGAGGAGGAGGTGCCAAGCAGGCTCTCCAGCAGCTGTCTGGAGGGGCTCTCTTCCGAGCAGTGCCAGTAGTGCACTTCTTGGTAGTGCAGAGCTCCTGGGACTGCCATTAACAGAACATGGGGCTTGCAAGGAGAGCTTAAGTGCCAGGCTGGCTCCACACCAGGCTTTCAGATGCAGCAGTGTCTGGCCGGGGTACTCTAGACACTCAGTTCTTGATTTCTCTCCTCCACTGGCAGGAGCTGCCCTGTTTGGAGCCAGCACAGAACTTCAGGAATGTGCAGGGACCTGGAGCTGCCCCTAGCACACACTGTGCCTGGGGACAGGTCAGGGAGGCTGTCCTGCTGCGTGCTAGTAACCAGTTCTTGGTCATTGATTCCAAGTGACCTGAGTCACTTGGAGTCCTGAGAGCACAGCCCTGAGTGCCAGGACATGCTGCAAGGCACCGAGGATGTCCAGGGTCTTCCAATGCTTTTCCAACCATAGGTTATTGAAATAGCCTCAAAGGATTGGAGAAGCACTGGGGAAAAATTGTTCCTCTCACTTTTTAGGGCAATGCAGGTGGGAGGCGTGAAGCAGAGGCAGAACCTTCCATCGCCTGGCACAGGTCCCTCTCTGCTGCGTGTTCAGGTCTCGTCCCCACTGGTGTTCCCTATGCATCAGCTGCATGGGAGAAATCCTGAAGGGTAAACATTGTTTGCCTGAATACTTGTGGCAGGTGGCAGGGAGAAGCTGTGCATTTGTCTTCCCTTCAGATAACCTGTTCTCTGAGTACAAGTGTAGAAAGTTATGATTTAAATATATCCAAATGCATGTAATTAATCACAAGTGCAACATACCTCCTTCCTGCTGCAAAACCTTATTAGCAGTGTGGGCGGAATCCTAAAATACTGTATTTGCCACATTTCAGCTCACACTCTTCAGCTGGGGAGGTCTCAGTGCACGGAGCAGCCACAAGCTGCAGGGGCTCAGAGCTGGGGCGCAGGGGCACGAGGCAGGCTGCCGGCACCTCGGAGAGGCAGCTACCTCTGTTCCTTCCAAGCCGTGCCTCAGCTGTAGGCAGAGATTTCCAAGAAGCTCCACTAAGTACAGACAGCAGAAGCTGTGCACCCTCATTGCAGGAAAAGCCACAATTACGCAGATGAGGTTTGGCTTTGTGCTGCCTGCAGCAGCAGGAGCAACAGAGGCCAAATTGCTGTTCCTCCACCCAGGACTTCAGTCACATCTACACCATGGCTCCCCATTTTCAGGGTAAAAATTTCCAGCAGTGGAGGATCCATTACCATGTTAAAGGACTTTTTGCCAGCAATCAACTCCTCTCCCTCGGACTGTGGTCTGTGAGGTGCAGTGCCTGGCTGTATCCTGCAATGGAAAGGCAGTGTGGTGCAGAGCTGGGAGCACCAGGACGCGGTGATCTCTGAGCTGAGATTAGTGGAGGCTCATGGCAGCTTGGCAGCGTGCTCGGGGGCTTCGTGTCACGCATGGCATTGGGAAATGGGGCCTCTGAGCTGTAGTTGAGCCAGGGAGGATGAACAGGGTGTGAGAAACAGCAGAATCGGTCTTGCCCGAATCAATTCCTTCTCTGCTCAGCATGTTAGAGCACCAAAAGCACTGAAAAACAAAGATCTGCTACCAGAGCTAATCAAGCATATCAGTTACTGCTTCAGAAAGACAGTTGCTGCAAGATTTGATATCCCAAAAAAGCAAAGCTGCTTTAAAGCATATTTTTATTTTAGCATAGTGCTTTCATGGCAGCACATGATTCCCAGTGAGTGACAGTACAGCTACTAAACACATGCAGGTATTTCAGCTCTACAGAGATCAGCGTTGCACACAGCAGCTTTGAATCCCAACGGGTTTGGGTAGACTGGGGGGCTTTGGAAAGCTGGGTTTGTTGCGTGAGGGCTGGCGACCACATACATCCTACCTAAGCTTTATTTTTGTTGTGGGATTTGGTGGTGTTACTTGATTGAGGATGAAGTACATAAGCAGATAAAGAGACTGAGTACATCTCCTGTTTCCTCTATTGTCCGCAGAATATTTGGTTATGGAACCCAAAATCTGAGAAGGTTTTGAAAGGCGAAGTCACCTTCCAGCTATGAAAACACTTCACATGAGGCAGATGGGAAAGCAGAAATATTATTTCGGTTTGGGCAGTAAAACTGACATTGAACCCATTTGCCTCATTTTTCAGGCTCTGATGATAGTTAATGACAGCTTACAGAAGTTGTAAGTGATCTAAAAAAGCCATAAAAAGCTGCTTTGTGTCCTTGCTTGGGGGATGAATTTAACAGAACCATTACGGGGCTTTAAAACACTGTTTTGACTTTCTAGAACCAGCTGTGGGATGATCCAGCTGCGGTTGGATTCCCCTTGCATCTAAGAGAACATTTAAGAGGATTAATCCCAATAATTTTAATTCAACAAAATGACCTTATGTAACATTACTGAGGAATTAATGAGAATTCTCGCATGTGGGTCATCACCCACCCGGTGGATTTTTTCCTCGGGGGATCTCATTGGTCCTGGGCAGCATGGATGAAGTGTACTGACAGCACAGCCCATTGCATGGGGTCAGAGAGCAAGGCACTCGGAGCAGGCACCCTTCTTCTTTGGCTGCATTATCATTTGGGAATGCACTGAGGAGGCAAGCACAGCTGCCAGCCTCCACTGGTGCTATTTGAAACCCTCTTGGCCCTGAGGCTTTTTCCACAGAAAAATGCAATCTCATCTAATGCAAACACTGCTTCAGGAATATGTGCTGTCCAGCTGTCTTTTCTTAATTGAAAGAAATCCTGGCCTAATGGTTTTTGACTGTGTTTCTTTGCTGTTCTTACTGAGCGGAGCGGGATGCATATTAAAGCTTATTAGGTGCATGTAGGGTAGTCAGTGTTTGATCTTAATATTAAAGGCCCCAGGAGAGGGCAGGTTATCAAAGTTATACAATTCCAAATTTCAGTAAAACCAAGCTGTGTCAGTGCCCTGGCATTACGTAAAGCCCTAGCCTGCCCTGCTCCCAGTGCGGGGTGGGGTGGCTGGGGACAGCCAGCCTGCAGCCCTTCTTGCTCCTCCTCCTCTCCGTTTGGGCAGAGATTTTATTTTATTTTATTGCTTTTAGGAGCATGAGCTGATTTCAGGCAGCAAGAAGGAGAGTCTTGTGTCTCTTCTGTATTAGCAAGCGTGATGGACTTCTTCCCTACAGGGGTTACTGCTGTGGGTGAAACCACAAGCGTTGCTGCCTCTGTGCAGAATTAGGCATGGCCTGGGTTATTCTTGTTCTCCAGGGTATGCCACAGAATGCTTCGTTTTCCTGACTTTGTTTCGTTAGATTCCAAAGGTGATCATGTTCCTCTCAGGTCTGGCTGGAGCACTAGTGGCTGGCTCTGCTCTTCCTTCTGGTGAAATAGCAGCAGTGGTGTCTTTCATTTATTGACAGCGATTAATTACTTTCAGGATGTATTGGAGTATTTACACTCTTCAACTTATTTTGTATACGCACACTGAAAAGCAGAGTATTTCTCTGTACTTTTTCCTGTTAGGAAACAGGAATACTACAAATCTTACAGAGCAAGCGAAGGAGGGGTGTTGGTGCATCCGTGCAAAAAACAGCTCACCCAATGCAGGCCATGTGGCAGGGAACTGAGAACGCAGTTTGCTTTAGTGTGCTTCTTTCTGGACCTCACCTGTATTGAAATGGAAATTAAGAGTATTCTGCATATGCTTTATACACTTGAAAACAAGCTGAAATCAAAGGTTTGGGTGTAGATGCAGTATTTGGCCCCTGCGTGCCTAGAAGCTAATTGTCAGCTCAATGGCAGCTCATCTACAGGCCAAAGTACAGTGGTGGCAACATCCGCTCTGAGCAGGCACGGGAGAGTTTCACGTAACGTCACTGTTAGCTCTTTGGGCAGCAGTTATGGCATGGAAGCGCATGCCTGACTTTAACTAGACCTTGGGAAGGCATCAGCTACTTACACGCATCTGTATTAGACACGTATTTGCCTTAGAAGAGCAAGAATGCTTCTGCCTTGCATAGGTCCATGGCATTTTTGCAGTCCTTCTGAAGAGGGATAAGCTTAAACATATGCAGGGCCATAGACTGTGGCAGCATATCCACCCCCTTATGGATTTGCTTGTTTTTTAGCATGAACCAGCTGGTTGGTTGCAATAACATCTGTGCATGCAAGAAATATTTCATTGTTAAGAATTCTGTTTGGAGTGACAAAAAGGTATTTCCTCCAGAAAGGAGATCATCCCCAGCTGGGATTCTATCGCAGGGCTCCATCCGTATTTCTTGGATGCATGTTAAGAATCCAGGTTGAAAAAGTTAAACTTTTTCAAGTGAGCTCTGTTTGCAACTTTCAGATGACCCTGACGAAGGAAGTTGTTTTTCTTTTCAAAAGCAGGCATGGAAGCCAACAGTCATCTTAATCTCCAGCCCAAAGAACTTCTTGCAGGAATGGGATGTGCAGTGTGTCGTGCAAGCACAGCCAGAGGGGAAGCAGTATGGGAGTTTTGAGAGATTTTCACCCTCTCATGAATGTCTGAACTGTGCCTGTGCAGTCTTTGAAACTCAAGGTCATGGGCGTCTGCATTGATTTAGTTCAACATAATCCAGGAGTTTTTAATCGCATTTCAGGCTATTAAATGAGAGAGAACAAAATCACTGGAATTTAGCTTCATAACTCTCCCATAAACAAACTTTTTAACCTCGCATCAAGATAAAAATAAATTTAAAAAATAGCTGATTATGTCTGGCAGAAAATTTTCCATCAAAATTTGATCAACCTCTTCTCTTCCCTGTATATTAAAGTACGATCTTTGCATTCTTATTTTTCCCCACTTGCAAACAAAGCTTGCAGAGTTTTCTTCCCTTGATTCAGTCTCTGCCCATCCTCACCAGGATAACATGCTTTCTTCTGGTTTGAAGCACAGAGGCAGGATGCTGCTAGCGGAACCCCCTGCAGCTTCCTTCCTGTGCTGGTAGCTGCCTGGAGCCTTGGAAGTGCAGCTCATCTCTGCACAAAAGCTGTGCGGCGACCTTTAACTACCTTAATTTGTTCAGATGAAGGTGAGGAGCAAGGACTGCTTTTATAGGAACAGGACCATTCGTTTGCCAGGTGTTTGCTTGCAGTACACTTCTACTGTAATCATCTCCTCGTGATTTCTTGCCCAGTTTTATTCAAGCAAATCACTGTAGTTTTAGGAATGTGCGCTGATATGGGAAAACTTCATCCAGCTGGAAACATCTTGCTGATTGAAAGTAAATCATCTGAGGCAGAACAGAAACAGTATGGGATTTAATTTCTCTGCTAGATAATTGGAAGTCTCCATGTATGTCTTCTGTAGTGATGCAGACAGTTTGAAGCCACACAAGCAGGAATTTAGCAGGAAACATTTCAGAGGCTTTTCCTTGAGGTTTTGGAGCAGTTACAAGGTCCAGGAGATGAGGCAAGGCTGTGTCAGGAGGAGCAGCCTGCATGCAAAGCTAGCTTTAAGGAACTCCTTGTTCCATACTTACAAGGCTCTGCTGGCGTGATCTCAGGTACATAAACACCTTGAGAGCCCTTGGAGGGCAAGTGTGGTACCATGAGACAGGAAAAAATGTAAACGTAGTGTCTGTCTTCAGATATATAGAGAGAAAAGAGGAGTAAAAGAGTTACAGACTAGTCAACTTCTAGAAGCTGTGAAGGGAATTGAACTATCAGTTTGTAAGCACCTAGGAGATAAAAAGGGAGATGAGTGACATCCCACATGGATTATTCAAAAATGGGGTATGTTAAACCAATCTCATTTCCTACCTTGTCAGGAAGTAGGAGAGGAGTACTTGATGCCATATCTAGATTTTGGGAAAGGTTCTATACAATTGACTTTGATAAAGTGATCTGGAGAAACAGCCTAGATAAAGCTACTTCAGATGTTACATAAAAGAAGTGGGTGGGTAGCACAACTTTGCAGTTCAAGAGGAGCTTGCCGAGTTAGAGAAGTGGACTGAGTCTTGTCTGACGGGAGAGGACCCACCTGGAGGTGAAGGGAGGAGTCACTGCATCTGCAGGACCTGAGTTGAACCGTAAGGGCTGGAAGGAGAGCAGCAGAACGGCTTGTCAGGACCTGGAGCAGAGAGGGTTTGGGGGTAGATGGGCAAGTATTCCCCCCAGGAGTGACCTAGGTGAGCTGGATCCTGCCTTGGATGGCCCCACAGCTCGAGATGCAGCCTTGCTGTGCTGCAGCTGCCACGTGCCCAGTCCAGAGCTGCCACGTCCCAGCTGCTGGGGCACCACATGTCAGCGGGGCATGTGGCAAAATTAACTCGGGCCTTGCTCCTTTAATATGTTCATTTTTTAGTGGAAGGCTGAAGGCACGTAAGTGCTTTGTTGAACAGAAGCCAGGGCGATCTGCTACACAAAATGCAACTCCTGTTTCCAAGTATTTCATTTATTTTGTAATTAAGCAATAATCACTGAGGCACTGGGCACTTCTTCAGGATTAATGACTTGCTGGGGGGTGGCAAAGGATCTGCTCTGCAGCGGAGCCCTTTTCCCCTGCAAATACCTGTCTGTTAATGCCATCCTAAAACAAGCACGATGGTACAACGCACAAACGCATGGGCCTTGTGTCAGCAGCTGGTGGATGGGAAGTGGGCATTGATAGGTACATGAGACAGTCAGGTTGTTTCAGTTGTCTCTCCCCATTCCGTTCAGAGCACACTGTTTCATTAATCACTTGGTGAATGAAATGGCTTTTTAATTGCTCGGAATCGCTTTCAAAAATTACAGCATCGTCTCCCCCCTCACAGCCCCTGGGGTCCTCTTAAATCCCTTTTCTTCTTCTGCCCTGGGAAGAACTGGCTCTCGTGGCAAAAAGGAACCTGCCTACAGCGGTTTCCTTTGTATTTCAGACACAGAAAAAATTCAAACCGTTTAGAAATCAGAGGATTCAAATTTTTAGTGCTGAAAACCGTCTGTTCCCATTAATTTGCCAGTTGCTTAAGGAGCAGCCCCCCCTGCCTCAACCTTTAACAACTTGCCAGGCTTAACACACTGCTCGTTTCTGTTAGTTCCTGAACACTTTGCATTTTTAATGGTCACAGCTGATTACAGGATCCAAAACTTTCTTCTGTCCTGGGCACACAAGCTGGGTGAAGCCATGCCCGTGCCGGAGTACCTCCCCAGGGCAGTGCTGGGGCTTCGGCACGCCTGGCAGATCTGTCCCCGGGCAGCAGGGCACAGCGGTTCTGCAGGCAGGGAGAACGGTAAATCCCAAAGGGATGAGTGGCAGCGAGAACATTCTCAAAGAAAAAGCTGCCAGAGGAGTCCAGTGGCACCGAGGCAAGCAAGAAGAGAGACATTTTCTGAAAGCATATAGGACAATAAACCAGTTCACAGTGTCCTAGCAGCCTTGGAACAGCACTAGTCAGTGGGGATTTGCTCACTCCAGTCTTAGGTAATGTGCTAACTGCATGATTGATTAATCCGTAGGTACTTCCTACAGCAAAACTTCAATACTGGCATCTGCAGCGCTGCTTTCAGTCGCTGTGGCTGCCTTCCCAGAGAAATTTCACAGAAGAACAATCAGGTTTTTTCTGCGTGTTCCTTTATGCCCCGTTTAAAAGCAGCGCTTTTATGTGCACGCTTTGAGTGATGCCAACGTGTTGCCCAGTCAGCAGGATGTTCACTGGGGGGTACCAGAGCCACTCTGCTCCGCTGCGTTCTGCCTCCTGAGCGCAGGGAGCCCGCTACGTGACAGGGAGCTCACTGCCCGGGAGGATGCAGAAACGTGGAGTGCGTAGAAACACGCTGTACTTAGACGTGGAAGTGTTGGGCAACAGCTTCGTGGCACAAGACCTTCTCTGAGTTGCCCGGAGCCAATGTTCTGCCCTTCTTGCCCCAAGATCCCACCCCAGAACAGCCAAACAAAGGAGTGGATTATTTCTGAGGATGCTTTTGCTGTTCTCCCCCAGGATCTCTCTGGAGCTAGCTGCTGCCGTGCTCCTGGCTGGAGGAGCCACTGCTGCAGATGGGTTCAGATGGGGATGCTGCAGGCTCCTGTGCTTCGTGCCAGTCGTAACTCTGCGGGTGTGACTGCAACTTTTGGCAAAGGATACATTCCCCAGAAGTTCTTAGAGAGCGCCCAAAGGAGGGCTTCGGAGATGAGGAAGGGTCTGGAGGGCAAGGGGTGTGAGGAGCGGCTGAGGCTCATGGTTTGTTCGGCCCAGAGCAGAGGAGGCTGAGGGGAGGCCTCATGGCGGCTGCAGCCCCTCATGGCGGCCCTGCAGCCCCTCACAGGGAGCAGAGGGGCAGCGCTGAGCTCTGCTCTGGGGACAGCGGCAGGGCCCGGGGGAACAGCACGGAGCTGTCAGGGGAGGGTCAGTGGGGTGAGGGAAGAGCTCTGCCCCAGAGGGGTGGGCACGGCACAGAGCCCGGGGCAGCATCACTGCCCCAACTACCGGAGCTTGGAGTTGAGACTCTGCTCTCAGCCATTGGGTTGGGCTGGGGGCTGCTGTGTGGGGCAAGGGTTGGACTCCATGATCCATGTGGGTCCCTTGCAACTCACGACAGTCTATGAAGTTCAGCATCTTGGCTGAGGAGCATTAGATGCTCCATGCAGTGCAGTGCTGACACCTGGCTCTGCTGCCCGCCCCTTCCCCATCGCAGTGGGCCTCGCAGGAGGCCGGGGTTGGTGCCGTGGCAGAGAGCAGAGCCTTGGTCACTTGTGTCAGAAAGCCCTTCTGTGAGCTTCACACCATGGGAAGTAGCTCTGTTGTTGTCAACGTGCTTGTGTCAGCCTTGTTCTTCATGTAGTCATCTGTTAATAACACAAGGCTGGCATCCAGCCCCGCTCTCCACTGCCAACCCAGCACTGTATCTATTGCAAGCTCGCTTATGATCCCTGCTAGTTCTTCCTCTCCCTGGGGGAGATGCCAGCACTGGTCAAGACCTTGGTTTGTGTATATGTGATGTAGAACAAAGAAAAAAGTCCTGTTACGGACAGGACGATGGGTTCCGTCAGTGAACAGATCCATTACTGTAGGACTGTCTGTTGTCCAGTGAGATCTGAGGACGAGCAAGGGAGGACTTCATTTTGGCTAAGCAGATCATCCTCTCTGCTAATATTTAGGAGACAGGATCATAACTTATGTCTTGACTGGGAAGAATCGTTGTCAAACACAATTAGCTCTGTGAACCCGAGCTGTTCTCTGGGCACACTCTGACCTAGTCCACGAGTTTTAGAGATGAGGGATCAGTCTTCTTCCCAGCCCGCAGCAATGTCATGCTGCGAAATGCAGGGCTGTGCTTCCTGTGTCCTGCAGGCCAGCTGCCTGTCTACAAATAGGACCTAGGCTAGGAAGGGCACAGGTCCCGTAATCTCATTTCCTAGTCACGCCTGCCTGCTGCTTGCCCCAAGGTGCATGGGGAGGAGGTGACTCTGCCGCCAAGTCCAGCGGGGTTGCAGGGTCTCACCCCATAGGAAATTCCTTTTGCAGGGTCTGACAGCACGGACTGACAGTGTCCGACACACAGAGCTGTAGGGTGTGGGCCTCGTTCCCGCAGCGCTTCTGGAGGGGATACGTAACATTGCCTTTGGCAGCAGAGCTCCCAGCACTGCCAGGAAGGAGGGAGGAGGCGTGAAGGCCTGTTAATACCTCAGGTGCTACACAACCAAGGCACTTCCCTTATCCGTGACTGTGGCCCCATGCACAGGGGGATTTCGACTCTGGCTCCTTTTGTAAGGCACTCAGAAGTTCCTATGAAAAGCGCTAGACAAAAATTATGGTTTTCTCTCACTTGTTTTCAGCTGTTAAGTCCTAATCTGATGGTTGTTGTAGGCAGCGAGTATATTTCTGTAGACCTTGGCAGGAAAGACAAGGTAGGACCTGGCAGCCTCCCTGTGACCAGCACACATGCAATCGGGAGGCAGTGCCCAGCACTTAGAGTTCAGCTGCTCAAGGCCTTGACAGAGAGCAAAAGGGATGCTAATTCCAGGCACTGGGCTCAGATGCATAGTGGTGAGCAACCAGAAAGGTTTGAAAAGAAATGCTGACTAAACGAAGTGAATCAAGCTGGCAGATGTGCTCTTCAGAGGAGCACAGCTCTGCTTGAAATGTCTCCCCCACTGAATGACATTCTCAAAAGGTTTTTGTCCTTTGCTTTTTCTTCAGGATCATTCATGAGGATGGCTTCTCTGGAGAAGATGTGAAGCAGTACAAGCCAGTGGTCTACAGCAACACTATACAGTCCCTGGCAGCTATTGTTCGTGCCATGGATACCTTGGGCATCGAATATGGTGACAAGGAACGAAGGGTGAGTTAAAGTCACCACTGCTTGGTGCAAAGAGCTGAGAACTTCCACAGCACAAACAGAATGTTTGCACAGTCTGAATATGTCAGAGGGAAAAGGAGGAAGGGGGGAGATTCACATCAGTGTTGTATGCCTATTGCGTGCAGTTTGTGTAGCAAACAGATGCATAGGTGCAATTGCACTTGGCATAACAGCTCAGTTGGGAAGTGTTGCCCTGAGGACATCTATGTCACAACAACCACAGTCTCTCATGCTCCAGCACTGGCCAGGCCATGTAAAAAGTAATTGTGTTCATCTGGGGGCAGCGTAGAGGGAGGTACCTGAGGAGACAGTGAGGAGATGGGGCCTATCTGCTGTGGGTACGCTGGGTACATAAGCTGCAAGTGGAAATGTCTCAGGGAGAAGTCTTGCTGCTCTTCAAATCCCTTCCACCAGCCTGCTAATGGAGGAAGGCTTTTAGGATGAACTGCACTTAACAGGGACTTGAATAAGTTTTACTCGCACATTGCCCTTTCAAGCATGCCCATGTAGCAACTGCGCTTGCGACAGGAGGATCTATTCCTTCAGTGAGGTTCTTGTAGACAGCTCTTAGGTAGCAGCGTTAGCACGTGTCTATCACAATAACAATTTGATATCTGACAGCCTTCTCAGGCCAGGCACCAAAGCTAGCCTGTCCTTTTGCAGTTGCTCCTCTGTTGTTATTTTAACATATTTTTGAACAGTATCTCCTTTGCCGGGTGCCTCTGCCATGCTTTGCGTTTCCTTTTTGCATTTCTGGATCAGAGCAAGCCCAAATGGAGAAACACAGAGCCCTAGAGGAGTCAAGACCACTCTTTTTGCAGAAGGCAACACTACTTGGTTTCACTGGAAATACAATAATTTCAGTTTAAAGACCTGTTAAAGGCAAAGTTCTATATGCCACTGAGTTTATCATTACTATTTTTAGGTAGCTATCAAATAACAGATGTATTACATACCCCAAACTCCTTATCTAAGAGTTGATAATAAAAGTGTTTACTGGAAAGGATGCCAAGATCCTGCTGTGGTGTTGCTGCATGAAGAGGTACCGTATTTCTCCCAGTCACAAAGGGGTGTTTTGATTTTGTTGTATCTAGGGATTTTTCCCACAAGAACTCTAAATCCTGGAGACTTTTTTATCCCAAATGTAGCAATAATACAATAATGGAGTTCTTGTGAGCTTGCCGACAACTAACGCTGATGGCTTTCGAGCTGACTACATTAATCTGTTGATGACTCAGTGACTCAGCTCTCAGCAAGGCAACGTATCTTGTCTCAGTAAAAACCTATGTCCAGGAAAACAGAAACAAATCGTTCCCCGTGTCTGATAAACAGTCTGTGGCAGACAGCTTTAAATTGTAAATTTTCTTTTCCCTTTTTAACGCCTGAAGTCCTAATTCTAGGAGGGAAACTCAACACCGCTTGAGTGCCAGGCCTGGCAAAGTAGGGGCCATGGAGGAGCAGAGCTGTTAGCAGGGCTGCCAGGGGTGAGGGATGGAGTACTAGGCTGCGTGAACTGTCACCTCCATTGGTATTCCTACAGAAAAGAGGCCAAATGTTTCTGGTGCCATACGGTAACTCAGGCTGGAAAGGGCCTCAGGAGGTATCTAGCATAAGACCCTGATCAGGCAGCTCTGGGGTCATCTCAGGGCTTTGTAGAGCTGGGTCTGGAATCCTCCAAGGGTGGGGACTGCACAGCCTCTTTGGGCAGCGTGCACCGCTGCTGTAGTGTCCTCAGGATGGTTCTCTGTATATCCAGCACGAACTGCTCTTGCTTCTGTTTATGATTTGGGGTTTAAAGTAAAAAGCAAGTTAGGTTAAGTTCTCACCAATCTAGTTTCCCCAATGTGTTTGGTGCTAGAGGAATACACCTGTCTTACAGCGGTGTCGTGCTGCTGTGTGCATATGCCTGCAACAAAGCCCTGCCACGCAGCAGTCTGCGAGGGGGTGATGCGGAGGACCTTCTCCCTCCGTAGACATAATGCAAAGGAGGGGAGGAAAACCAAGCCTCACTGGCCGTGGTCTTCCACTTGCTCCTTTCTTTTAGTCAACCTCCACAGAAAGTTGCTGGTATTAGTAGCAAATACTATTTATTTTAATCTTACAAAGAAGCGCATGGCTTCTGCTCCCCTGCTTTTGTTATTAATACACAGTTGCTATAAAGAGAGGCCATTAAACAGGCGATTTGTTGAGCATTATGCTACACATTCATCCCTTTTCAAGCAAAGCTTTTCTATTTTAAAAGTCATTCTACAGCCAACGGGTTTCCAATGCAAATCTTTTTGTGGAGGATTTTCCCTACTCGTCACTTAAGCCCCCAGGGAAACAGATCTGGCAGAGGGGAGCCGGGCTGAGGCTGCTGCAGGTGGCTCAGCAGCAGGGCGGGGGACACAGGCCCAGGGCAGGGTTTCTGCAGGGACTGCTTGGCTTTTCCAGCATCCCCCCCAGGCTTCACAGGAGGTGCATCTCTACCCTTACCCCTTCAGAACAGCACCTGACCTTGCTCGGATCAAGGACGATGCTCTGCTTCAGGGCCTGGGAGCCCAGTTCTGGGCCCCTGACTGGCAAAGAGTGATGACATGGGGGATGGAAACAGCTGTAGAGTGTGTTCACATCTGCATGCACCAGACAGAACCAGGCTGAAAATGCTCAGTGAGGAACCAGCAGCAGTCAGTGGGTCAGATACCTGAGTGGTGGCAGCGCACAGGACTTGGAACGTGCCTTGACATCGAGCTAGGTTTTTGTTTTTTCCAGTGGGAGTCTGGAAGTGTCTCTGCTTCAACTATGAAAGGGAGAACTAAAAAGGGCTGAAGTGTTACAAAATTTCAATAGGGAATTTTTTTTCTTTCAGGCTTTGTAGCAAAATGTGTCTGCAGCAGCCTCACATTTTGTACAATGTACAACTGTGAGCTAGAGAAAGATGGAGGTGTGACATTTTAAGATGCTGGTTGGTAATGTGAAAAACTAGGTGGTTAAATTTTAATCTGTTTAACAAATGGAACAAGGCACCTGGGCTGGGCCAGAGGTGTCCAGCTGGACGCAGAGCCCTGAGGTGGCTGTTGGGGCTGCCCTCTTCCTCCCACCCTCCCCAGGCAGCGCAGGGCTGGGGACACGGCCCCTGCTGCTGCCTCCTCGCTGGAATGGAGCAGGCTGCGGGAGAGACCCTCTCTCATAAGAGCTGCTCCTCTTTCAGGCGTTTTCTTCTTGCCAGGTGCAGGGATCTGACAGTCTCTTCCATTGAGAGCAAAGCCAGCTTTCTCGCTCCCCTCCCCGAGGTACATTTCTGTGACCATCACTCATGTTTTTGGGCAGCCAGGACACACAGAAGGCAGGGCATTTCTTGAGAGGTGCAAAAAGCCAAACAAAAAGGAAGAGCTTGTTGTTTCCCCAGCCTGCCCCATTGCCAGGGCAGTGACTGGCTCATTCTGAAAGGCTGCTGTGGGCTGGGGGGGCACGTGCTGCTCCAAGTGAGGGTGGGAGAAAGAGAGAGCACAAAGACCAAGGGGGGCCCAGCACGAGCTCTGCCGGAGGCCCTGCTGCTGAGAGCTCCATCTTCCATGTCCCATGAACATATTTGCCTTCTCTGTCACCTTCCAGACCCCTGAACCCCTGAAAATAGAGAATCTCACCCTGGTCAGGGGTCACGGCAGAGTGACAGCCGAGTAAGGTGATCCTCACACAGAAAGGAAGATTGCCCCAGAACTGGGGGCTGCCTCTCTGTGGTCATGCTACTCATATAGGTAGCGTTTGGGCTGGAGATGAAATAAGCTCCTGTCAAGGCTATAAGCACACCGTGGGTTGCTCTCAGTTTGGCCTAGGAGAGCCCTCCATTGAAATAAGCAGGTTGTGGAGCTGGAGCTTGCCAAGATTCCTGTAGAGTGTGCTTGGGCTAAGTTTGTCAGTCTGTCCTCCTTTCCAGCCTGGGTAATTACAGCAGAAAACTGGCAATTCATGTGAGGTTAACGTGTGGTCTGAGACCTGGCACCACCTGCATTTCAGCTGTTCAGGGGGCAGCAGTGGTGGCAATAAATCGATTGTTGGGATCCTGGACTGCTGTGGTGCTTGTGAGCAGCAGGAAACCCCGAGGTTGTGAAGGAGGGGGGAGTTACCTGCTCTGAGGAAAGGGGAGGGATGGGGACTCAGATGGAAATAGCCTAGAAATTATAACAGCAGTGGAATCAGCAACTGATTGCACAGAATCCACTGCACCTAGAGGCCGTACCAAACTTTCTCCAGCAGAATCCGTCAGAGCTCTAAAACCCAAAACTTCCTTTCCCCTTTGCTTCCCCAGGGTGGCCTAGTGAATGCAGCTCTAGTTCAAATCCCTCAAGAGTGAAAAAAGCCCTTGTGCAACTGAGAAAAAAGAAGGCAGGGGAGAGTGGGTGGCGAGCTGGGGCTGTGCCCTGTGTGCGGTGCCACCTGGCTGAGCTGGTGTTTGCACTTGGTCCTGCTTTGGGGCGAGAGCTGCTGTGTCGTCATGGCAATGTGTTAATCCTCGCTCAGAAGCGAGCACTGGGGCTGCTTTTTGGAGTCTCCCTGAAGCCGTGGGCTGGTGCAGTGGTGGTGAGTGGCAGCATCCGGGGATGGGGTGTGATGGATGGTCACCTCTTCTGCCAGCCCCTCTGCACACACCAGTTCCGAAGTGACACATTTCTGGAGGGAAAGAAAGTATTTTGATACCCTTCAGCATCCTGAGTGAGCCAGAGGAGGAGAATGATGCAATCACACCTCAAAATGCCATCTGGATCTGTCTCGTCGGTGAGCGCTTGGCACCAGCCAGGTGCAGTACATTGGTGACATTTCTGCCTCCCAGTTCTGGGCTGAGCCTTATAGCCCATGCTATAAAACCAGCAGCCAGAGCAGATGCCATCAATTAAACTCAGCCTTTTAATTTTCTTTTGAAGAAAAACAGAGGGAAAGAGATGTCTCTGGGGATCGCTGATAAGGAGACCACAGTCATGTAGCTCCAACATGAAGATCTAGATTGAATCCAATCGCATCTTTCATCACCTCAAGAGAGTTCTAAAGAGGACGGTACCTGAGTAGCCCCAGAGGTACACAGTGAGATGGGGAGGGGATGAGGCAGCAGGCGCCAATGCCAGGAAAGGGAACTCCAACTGGACCAGGCTCAGACACAGAGCACTGCCCCGCTCCACTCTGTGCCATCGGGAGAAAGCTGCTCCTGGGGGTCCCCTCAGCCCTTGGGGAGCTAAAATGTGGGGAGATAAGAGTGGCCTGAGGACATTTGTGCAGGGAATGAAAGTAGGAAATGGCCAACAGGTGGTTTGTAAATGATGAGTGTTGCCTTCCGCTCCGGCTAGCCCCCAGAAAAAGCTCAGGTACGATCTCCTGGCTTTCTTTGGTGCCTGGTGGGTGGAAAGTGGCATCTTCAGGAGCTTACCTGTCTTTGGAGCTGGGGTGCTTCTGCTTTCAGCTGCCATTTTAGGCTTGGTTTCGGGCTAACGAAGAGCACTGGCTGCCCAGTGGGTGCACTTGGGAAGGATCCCCACGTCCCCAGCACGGTGCAGCGTCCTTGCTTGCTGTAAAAAGGCAGCAACTGTGCTGCAGGGAGGTTTGTCTGTCCCGCTCCTGGCTTGCAGGCTCTCTCTTTGCACTGAGATGGTGATTTATCTTTCCCCCATGAGCTTTCTATCTTTGATACTGTTTTTTGGATGATGCAGAGAGTATTTTTAGTTTGAAAAGAAGGGAAGAAAAAACAACTGTTCCCTTGGAAGGAGGGCTGCCAGCCATCCCTTATGAAATTTGTTATTCAAATGCAACTGCAGCTCGTGCTGCTGAGGAAGCCATGGGGTGTGACAGGAGCACTGTTAAGGAGTGACGTGGTGCTGCTCCTGTGCCACAAGGTCCTGCAGGAAGGTGACTTCTGTGGGGGCTTTGGGCTGAATTCGGCTGCACCTGAGGCATGCGGCTCCAGCCCCGCAGGTGCATCTGCAAGTCCCTCCTCCTGACAGCCACTGCAGATGGCTACGCACTGCTCAGCACATTTCAGATATGTGTCAGTTATTAAGTGGATTTATTTCCCTCTCTTTTGGGAAGCGTTGGGAAGTGCTGCTGAGTCATGCTGCTTACTCACTGCTTTTAGATTGCCATTCGAAAGATTTGCTTTCCGAATGCCTTCCATGATGTTCCTATTATCCGAGTGTCTCCAGATGTAAAAGGAAAACATTTATACAGGGCATCCCTGGCCTTTAGCACATCTCTGGTGTGCAACTCAGGAAGAGGCGTAAAACAAATCCCTCGGGAGGAGACAACTCCCTGGGCTCTGCCGCTGGGTGTCTGCTCCAGGATCGCAGCAGGGGTGGGCAGCAGCAGTGCCTCCTGTGGTCCCCAGACACCCTGCTCCAGCATCCCCTCCCCAGCCCCCTCCAAGCCCCAAGGGTCACAACATGCCTGAGGGGTTTAGGACTCCTCAGGTTGTGTGGGTCTGTCAGTCAGTGCTGTGTGTATGGGTGATAGCTGAGGTGGCAGATTGCCGACAGCGTTGGGCAGATTTCCCCCTTCCTGCTGCTCTCGTCATCCCGCGGGGCTGTCGGAGTCATGGTCTGCAGCATTTTATATCTGTATTGGTGGCATGGCTGTTGCTAGATACCTTTCCTCCATAGCAAGTAACTCTCCTCTCAGAGGCTGGTGTAAGACAAGATTAGCTCCACTGATTGCAGAGCAATTCTTGATCTACATCAAGATCATGTCACGCACAGAAGCTACCCCAGGAGCCCTGGTTAGCTGTATGGCTGTCCTGAAAGCCTCACCACTTGGGATCCCTCCTCTTTGCAACTCAAAACCGTTCCTGGGATGAGTTTGCTCCCGTGCAGGAAGGGATTGCTCATCCAGATTTACCTTCTGGCTGTGCACTGCAGGGCTGCAGTCAGGTACCGAGGCTGTGGGGTCCTGTGTTGCGTGCAGCCCATTGTTAGGAGCCGGACTCGATGATCCTTAGGGATCCCTTCCCACTTGAGATGTTCCGTGGTTCTGATTCCGTGGTTCCTTTTGAGTCTGGCTGCCCTACCTCAGCAGTGCCCATCCAAGGCTCACTGCCGGAGGCAGTGGTGAGAAGCAGGGAACATCTTCTGAGGCCAGGGGAATGCTTCGCTTGCCAATTGTGTTGAGTTTTTATGTGAAATAATGAGTGCTTTTAGAGCTGGCAGATTATATTCCAGGCACCAGTGGAATATTGTTCTGAGAAGGAAGAGATCCCAGTAGTCCAGCAAGTTAGAGATCATCCTGTGAAATTATGGATTAGTTTCTTCCAAGGGAGAGCCAGGTCTCATCTCCATTCCTTGCTTCTTCCTTTCATCCCATTTGTGTACTTTTTTTCCTTTTGGGCAGTGCAAGTTTTGGCAGCACAACCTGCCCAGAGGCGCAGGCAGCCTGACATTTTTGTGGATGCCAAAACCAGGGGAATTCCAGGTTAGGTTTTCCTCGCCAAATTTCAGTTTCAGTAATCACTGTTCATGCAGCAAATTCTCCGTAGGCATTGCTGTTTTCTGAAGTGGCTTCCTTGCCCTCTTCTACCAGCGAGCACTTTTTCCAGGAAGTGCTGCCCAGAGGTGCTGCCCTCCTGACACTGCTGCAGACTGCTTTAGTTCATGCACTTCAGAGGCAAAAGTTGTAGCAAGACTCAAAAGGCCACACTCAGCATGACGGTGGGTCGAGAGCCAAGTGCAGGCTGCTCTTGTGAGTAGGTAGAAATCCTCGTTTCCTCAGCTTCCACTTCAAGCACAAAGCCTCTGGGAGAGCTGCAGGGCAGTTTGCAGCAGCACTGGGCTCTGCAGAGCTCTTTGGCTCAGCTCTTAGGTCGCTGCAGACCAAGGGACAAGCATCTCATTCCCTGCCAGTGATCCAGGAAGAAAGTGTGCGTGCCGGGAAGCCCCCAGCCTGCAGCCTCGAGCTCTGTGCTGGCTGCTTCAGGCCTGTCTCCCAGCTCCAGCACTTGGAGCAACTTCAGCATCGAGGCCAAAAGCTGAGACGAGCTCTGGGCCATGAGGTTTCAGAAACCCGGAGGAGCTGGGCCCAAACTGCACCTCCGCTGATTTCACATCTGTGGGCTGCTGCTGGCATGGGCATTTTGCCACACTGAGTCCCCTCCAAAGTCCCCTCCCTTGGGCACAGCCCCCCTCCTGGCTCCCCTCTTCCCACTCCTGGAGCTGTGAGGTGCACCAGCCTCCCCCTGGCATGCAACAACCCCCACTGGCCCTTCCCTGGCACCCCGTAAGGCAAGGAGCAAGCCAGGATGTTTATTGGAAGAAGGAGCAATGCTGAGGACGGAGCTGCCAGCAGCAGTCCGTGCAGGCAGTAATTCCGTGTTCCGGCTGTAAGCAGAGGTGCTCCCCAGCAGCCCTGGCAAATGGTGTCCAATCAGGGACCTGGTTATCAGCCCCTCTCCTGAAGGGAGCTGCAGTGTGTTGTTTGGGGTCAGGACGTGCCCTTTGGCCCTGTCGTGGGTTGCTCTCAGGTGGAGCTGGACGTGAACCCAGCAGCTCCTACAGGAATAGGGGATGATCACTTCCGGACGAATGCTGAGCAGGATATCAAGTAATGGCGGGATAAAAGTAGCAAGTCCACAACTGCAGAAGGTTCTAAAGGCTAGGTCTGCATGTCCCCTCCTAGCTCTGCAAATAGCTGTTGCCTTCATCTACAAGTTGAGCTCTTGCCTAGGATAGATTGAAATAAACAGGGCTGAAGCTGTCCTGCCCAAAAGGGCCTTATCGCTGGCAACGGCTCGTGTCCAGGAGCAGGCTCTGCCTCCACAGATGGGACACGACGTGGCAGGGAGCGTCCTCGCCACCAAGCCCTCGGACGAGGCTCCCAGCACCACAGTGCCCATGGTGCCAGCACACTGCTCCCTGCCCAGCCCCTCTGTAATGGTGCAGACCCGTCCTCCACATCACCAGTCCGGGGGTGCTGGGACCGTGCAGACCCTCAGTACCTCCCTCAGCAGCACGGTGGGAGCCCTGCTTCTGCAGTGCTCTTGTGCATCACCAGATTTGAGGAAGCATCTTCCCGTTAGTCTATCCCACTGTCCTGTTTGTAACCAAAAAGAGTGTGTAATTCACAGTGCCTTCTAATTAGATGGTGTAGCTACAGTCCTATTTCTCTCCACTCTAATTTGCTCCGTCACAGTATTTAGAGTTTTGTGTTACCTCTATCATGCAGGGAGAGCTCTTTGAGGGTTTGAAGCCATCAATTAAGTGCAGCTTTCATTTGTCCTTGAAGCTGATGTGGGTTCACATGGGCACATCCCAACACAACGTTTGGGAACCCAGGATTAAAGACGCCGTTGGAGCCCTGGCCAAAGCCAGAGGGCACTGAGCCCAAGGCGTGGCGGCTCAGAGCAAGGCTGCCGGGCCAGGGAGGGCTTTGCAATCCCGGCCACTCCTGACCTTTCCAAAGGGCCTGGGTTTTCAAGAGCCCATATTTGGTAGATCTCCATAGCAATCTGCATCTAAGTTTGTGGCTGACATTCAGAGCTCTAAAAATGGAAATGGGCCTTCACCACTTGAACTTGAAGATTATGCATTAGAGAGGGAAAGATCCTGGGGGTAGCTGAGCTGTGGTTGAGTGAATTCACACCGGGGGAGCCAGGGGCAGGACAAGGCATCACCCAAGGCACATGGGCACCTGCAGTGGCAGACGAGGTACGGGCTGGTCTGTGGTGCTGCAATGGAATATGTGCATACAGCTACTCGCCTTGTTTGTGCAGATCAGACATACCCAGTGTGACTCATTAGAAGCCTACTTAGAAGATACAAATGCTAAAAAGTTGCTAAATGCCCTGGCAAAATCAGCTGTGAAAGTTTCTTCGTGTTTTAACCTCGGTGCTGTTATGCATTGTGAACTTTGTTTATTACAAGCAAAAACAAACCCACATTTCCCTGGTATTTGTGGAGGGAAAAACAGCACAGTAGGACTGCAGAGCCCCTGGGATGCTTGCAGAGAGCTGCTCTCAGATAGCTGTTTGGATTCAGAGCTCCAGTTTGGGTAAAGGAGCCTTTGGGGCAGTGCTGCATGCCCTCTCTGCTGCCCTCCTGCACAGCATCCCTGCCCCTGCACATCCCACTGCTGGAGGCGGCCCCAGGGCTTGTTTTGCTGCTTTGCAGCGGAACAAATAGAGCAACATTTCGTAATGTCCTAATGAGGCACACTGAGGAATGCCCAGGAGACAAAGACAATATCAGTGTTCCTTGGCACAGAGAGGAAATCAAAGGCATTTGGTTGCTGTCTATCTGAAGTGTCGATCTCTGCTCCTCTCGTGGTGGGCAGGCGTTTTCGTAGCGCGCGTTCCTGGAAATGCTCTGATGTCACCGGTGGTGCGTTCCAAGAGCACTGTTTGTTTCCAGATATACCTATAAAAACTGAGACCAAAGCAAGGAAATATTCAAAGCCATTACGGTTTATTAAGTTTTAAGCAGTGCTTTGCACTCTGAATGGCCCCAGAAGCCCTGATACCCGCAGACCCATTCAGGTTCCTACTGAATGGGAGGCGTACCCTTGCCTTGAGAAAGCCTGTAGAGAGAGGAGTCTTTGCCCACTGGGTTGTCAGTCATCTGGGGTGGTGTTCAGTGGTGGATTTTCTGAATGTCACCAGCAGATGAAATGTCTCCCCACCTCTCGCCCCCCCACACCCAAAGCCAAAACTATTTTGACTATGTCAGGTGTGTTCATTGTGGTTTCTCCATTTAAAGACCTCTCATCTGTCAGGGCTGCAGTCATCCGTCCATCCAGGTTGTATCATCCTTCAGCCTGGAAAAATGGGCACTGTTGGTTTTGAGGACACATGGGCTGCTCCGCAAGATCAGCTCGTGCCCACAGTTTCAGAATGCCTCTGCAAGAGATTGAAAAGAAGGGAAAGCGTGGTTAAAAAAAGCAATTCAGACATTAACATTGTCATGGCAACAGCAAATTAGTGCCTCAAAAGCAGAGCTCAGATCACTGAAGGTTTAGGGAGTCACTGCACTGCAGGACAGAATGAAATATTCAGCACATAAAAGGAGTCCCCAAATGGTTTTGTATTTGTGATAATGACGCCAAGCAAACTGCTATTTAAATATATTTTTGCCTAACCATGGATTTTTTTTTCCTGCAAAAGGTTTTAAAATAGCATACTTCTCAGGTAAACGTGGGTCTGTGTTGATTCTTGGAGAACTTTGACACTTGCAAGCGTCAGTTCTAGCTCATGGGGAAAGCAACCACTGTGGCAAAAAATGATCAAAAAAATAAGCACACTGTGAAAAGTTATCCCAAAGATTCTGTACGGCATGCATGTGCACAAGCAGGCAACAAACTGCCTTTGCTATTTCTCAGCCTTTTTCTTCCCATTGCAGCCTACTATCTCAAGCTGCGCAGTATCCAGTGGATTGGATCTTTCCCATCCGCCATGATCTTTGCTTGCTTGATGTTTGCTTTAAGGTTCCAGTGCTTCTTCTCTTATGTTAGATATCCATGGCTGATACCTGTAATATCCAGTGGGATGGGTTCAGGGGAGAAAAACTGTGTTGCAAAAAAAATCCTCTGGTTTTAATTTGGTCTTATGCCAAGCTGGCAGGGAGAGAAAAACTCCAGCAGAATATGTTCCTTACACTAGAAAGGATTCAGAACTGACATAGCACTCAGCCCTGGTTTACTGTGTGCTTGGATCCATCCTTCTGTCTTTTGTCCTCCACAGCTCATAACATTTTCCCTTCCACTTTTGCCTTAGCTATCCTAGCTTGGGAACTTGAAATATGTTTGAAAGACTAAAACCATGGGATTTTCCATCCTTGTGAGTGGTCTGCATGGAGCACTCCACACTGGTGGTCTACACGGTCAACGCTGACATTCTCATGCTCATCTGCCTGATGTGGGATGCTGAAGGCTCTGAGCATCCAAGCCAAGAACTGCCAGGCCCAGCTCTCTGCATCGGGGCCTCTGCAGCGTGTGCAATATTGGCCCGTTCAATTGCCACATCCTAGGATTCTTCAAAGATGCTGGGCACCTTTTAGCCAAAACTCTGCTTCCTGCTACTCCTCTAACCTTTTCCAAGTTATTCTCATAATACTGGAATCTTCTGTTTCTGAACTCAACCTTAAAGTGGAATTTTGTGTGCTTACACAACCCTGTGAGGGTTCAGGTCGGCTTGGGGCTGTGAACTTTCCCAGTGTTTCAGAACACGTTCTACCTTCTAGAGCCTCCATGAGAAGCTTTCAAGCCTCCCTTTGCTGATACACAGGCATTACAAGGAGAGCAACCTAGCAGATGTGAAAGGTTCCAAGCTTTTGTTGTCATTCACCAAATCCTGATGCGTGGACTTCAAACCCACTGACCTTCGTGATGCTGCACCAGGCAGCAGGCACTGCGGCTCTGAATCGGCCAGCACCAGAGCTGCCACTGGACAAGCGTGGAAGCTTTTGGTGTTCTGTGCAATTAAGCTTAAGTAAGATGAAAAGGGCTCTCATTCTGTTTCAATGTCTTAAGGTAGGGCACAGCAAAGCTGGAAGTCTCCTGTTCCTTGCACGTTCCCCACGGCACTGAGCATTGGCATGCTCGGGTGTCATAGCAGGGCTGTCTGATGGGGGTATTTGGGGCAGGATTGGGCCGGGTCAGCTCTTGCTGAGCAGCTTCAGATCACAGCGGGAGCGCTTGCAGGGTGGCAAGACAGGTCCACAGTTCCAGAAGGTGGTCAGGGAAATTGCACATACGCAGAGCAAGATATGAATGCTGTAACTGAGAGCGAAAACGAGCTGCAAAGAGAAACAAAAGGTGTTCAGAAGTCAAACTCAAAGGAGTTCCCAAGGGTTAATGCTCCGTTTACAGTACAATTTGCCATTTTCCTCTTCTTTAAGAACCTAAAAGAAAATAAACACAAGGGCTTAGGTTTCGCACTTCCTTCTTCTCTCTGTCTGAGCTTGTGACTGCTGTTGGTTACAGGAGCCCTAAAATCAGCCCTCCTATGTTGCTGCAGCGGAGCCACAGCCAGCAAAAGCCTTGTTTGTGAAGGTGATGCAAATTGTTCCTCTCTCAAAGAGAAGTGTCTAAGACTTGAAGTTAGTTTGGTAGTCTCAAAGCTGTGACCTCGGTTCCCCTCTGCCTTGAGAGAGGGAACGAAGCCCATCCTAGCTGCTGGCTGCAGCTGCTGGTGGTGCTGCAGGGTGGGATGCTGCACGGAGGGATGCCCATGAGTCCTGCTGGGAGCCAGAGGCACAGCTTTCCTGTTCCTGTGGTCATCAACAAGTAGAAAATCAGGCAGCCGCTCATGTGTGCAAGCCATCCTCTGCTTCCCAGAAAACAAACACAGGTTTTCCCCTGGAGGGGAGGTCTGTCTGCTTTCAGTTTGCTGTCCGATGTGTGAGGGGAGCTGGTTGTGCAGCGAGGCAGGTGTTAGCTGCCTCAGGGCAGACATCTGGCTGGAGGAGAGCAGTCCTTGCAAAATGAGCATTTTTTCCTCTCCAGATCTAAGTAGATGACTGTTCTGAATATATCTGTTGCATGCAGGTAGAGCCTGAGAGGGTTAAAAAGGGAAAGGTGGCCATGAAGGGAAAGAGAAGACATCAGCTGTACCCTCCAACTTTCAACTTGGTTGCATATCCGCAGTTCCATCTTAAAGAAAATAGCTGCTCTCAGAAGCCTCAGAGCCCTGCTGCATTCTGCTCATCTCCTTACTGCTTGTTGGAAGCCTCTTTGAGCAGAGCATGGATTTTCTGACACCCTTACTGCAGCATTTTATCAGGGCTTGTTCTCTTGGGCGCGTGAAGCCCTTGAGTGAACAAAGAGAGGGGTGCATCCTAAGTGCTGCCCTCCATCCGCTCAGCTCTCCAGCATCCTGCACCCTCAGACCCCCAGAGCAAAAGCCCTTCTGGTGCACAGTGTGCCTGTGTGGCCCTGCTGCCATCAGTGCAAGGGATGAGGAGCAGATGAGCAGCGCTGGCCCAAAATATTTCACAGCATCTTTCAGCAGGGACCAGCTGCAGCTGTCAGTGAGCCCAGGGGCTGCTCCCCAGCCTGCGCGATGCTCACAGATGACATTCCCAAACCCCACCCTCTCTGTCCAGCTTGCTTCTGCTGCCTGGTGAGTGCTGGTACGGGAGCAGCTGTCTGTTCTGCTCACCCGTTCATCTGCGTTTTCCACTGCAGAAGTGTTCTGTTCCTTCTCATAAGCTGTATGGGTGCTGGACAGCGGGTTTGGGGCTCAGTGTATTTATGTGAGGCTCAAGCAGGGAGCTCCTGGGGCAGCTGTGCCCCATGCCGATGCACTCCATGGTGCTCCCTAGGATTTTGCTGTGCAGTAATTTAGGAGATTTCATTGTTATCAGGCTCCAGAGGGATGTTCAAGGAATGGCTGTCACAGCAGTGTGTTCCCATGACATTTACTTGGAACAGCAAGTGAAGTGCTGTGTGAGCTGCATGGGGGCAGGGCTGGCTCTGGGCGCAGCTCTGTGCCGGCTGCGATGTTACCCACGCTGCGACTGGGAGCACCCCCTCCCTCCACTGCTCCTTCGGCATTGCCTCCAAGCTGCCCACCTCCCAACAGCATTCCTAGCCGTTGGCACTTCCTCCTGGGCTGCATTTCCATCAGCACTTTTCACTAGAGGGGGCTGCCGAGCTCGATGTCCCCCCCCAGATTGCTGGTACCCACACAACCGCCCCTCTGCTTCCCACAACCCCGGTGCCAGCGAGGAGCACCTGAGCAGCCCCAGAGCCCTGCTGGCCCTGCACCTGGCTCTTAGAGGAAGCTGGGGGCTGCTAAACCACAGAGATCCCATCCGTTTTGCCTGTCCCACGTTTGAAGTGCTGTAGATTGGAAAGTGCCTTGGTGAGTCCTTTCAAGTCAGCTCAGTCTGGCTCTGGGGGTGACAGTGCGACATCTCCTAGGGTTGCTTAGAAAAGCCGGGTGTTGATGCTGCTGCTCTGATGTTTGTGTAGCTGCAGAGCTGGGGGAGATTAACCCCCTGGAGATTTCTCAAGAAGGAGCCCCTTGTGCTGCCTTCAGAAAAACTGTGGAGCAAGCAAGGTGGTTTCGGAGGACTCTGTTCAGCCTCACTCCAGCAGTGCAGGGCAGGACTCCAGTGAAATGAAACCCCACAGAATACCAGGGAAGTGATGGGAACGTATGGGCAACTGTTGGAACAATTTAGAACCACTCGACCTTCCTGGCCTAGAATGTGTGTGCATGCATGTGGCAGTGGGTGAAGGACTGATTTCTGTCTCCATTTGAATTGGAGCTGCCTTCAGCCTCGTGCCCGTTCTGTACAAGGCTTGTACTACTCTGTACTGTTCTGGTCCCCAGCCGGGTATGTGCCCTGCTAAGGGCTGGCACCAGACCTGCACCCCATCCCCCTGGCAGCACCACAAGCTGTGCTTGGTTCTTCACTGCGGAGCGAGGGCACCTGAGATACTTGCTGCTGCTCAAATGCACGCTGTCAGGCAAGAGCTGCCTCGTGGATCAACTACCACAGAATTTCTGGTCGTCTTAGCAGCAGGAGCTATCAATAAACAGTAATCTACAGGAAACAAGGGCATTTATGGATCTGAAGATGAACGTGTCCCCGGCATCACTACCCTTCAGCCCCACAGAGCTTTTGTGCCTGGGGGCAATGCCAAGCCCCCAAGCAATTGGCATGTGCAGGTCCCGTTTCATGTTCTTCTGTCACATGTCAACTTTCCCTCTTGTTGCTGTCTGACCAAACTTGCTTTGAATGATGGGCAGGAAACTGATAGTTTTGGAGGTTTTAATCATCAAAACAAATCAGAACCGTTTTTTTTCCCCCTACACATGATTTTAAAAGCCCCTTCGCCTAAATGGAAGGAGCTAAGCTAATGCCAGCACATGCACTGTATTCAATTTTATTTCCCTGGATGTAATTTTTTTTCTAAAAATGCAGCTTTCTCAAAATCCCACCATTTACAGAGAAATTGAATCTACTGGAATTTTTGACAGTGAAAAGCTGAGCAGAATGCTTTGAGTGCCTTCATTTTTGCTACAAGGCAAGTAGCAATGCTAGCTGATGAGTGAATGTGAGAGGAGAATTAAAATGAAAGGAAGAAATTAAAGGAGAATATTTTGTCATTACTGTAATGAAAAGATTTGATACTACTTAAGTGACAGAATTTGATACTGTCTAAATGAGATGTGGAGAGAACCACCTGCCAAAATCTGTTGACACATTTGTTCTGCGAAACCGCGGTGACTCCTGCTTGTCACGGCACAGAGGAGAAACCTAAGCATCCAGTTGGCTCCGATGGACGCAGGATTGGCAAAGCTGAATTGTGTCAATAAAAAAAATGGAAAAAAGAAGCCTGAATTAGCAGGAACATCATCTCTGCCTCTGCGCCTAAGTAAACGGGAGTGGTGAGCCCTCACCTTCTCTGGAAAGGCTGGGTGCATCCTGGAGGGGCTGGGTAGCACCCGCAGTGGGCAGGGTGGAAGCAGCCCCCGCTCCTCTCCTCTGCACAGGCCGTGGCTCACACAGCTTGCTTCTCCCAGGAAAGCTGGGTGGGCTCCTGATCTTGCCTTGCACACCGGTGTAAGCAGGAGCAATCTCACCAAAACCGCTGGAGTTCCTCCGAGAGGAGAGCAGAACCCTCTCCATCTCAATATTCTTCAGGGTTGGAGATGCTCAGCTTTGGCTGGAGAGATGGAGATCAAAAAGGGAAGGTAGAAAACATCAGTGGAGGGACAAGAAATATACTGGGAGAAAAAAGAAAAATTAAGCAAAGACCAAAAGCGAGCATTTGTGGTACATCTGGAAAGGCTTCTGAGCCTGAAAGCATCTGAAGTGCAGGAAAAGCTGAGTGTTTGTGCCCCAGGAGAGAGGGGCAGAGTTCTTAAGGGATGTGAACTTCAGAGAGACATAGACATGTCATGGCTGTGAGGCCTCTATTTTGTTATATTTTTAATTAAAAGGATGTTTTGAATTTTTCTTACTTGCTGGGAACATTTTCTGATCTAGTCAGAAGTCAGCTTCTGAGAAGGACTAGACCCGGAGAATGGCTCACTGGGAAAGCACGAAGGAATCCCTGAAGTCCAGCCCTGCCAGACATGGGACTCAGTGCTGTGGGACCTCAGCATGGTGGAGCTGGAGCCATCTCAGCAGCCTGCTGCCTGCCGGGGCACTCGGGAGATGCCCTGCGCACGTCTCCCAGCAGGGAGAAGCCTGATGCTCTCTTCTGCGTGGGATGCAGCCCAGCCTGCTGGGAGCGCAGCGCCGGTGCTGGGCCGGCGGGAGCTTTCCACTTCGGCTCCAGCACCACGGTGCCTGTGCGCAACTGTCTGAGCATCTCCACTCTCTGAAGATCTCTGTGATTTCAGCTGCTTCCTTTGATGATATAAATAATGCATTCTATTCTTAGCTCTACAGCAGTATACTCAAATCTTTGTCTAAATTCTGCAGAATTTTCCATTTCAGATGTTTGGGCTTCCAGAGACAGGCTGCTGCTCATCCCATGCATGGCATTATTCCTTTGATGCATGATCTGAAAATTCAATTACCAGACCAATTACTGATTTTTCTGAAATTTACGAGGAAAACATTAAAGTTCGATTAAGTCAGAATTCCCACTGGGCTGATCAGTGATGAGACCAAAATTAAATCGGGTTTCTAAGAGCTTTGCCATGTTGCAACACGTAAGAAATATGTGAATTTGAATGGCCGCTGCCAAAAGTCAAAACCGTGCATGCTGAGCAGCAGGAGCCATATTTCACTCATCACAAGAGTGAACACGTGCTGCTGCGGAAGGGCCAGGTGGAGTCAAAGGTGCCTCTGCGAGCAGCAGAGTGTGCTGGGTGCATGCACTCACATTAATTATACATGCAGCTGAACTTAAGTGGAACAAGAGGAGCCCTGACCCTTTGGTGTTAAAAGGGGCTGAGCAGCATCACAGGAGCAAAGCGACGAGAAAATCACCGCTTCCCTGGAGCTTGACCAAAAGAAAGTGACGTGGCATTGCCATCCCTGGGGAGCCCAGGAGCCCCAGTGCAGGCAAAGCAGCTGGCGTTTCTTGCATCAGACGTGGTGATGTGTGACTACGTAGAGCTGTGCTCTGTGGTCACCGCTCAGTTACAGGACATTTGCAAACCAGACGGTGTTTCACAAGCAGTGTTCCCCAGGGGCTGGTACGAGGGCCCATCCTGTTTAATATCTTTGTTGATGATCTGGATGAGGGGACTGAGTGCACTCTCAGTCAGTTTGCAGGTGACACCAAGTTGGGGGGAAGTGTTGATCTGCCTGAGGGTAGGAAGGCCAGTCAGAGGGATCTGGACAGGCTGGGCTGAGGCCAAGAGGGTGAGGTTCAACGAGACCCAGTGCTGGGTCCTGCACTTTGTCACAACAACCCCATGCAATGCTGCAGGCGTGGGGCAGAGTGGCTGAAAGCTGCACGGAGGAAAAGGCTCTGAGGGTGTTGGTTGACAGCTGCACATGAGCAGCAGTGTGCCCAGGTGGCCCAGAAGGCCAGCAGCATCCCAGCTGTGCCAGCCNGAGTGGTGGGGTCACCATCCCTGGAGGTGTCCAGAACTGTGAGGATGTGGCACTGAGGGACATGGCTCAGTGGGCATGGGCGGGTGGGCTGGGGTTGGACATGGAGATCTGAGAGGTCTTCCCAACCTCAGTGATTGTATAATTCTGTGATCCATATAGGTCATGTACTCATGTGGTCTGACCTACACAGCTTGGCTTCCCAGGCTCTACCTTGTGCTAGCTTGGATGAGGGCAGGATTGAGCCTCCAGTGCAGCCCTTGCCTGTCCATCGTGCTGACCGTCTCAGACACATTACTCCAGAACTGGGACGGCAGCGTTCAATGTGGGGGGGCTCCAAAGTGAAAGTGGGGTTCCTGGCTGAGAGGCATGTGCACCCCAAGGATACTTTTGCAGGTTGCACGTGTTTGTCCCGTACAGCTCGCTGTAGTGTGAACCCAGCTCATCGGGGCAGATAAGCATCTGCCTAATTATGCCCTCCCAAAGACGGGGCTGACATCTAATAACACAACACTTGTGCAGGCAGTTCATTTGCTTCTGCAATTTGCAGGTGTAAAAAAAGCAAATTCATTTTCACCATTTGCTTGGGAAACAGATGATTCAGTAAAGGACAGAGATGCAGATATATACAGTTGCATCATCAATTAAATGACTGAAAACAGCTTAGAAACTCAGAGCTCTGTCAGCTGCTGTTTTATGAGCTTAGTAAGGAGCTGAAGTTACTGTGCAAGTCTCTTTTTTGACTTCGTGCCTTCTCTGAAGTCCTTACAGTTCCTAGAATTACAGTCCATTACTTAACATTGAAGATGAGGACTTGGGTACTTTTGTGTTGTGATAACACAGAACTGCTTAGGGAGAGCAGGGAGTTCACTAAACGAGGATTGAAATGCTTGAATTCTGAGAGATGTCAGCATGTGGTGCTTGAGCAGCCGTCGGGGGGGCACACATCCTTCCCATGTGCGCTGTGGCAGTCGGTGTCTGGGCACAGGAGCTGTCATTCCCCAATTTCCCCCACCCCCACAACCTCTCTCCATCTCCCAGTGGGACACAGAGGAGTAAAGCAGGGCACAGAAATGCCTCTTAACCTCCAGCCTCCATCGAATCAGAATTTCCTGACACGCCGATGCATAATGCATGAGCACTCAGCACACTGCCTGGCTCATCCTGCACGCAGGGGTTAACGAATGCACAGGGGAAATGAATGGGAGCACTGTGGGGCCAGGTTTTTTGCAAGGCTCCGCTCCCCTTCGAGAGCCTCTGGATTCATCTTTGTTAAATAAACACGTTTCAGAAATCTTTCGGAGTGTAATTAAGTCCGGGCAGCAGCAAGAAAGCGGATGCCAGAGAATAATTTGTGGAGCTGCTTGCAGATGGCCTGTCCTCCCCAGCCCAGCCCTGCCGGCTGGCACTGCCCTGTCTGCACCTTGCTGACCACAGCGCATCGGCTCCTTCATTTAGAGAGGTTTCCATCATCCCCGCTCATGTTTTCCTCCACTTTCTTCCTCTTGTTTGAGCTGTAATAGCCAAGAGACTGCTCCCAGTGAGTGCCTGAAACAAAGATCTTCTGAATGATTTAGCAACACTGCTCTTTCGCATACAGGTTCCTCTTGGATGAAATACATTCGCGTTTATGTAGGACAGCGGTTTTGGAGCGCTATTAAATTTACATGGTGAGCTGGCAAAGCAGCCATCTTTGTCTGCTGCGCAGAGAGGGAAAAACAGCCTGCACGCAGTAGTGGGGAAATATTTACTGACAGAAAAACCCTGCCAGTGCTCATCACCCCGCTTGGGGGATGAGGATAGCTAACACGAAAATGGGAAAGCTTATTAAATCATGAGTCCATCCACGGACTGGCGGGCTGGAGGCAGGGTTTGTGTGGTTGCTGGGTTGAGTTGTGCATGGTTTTTTTGCAGCTGGTTGTTTGACAGGCCCGTGCTGTCGGAGAGGTTTTGTTTATTTCCACAGCTTCTTGCAGAAATAGAGAGGGAGGAAGGGGAAGAAAGGTCACTGAGCTGCAGCGAGGGTGGAGAAACACCGCAAACCCGGTGTAGATAGTGGCACGTGTTCTCTGCGTCCGTTTTGGGGACTGAGGAACCAACGCTCGGGCAGAGAGGGACTGAGGCCTGAAGGAACAAGCAGACCCGGAGGGAAGATCACTGCAGATACCGTGTGCCGGGGTTTTGTTGTCCCTAACCCAGCGCCACACAAAGCTTTCTGATGGATTTCGAAGGGAAGGCTCGTCAGATCTGGCCAACAAACAGAAGCAGGGCTGACACGTGTCCTGGTGCAGATCATGGCCGGCCTGGCCTGCAGCTGCCTCTACACAGGAGACAGGCCCGCTTCTGGGGGCTTCAGCACAGCAGCAGTTACAGAGGCAGCCAGGTGATGGCTGCTCCAGCAAGGGAAGAGGTGAGCTGCTGTGGTGCTGGGAATGGGCTGGCAGGGGGGCAACGCGGGGCCCCGCTGAGCTGAGGGGCGGTGATGGCAGCAGCACAGCCTACAGGCCCTGCTGTCCCGCTTCATCTCTGCGTGGCGGCCGGGAGCAGAGCTGCTGGAAGCCCGTGTGCCACCTCCATGTCGCGGTGCGGCACGGCAGCCCGGAGCCCTGGTGCTGGGGGGAGCTGGGGCCCTCCAGTCCATTCGGTGTGAGAGGTGCAGAACCAAGCGGCCAAGTGCCCGCTGCCTCGGAAAGGCCCACGGCGCTTCCTTGCAGGAGCAGAGAAGCACTTACAGCAGAGCTCTGGCCATAGTCCAGAGCGTGCAGGTTACTTTTTTGCCTCCTTAAATACTCTTTGCGGTGTCTGTGAGCTCTGGAAATGCCAAAAGTACTGGAGCAACTCCAGCTGAAAGAGATAACGTGGTGCTGTTTGTTTGGCAAAGCGGCCTTCTCACTTCTGGCCCTAAACTGCTTGGCGCAGCACCCGGGCCGCCCAGCCCCTCGCAGCGATGGCCCTGTGGCAAATAAGCGGTTTGCCAAAGTTATTTGGGCGACAAAGGACTGTGGAAACGTATGATCCCTTTAATAAACTCACTGGGCTGTAGGTGGCAAATAACTTCAGCAATTCCCAAATGACCTCAAAATGTAGCGGCTGCAGAGAGGCAAATTAGTCATTTTATGCTCTAAATACTTAATGCCAGTGCTAAAAATGAGGAGGTGGAAGAACGTCCTGGAGAAGCAGATTGGGATGCGGCTGAAAACAAACCCCATCCTCATCTGGTGTAAATCAGCGTCAAGCAGCCGCAGAGTCAGTGCGGCGATGCTGGCTTACGCCAGCGCACGTCAGGTAACGGAGTGCCTCCATCCCAGTGGTGTTTTGGAAAATGACCCGTACGGTGCCTGAAATATTCATGTGGACAGCCAGCAGCAAGCCACCTCTCCCTTCTGACCAAGCAGAGTGTGAAACGGAAGCAAAAAAGATGACTTCAAACGTGCTGCCCAAGGGATGTGAAAGGCACAGCGTGAGGCTTTTCTGTCCGATGTGGGAAATAATGGCGGGGAGCAGCGCGCTGGGGGAGATAGGAAGCTGGCACTGCAGGAAGGGATTTTTTAGAAGCACCGACGGATACAGGCCGTGGCGTGGTATGCTGCGGATCAGCTTGCAGGGTGCCCAGTGCAGGCCGGCCCTGGGGACGGGGATGAGCCCACAGCTCTGTGGCACAGCCTGGTGTCTGTGTAGGAAGGGGTGAAGCGGGAGCTGGCCAGGATTGTGCCCCGTGGGCAGCAAGCTGGGGGTGGAGCCTGGCACCCACCGAGCGCGTTACTCGTTTGATCAGCTGCTTCTCCTTTGGCAACTGAAAGGCAGCTTGGCAGCACCAGGCTTTTTGCATCTTGTTGGGCTGAATAGGAGGAGTAGGGGTTTGGCAGGGAGAAAAGAACATGCCACTGCTTCATCAATGGCCTCATCGCTAAACACCGTGGCTCGCCAAAAGCAACGAGGAGCTGTGTAGGGCTTTATGCTGATAGGCAAACGCAGGCTGGAAACACATTTCCACCTTGACTTTAAGATGTTCGCTAAAAGGGAGGTTGAAAACTTGACAACTTATATCTGCAGAGGAGATCTGAGTGCGTGTTGTGCATCGCTGTGCTGCAGGTCTGGAGCCAGGCTGTGTGTGTTGAGAGGGAGCAAGGGAGCTCAGGCAGCCAAAGCAGAGGACGGGACAGAGAATGGAGAGCCAGGCAGGGATCGGCATGCTCCAGGCTGTTCAGAGGGTGCTCCCTTGTCCTTTGTGCCACGGAACTTGTGACCTGTTTGAGGACTCTTGAAGAAATGCTGCTTTTTAGCTCTGATCACTTGGTCACTCAGACTTAATGTCAAGCCTGTCCATGCAGATACCATGAGAGATCCAAGCTGATCCATTTTAATCTAGATGAGATTTTTTAACAAGACAGTCAAAAATTGTCCTGAAAAGTTTTATTTTCTCTGTTACTCCCAAGCAATGGGATTTTCAGGAGCTTTGTTGTTCCCTGTTGATAGCAATCTCCAGTTGAGCTCAGTGTGAATCGGGCTAGGTCAATATCAACTGCTTTGGAAAATCCCAACCTATGTATTAATATCATGAACTATTTTGACCAACAGGGTGATGCAAAGCATGAAGTATATTTGTAAGTGGACTGTGAACTTTAAGAGTGGCCCTGCAAGTGAAAACTAGGCCTGGTCTGTATGGATCATTTCATGTAGGAATGAAGTTCAGAAGCATAGTGGTGAAAGTTAGAGCAGTGGAATGTGGGCCAGGAATGCTGCAGAGGAGTGTAAGGCAGAAGATTACCAAATGTGTGATGCACTTAGAAGAAGGAGCTGTGGGAAGGGATGAAACTGCTGTACTGGTGTTGATGCAAGCATCCAAGCTTGGCAAACAGTGTCATCCGCAGATGTGGCATCGAAGCTGATACCAGCCTGTGCCATCGTGAGCTCTGTGCCTCCTGAATCACAGCATGCTTCATCTAGCAGAAAGCCATAGCCCTGACCATATTATGTTGCTATTTGCCGCAGCCTTTCAGGGCTTTTCCTGGTTCTTAAACATCAAGTCTTGTCCCTGCCAGCCCAGCGCCAAGAGCTCTTGTGTGTCCAGGCTTGCCCTCCAGGGGGGCATTTCCAGAGGAGTTCCCCAGCATTAAGCTGAATTAAAACCATTACAGGGAGAGGGAGTGAGAAGCAAACCTCCTCAATCTCAAAACTTGTTTGGATAGAGCTCTACATAGCATACCACAATGAATAATGAATAGCAGTCATCCACCTGTGCGGATCTGCTCTGCCCACAGCAGAAGGTGCAAAAAAAAAGTGTGGGGGGAGCATTTCCCACGTTTGGCCAAGCCAGCAGCTCTTCCTTCCCAAACTTAGGCTCATGTGACATCGACTGAGAGGTTTGCTCCCTCCTCCCGCTCCCTTCCCTGCAGCAGGAGCCCAGGGAGCTCCATGCCGAGTTGCACTGCCCACCCCAAGCCGCTCCCGGTGCACTGCGGGGCCTCACGCTGCCTCCCAGGGTGCAGAGGAAAAGATCTGATGGCTCACTTGGCATGCTCAGTCCTAAGCTTTTAGGCATTCCCACAAGACTGGAGAGAAATGAAAAGCGAGAGCAGGGCATCTGCAGGCAGGCTGCTTGCACTGGTGTGCCTCTCTTCCCAGTCTGATATAATCCCATAAATGATCCTGGCGGCATTTTGCTGCTGCAGCCACTTATGTAAAGGCCATGTGCACACAAAATAGCACCGCAGCAGAGCCACGGGTGCGTGCCAGCCTCCTCTTGTCCAGGAGGTTGCTGTGGGACCCCGGTGTCACTGCAGCAGTGTCACTTGCTCTCCCCAGGCCTGAAGGCCCCAGTCCCTGGCATGGAAGGCCCTGAGAGCAACGCTGTCCTGCAGCCAGCGCGCAGGCTCAGTCCCAGTGGCCGCAGCCCAGCCTTAGCACAACCATCACATCGCTTGGATTCACACGGGTATTTCAGAGCAATGTGCCGCTCAGCTCTGGAAGCCTGAAAAATGGGTGAAAATAGGTTCCTTTTTTTTTTATAAAGGGAAGGATCTGAGGGCTGCCCTGCGGAGCGGGGGCAGGAGGCACTGGGGACCTGGTTAACATCAATAGCTGCAGAGCCCCTGGGACCGGGCAGGCTCTGCCTTGGACAATGGATTATTTTTAACTAGCTCGAATCTTCAAACAGTGTAGCTTAAAAAAGGGGAAAGAAAAGAATAGCCAATTTGTGCAAGCTCCCCTGCTCCCATTAAGGCAATGGAAGTGGTGCTATGCATTTCAATGGAGGCAGGACCTTGCTGCTCAGGAGATAAATCGCACCCTGTCCCTTTGCATACTCCATGCAGCTCCTCCTGGCGTGATCCTTCCTGGCCCCCCTAAGCACACCCCTCTCCCTCCCTCCCTGATACGCTCCCCAGCAGATTTTTTGTTGTTGTTGCCATTGAGCTATTCATTTTCCATAGGCTGCCTTCATTCCCGTGGCCTTTTGCAGCTAGGAAACAAGATGTTGCCTTGGAAACAAAGCCCCTTCGATGCTTGGAGTCTCTGGGATTGCTCTGTCTGCTCCTGAGTGCTTCTGGTATTTTTATGAACCGCACAAAGATGCAGCAGGCTCACAGCCAGCCCAGAAAGTAGCAAGGAGAGACGAAGAGAGCATGAGCATCTCACCAGTGCTGCTCATTCCACTGGGGATGTGTGTGATGCAGCCTGCTGCCAGAGGAGCTGTGTCTCCAGAGAGCCCTGCGCACACCGGGGTGCTCCAGGGGCTGGGGACAGCACAGAGAAAAATCCAGACCCGAAGCCAACTCTGAAGTCTCTGCTCTGAGGTTTTCATGACAATTCTGCTCTGTGCCGCGAGGCAAGCACAAAGAGCAACCCTGGTCCCTAATTCCTTCCTGATACTTGAAATATTTCCAAAAGTGCTACAGAAAAAAAAGAGAATTTACTTTTTAAAAATCAGTAGGGAATTAAGCCGTGGCCTTGCTCCTCCTGCCAGCACCTCTCTGCTCTGTGTGGTGGTGAGAGGGCTGCCAGCTGCAGCAGCTGCGTGCCTGGCACGCCCAAGGGTGGTGAGCAGCAGAGGGGAAGGAGGAACCCCATGGTAATAGGATGCTGCGGAGCTGGGCACTGCCAGGCCACAGCCACGGGGTACGATCGTGGCAGCGAGGTGCTGCAGGTGTTTCCCTTTCTGACTACAGGCACTGGTACCACCACCACCACTTTACCGCACGGTTTGAGAGTCACTGCAAGGGCAGGAAGCTGCTTTTGAGGAGCCACCCTGTACTCCCAGCGTGGATGAGGGCTGTGCATGAGGGAGTGCTTTTGCTGTTTCACACCTTTTTCCATCATTGCTGAGACTCACAGATGCCCAGGCTAGCAGGATGCTCATGAGTTTTCTTATCCTTTCTGGTAAGCTAGGAGTCTGCCTTATCCACCCCGGTGTCAGAGGCTCCTGTTCCCTTTCTTGCAGAGTTCCTTGTCAGTACTACGTGATGCTGTGCTTACCGAGATGTAGGACTCATCCAGATACAGCAGGTTATGGGCCTGTTGGCTTTGACATTTTTTGATGCTATATTTGTGCCAGAAGAATAAATAATAAATAACCACAACAGCATCAAAGATCTCTTCCAGGCCCCCAGCCTGTTTCTGCCTGTCCTTGTTAAGCTGTTATGAAGATATTTCTCTGCTAGTGTGTCATTTTACAGACCAACCTGTCATCTAACGCTGCACCTGGAGTCCCATTTATCCATCCTCTCTGAAAATAGAGGAAGGTCCTTGTTAATAGCCCTGAGCACAGAGGCCCTGCAATGGAAATGCTCGCACCTGGTCCCCAGAACTGCTGTTTCTGTTTCAGTCCCAGTCTGGCAGACAAGGAAGCCAAGCCTGGCACACGGCAGTGTGACAGGGATGAGCAGGATGTGGCCACAGATTGCTCCAGGCTTCCTCCTGCCTCTTCCTCCTCCTCCTCCTGTCTGTGCCCCGCCAAAGGGCACTCCCACCAGGACATCAGACCAAAAAAAGCCAAAAAATTGTCGAGCAGTGTAGTCACAGGCAGTAGGTACATACAGTGCTTAGACAGCTGCCCTGGTAATCTGCATCGGGAGCTGCCGTCAGTGAAAGTGCTGGAGAACGGCAGATTTGCCCCCTTCCATCTTCTTTCCGTATAGAGGTTCCTCAGAACACACTGGTGTTTGATAGGGAAAACTGTGTAGAGCATAGCACTGCCATTTTTGGAGGGCCTTCTTCCCAAAGTACTTCTTTAAGCAAATGAGGGAAGCCAAGGGAGGTTTGCGGCAGTGAGTCAGCTCCCAGAGTGCCCTCCTGCCGTGCGTGGTGCCCGGTTCGTTAATGTTTAGCCAATTGCCAGGACAGCAGTAACACCACAGTGCCATCCTGTCCTCTTGCCCTGCGTGCATGCATCCTGGCCATAAATCCTCCTCAGAGTATTTTGCTTCCTCTTGAAGAGAAAAGCCCTTCTCTACAGCATTAATGCTGCCACTGCTTCCGTTTTGCCTGATGTCTGCGTGCTCCTGCTCTTCTCCAGAGGCAGAGGAGGAAGAGGTTGCTTGCTGTCATTTACTCTGTGGGCCTGCAGACATCCAAAAGGTTTCAAGCACAGCATTTTCAAGGATTTCACTGGGGTGTGTGCAGCCTTGCAGAATTTCAGAAGCTGTGTTTGGCACAATTTCCTGGGCTATGTAGATGACAGACTTCACGAACCCTGTTTTGCTCATGTAAAGCTCAAGTCAAACACAAGTAACCCTTTGTCTGCACTCAGCAGTGATCATCTTGTGAGGCGCTTGGTGAAGGAGTAACAGATTGAAAACTAGAAAATTGTGGCGAGAATCCAAGTTAGAACTGTAAATAAGTGGTGAACATGGGACTCCTGATAAGCAGGGTCCTGTTGTGCTTATTACTAGACCTGGACAGAATTTCTTGATGAATAGTGAATTTACTAAAAAACAGTCTAAAAGAAAATAAGAAGCTGTTAAATCAAGTGAAAATACACAGGTAGTCATTTTCTTTGAAAATTTGGAGAATTTTTCAAAAGGATTTTTCATTTCTGAAAGGACAGAGTGATTTGTTTTGATGAATTTTTCCAACTTTCCATTTGGAAACATATTTCTTTGTTTGCAAATTTCATTTAAAATAATAATATGGTACCCCTTGAATAACTCAAAACAAAAGAAAGTATTTGGTACGGTTCAAAGAAAGTGCTTTGGCTGAGAACGAAGTTAAATTTTGAGAGGTTTTTGGGTCCACAGTAGAATGCAGAGGAAAATGTTGGGTCCAAGCCGATTTTTCACATCACCTGATTTTTAAGTTCGGCTGCCAAGTGGAAAATCCGTTATTATTTGTCCTCTCTGATACCTGGTCTCCCATCATCAATGCAAGAAATAATTTTGGGACACCTTGTCAGGCAGAGGGCATGGACTGTGGACACACGCTGGTGTAGCTATTTCAGCGGGGAGCAGATGGCATCCCCAGCCAGATGTCCCAACAGGAAGCGTGGATTACAGGGAAGAAAAGAGGCAACCAAGATGCCACAGGGAGCTGAAACTTAGCAGGACTATTGGGAGATTTTTTTCTGCCCGCCTTGTCCTCTAAGTATTGATCTTTAACACAGATCACCAAGTAAAATAGGACCATAAAGTGAAACAAGGCTCTTAGTGATTGAAACACTGGTGTTTCCTTCAGGGACACCACTGAAGGACTTAGTCCTTCGTTGTACAATTCGCTGATAAATCTGCTGGGTTAACTGTAGAGTGGATATTAGCACCCACCATTCAGCATCAAGCTCTGAACACTAAGCTAATTACTGGATTCCAGCACTGCACGGCTTCCCAGCAGGAAGGCACTGCCCTATAAATCATCATACAGGAGCGGCATTTAGCCAGCGATGTTGAAGAAATTCTGCCTTGTGCTGACAGTTCTCCCACCGTCAGGGCTGCTTTCCCATTCTGCTAAAAAGACAATGCCCACTCCTCCTTTGTGATAGGAGCGCTCTCTGGGCAATATCAGTGTCCCCTCTGCCCTGCCACCCTTAAGCAGGAAGGATGCTGGTGTGGAAAATCTTAAAGACATTCAAAGAGTGGAAAACGTGCAGGCTGACACCATGGATAATTCCTGAACCCAGCAGAGGCTCCATGGGACCCCAGCATTCCCAGTCCCTGTCACTCCCACCCAACTCATCTTCAGCCATTCATTTTGCAGTGACTGTAAGATAGTTGTTTATTTTTCAGTTCATGGGAGCTGATGCAGTTCCCCCATCTGCTCTCCCACAGACATTTCCCTGCCGTTTACTGCAGCATAGCACTCCACTGCTGTTAAATTTTGTGGCCCTTTGCCCAGCAGAGAGGATTTTAAAGAGAGGAGAAGGGCAGAGCAGTAAGAGCAGCACGCTGCAAGGATTTTGTTCTTCAGCCTTTCTGTGCTTCCAGTCTGCTTCTCACCACTGCATCAGAGCACTTCCCTGCAGCGCATGAAGCCATGCGGCTAATGTCCCCATCTGTGGCTCTCCCTCCCTTCCTCTCCCTGGTGGGCAGCACTCTGTGCCTGACTGTCTTGAAAGCCGTTTCTGTAAGCAGAGGATAAGTTTGGGCTGGCAGGCACCTTACCCAGGCCTTTCGCTTGGTGTCTATAGGTCAGAGGACCCACCAAAGCATCCTGTCCCCAAAGGGACACTGGTGGATCTCTCAGTGGCTCTTGGTTTCCCAGGGATGCTCTCCCTTGCCAGCCGTGTCATGCTCCTGCCAAGATGGAGTCACTTTTTCCTCACCTTTCACTGCAGCTAGTGATGCAAGACTTATTTTGAGACCATTTTATACATGTTTTCTGATTTTTCCAAGGAAAAATCAGATCAGCTATCCACCGTGTTTGTCCCACCCAGCTCAGGAGCTCCCCAACAACAGGGGAGAAGCCCACAATTTACTGGAACAAAGTGAATTTGGGAAATGACTTTCCTTCACTGCACCCCTCTTGCAGGCTGAGGTCTGTGTTGTTGGGTGGTGGGACTTTTCTGCCGCTCTGTTGAGGGAAGCTCTGTTTCCTACAGGGTATAGAGCTGTAGGAGCTCTTCCAATGGAGGTAGCCAACTGACAGCTCAGGGGCTTCATCCAGTCCATGCAAAACTTTCATCTGGTCCGTGGATTGCCAGACAGTGAGTAGCTCCAAGCAACGGGGGAGTGGGGAAGAAGGTTTGCACCCACATAGGAGCTAGCCAGTTTTACCTGACCAGGTGCAGTGCAGTACGGAATGGCTGGGAACGAAGGCACTGCCAGAGACAAAGCAGCTGGCCTGCTTTAGGGCAGTAATAGCCTCTAATATCAGACCTGCTCAGTGCCTCCCCAAACAGGAAGCAGCAGACAGCAGGAAGGGGGTTTCAGGAAAGTGATCCTAGACGCACAGAAGTTGTTTGTACAAGACAGTCAGAGGTGGTGGGACCATCTTGGCTCCAGAAGGATATGAAACCCAGGGCTTTACTAATTGCTAGCCAGACAGCACAGCCTCAGGAGGAGAGCTCTGGATGTCACCATGGCTGTCAGTTATGTTTTCTGTACAAAACAGTCTGCCTGTGAGCAGACAGACAGCAGTTCCTGTGGCACCACACGCGGGCCAGCCAGCCCTTCGTTGTGCTCCTCGACACGAGCAGGGCTGAGGACGGCTGGGGTGACGTTGTGGCGAGCCAGCCATCTCAAACTTGATTTGTTAGGCTTGGCTTTGCCATGTGGTGCAGATTACTAGAGAGCACTCTGAGCCTTGCAGCGGCACAAAACCATCTTCTAGCTGTCTGCAGGCCTCGTAGGTCTGTGTCAGGGCCCTCCTAGGACAGGAGCACACCTAGGCCTTGTCAGAGGCCTGCTCTGAGCGGTTACATCTGAAGGCACTGGATAGGGATTTTTAGAGCTTCCAGGCTCTCTCAGCTTGCGTGCCCAGCACACCAGATGCCAGGCAGAGGTGGGAGGCCTGGATGAGACGTCGCGGAGGTGGGCGGAAGGCTGAGGGCGGAGCGGGGAAGGTTGTCACTACCGCGACGCACAGCAGCGGCTTCGTGCCAGGCAGATTTCCACAGATTCAGGGGTCAGCACTGAAGCACAGATGTGTGAGAAAGAGAGGGTGAGTGAGGGGGAGAGTCATATGTGTAACTATTTATTCCGTGTCTGCAAAAACTCCTATGGACTTGGATCTGGGCCCCTTATGTCTCTGGAAGAGGTGTATTCACCGGCTCCACTTTGTTTCCAGAATTCATTCAGGCTGCAAATACTGTGAAAATATCCAGCTTTTGCTGTGATGCAGCCACACTTCAGCTGTGAAACATGGTCCAGATTTCTGAGCTGCTCTCTGAGGAGGAGGTTTTTAGTTTATGAGCCACATTCTGCCCTCGAGTGACAGGACTGCGTTCTGTCCTTGCAGCAGCAGCAGAGGCAGACACCACTCTGCCCTGAGGGCAGGAGCTGGTGCCCCAGGAAGGTCCCCATTCAGGGATGTCCTTTGCAGATGCTTGATGCTTTCAAAACATCAATTTGATTTCACCAAGGTTCCTGGGAGGGCACAGCCACTACTCTCTTCAGCTGTGCGCTGGGTTATACAAGATTGGCTTGCTGATACTGTGCCTCTGACATTTCTTGCACTATCACTAGTAAAATTTTATGCTTCTCTTTTACCCACACCACATTGATTTTCTGAAATGTTACGAGATGCAGCTTTGAGTACAGCCAGACACCAGAGGAAATTGCCCGTGTTAACCTTTGAGATAGGCTGATTGACAAGTATGATTAATCAGAGTAAATAACAGCAAAAAATGATATTTACTGGGATTTTGTTTGCCGAAAGGAAAGCACTGTACAGTGTGAAACAGTGGGTCATCTCTCCTGTGGATGTAAGTCAGTGCAGCTGCACAGGGTTTCGCAGCTTTGTACCACATAGCTTCACATAAGTCTCTGCCTTTCCCCTAAAGTCTCCCCATGCAGAAAACTATTGCTTATTGGAAAAAGAAAAATCCCCTGATTAATGTACAGGCAGCTTCAAAGTGTCATAGCCAAGATTTACCCTGGGATGGTCAGAGAGATGGGGACCTTGGAGTCCCACTCCAGTGTAGTGAGGCCAGGAGCAACTCTGATGGTGATCTTTGCAGGCACAAATCATAGCTGGTGGTGAGCGGCAAATTATTAGGGGTGATTTATATCTGCACAATGAGAAATAATAGCTTGCCCAGACAAACATGACTGCCAGTAATATCTGACAGCTTTGGGGAGCCCCTCTTCCTTCCAGCAAGGTAACAAATTAACTGGGATACATGATTGTTGCAAGTGAAGTCATAAGTTTGCTTGCTGAACGTACCTCGTGTGCTTGGTGACAATGACGTATGGGAGACAAATAAATGACTGTGGTTATATCCAGGTTAGTGAGAAAGCAGCTCCCCTTATGAACCGAATTTATGCCGTGTGCCTGATGCAAAGATAGCTGCATAACACAGGGTGAAAAAAGTCTCACATTGACTTCCCAGAAAGTTACCAGGCTTCGTCTTCACATCTGTCCACAGACTTCACTGTCTTATCAAATCCTGCTTTGTCCTGGCCGTACAGAATCTTCTCCAGTCGCTGACTGGAGCTGAGGTTTTCTTTTCAGCAGAGGGCTATTTGGCCTTCTAGCTTGGTCTTTAGAGAGTGGGTGTGCAATTTACTGTCCTAGGGCCCCGGAGCCCAGCTGCTTCTCCCCGTCAGCCACCTCTAATTTTCATGCTGTATGTAGACACATTCAGGAGTGACACAGAGCTGAACAAATCCTGCTCCGGGTAATGAATAACTCAGAGACAATCGGCTCGGGATCAGGGTTTGGCCTACCACGAAGAACACCAGGCGTTTGGACGTGGCCACATCAGAAAGCACAGGGGATGGGTCACACTTCTGCCAGATAAGAACCAGCCCTAAGGAGTCCAGCACAAAGTGAGGAACACAGCAGCTCTGTATGAAATCGTCCCACTCCTTCCCATGGCACCCAGCCGAGGAGCTGGCGTGCTGTCCCGACCTCCCAAGGTACAGCAGAGCAGATGAAAACTCTTAGAGGCTTTTCCATCAGCTTGGAAAGGCATCCTTTACAGCCTTGCCCCAAAGACGTGATGAATGCCATTTACACTGCTCATGCTGTGCTGCTGCACCACTCTGACATCAGCCTCGAACCTAAGCTGGGAGCTGCTGGGGACACGCAGGGGCAGTGATGGAGGAGGAAGCGCTGCACCATTGTGTGGCTCCTTCCAGCAGCCCCAGGGGCAGGCTGCTGCTTATTTTTAGCTCCTGAGGTAGCTGAAATACCACCTTCATAAACCGAATCCTCGTCAGATGGGAGCTGCGAGGCGGGCGTGGGGGTGACGCTGGGTCTGGTTTGTTTTGCTTTGTTTAATTGCTCGCTTCAATAGAGATGTGCAGCATGGCAGGGGGCTCCCTGCCTCTCGCCTTGGGAAGGGGAGCACCAGACCCAGGGGAGGCGAGAAGGGAAAAGTCAATCAGGCAGTCTTTAAAAACCCACCTGCTGGGCCCAGGGTGGGCTGGAGGTTTTAATGTCATTCCCAGCTTGAGATGCAGCCTGGAGAGTGAGAAGAGAAAGGGGAATCTTCTCTTCTTGGATCGTTAATTGCTCGTTAAATCATCTAACGAATGCAGGAGCCCATGGGCGGCCCTGTGCTCCTTGACAGAGGGGCCTTATCCGTGGGAGAGGGAAGGAGTGTTCTTCAAAATACTCATTTCCCTGCTTTTTCTGGTTGTACAGAATTCAGAGTTGAATAATTCGCTCAGCAAAACAAACCCCAGCCCCGAGTGCTTTTGTTGCTGTTAGCAGAAGCACTGCGCTTTCCCTGCAGACAGCTCCCACGCTGTGGGAAGGAGCCTCTCCCGACCCAAAATGGGACTCAGGTGACTGCAGAACTGCTGCAGCTTGTCTCTGTTTGCATCTACCGCCTGGCAAGCTGAGCCCCACGCTCGGCCCAGGCAGACCTGGTAACCGTGGCCCGAGACACCTGTCCCCACTCGCTCCCATTCTGTCATTGCCATCCATCAGTGTCCTCTGCTCAAACCCCGGCTCTTACGTCACAGGGGACTGCCTCACATCCAGATAACAGAAAAGGTGAGGCAGCTTTTTCCTGGCACGGTGCGATGGCTGTGACATTCCCTCTGATGCTCGCAGAGAGCAGCCCCCAGTTAAATCCACAGAGCAGACCAGGCCCTGCCCTTAGCAGCCGGAGAGCTTCAGGTCTGCTGGGCACACAGACAGATGAGCAGATCTGTGACTGACACCTATAAATCCTCCTTGCTGTATTCAAGGTAACACAGGAGAAACCTTCCTACCTAAAGGAAAACACCTTTCTACAGCAGGGTTTGGGTAGCCTGTGGAGCACACAGCCCCAGCTGAAGCTAGCGGGGTGCCCGGGACTGGCCGGCAGCGCCCAGCACGCTGGTCTTCATCGGGTTTTGTGTTACTTACAGCCTCTGGAAGGAGAAGAATTGCAGCTGCAGCAGGGCAGAGAAGCCATGCTGATGATTTATGAATATTCACTGCGCTCACGAAGCACTCCGGGGCAGAAAACGAGCTTTGAAATTAACTGAACTCTCCAAGGTTTTTCGCTTGCCTTGACTTTGAGGTGTGAGTCACCAATACTGTTTCTCCAAAATGAGCAGAGTCTGTACAGAGGGCTAGGAGGATTTCTGGGCAGGAAAATAGGAAGTTAGGTATTCTGTGAAAAACGCTTTACGTTCATAAAGTCTTCAGAGCAGAGGCTGCACCTCATTACGTTTTATGGGATGATGTCACCATATGATGCTGTGACTTCTTCAATCCATACGGACTTGATGTTGTATGGACTCAAAGCTCTTTCTCTGAGTATGGAGCATCTCACAGGGCAGGGCACTTGTCCACGGCACAATAACAGCAAAGCGTTAGGGTTAGGGTAACTGTTACTGCACTCTTTGTGAGACCCCTGATTCCACCCAGCATTTGCTGATTTAGATCAAACACTCTGCGAGGCGAAGGCTTGCAGCTGCTTTGCTCCAAGAAGGGGGTCGATCTGGCAGACAAGTGCTCAAACACCCAAGTGCAGTCCCTTGGGCAGCTCAGTTTAGTTTTCATCTCCTTTTCATGCGGCATAGACACAGGAATAAGGGATCTTCCAGCACAGGAGCTCCTGGGGATGGGGACATCCAGGTCACCCACCTGCTTTGGAGCCATGTTTTGGAAGCATGGACCCAAGCGATCAGATTCACACTGGGGAGGTGACACTGGCACCCTTGAGAGCCCTACAGCTGCCTGTAGGGCTGGGTCAAATGGGACATAGGGATGGGGATTTGTGGGGACAGAAATAGGGATATAGCAGTGGGACATAAATAAAGGTAGAGAAATGCGGAGATTGTCTTCACTAGTGCTGTAAGCACACATGCGGGACAAATGCTCCTCTTTGCCGATTAACTATGACAACAATTGGGTTTCTTTCAGCTGGCAGAAATATGAGACTTTTCCAAATTTGTCTATTAACAAAGCAATGAAAGGAAAGCTCTGCAGGTCAGCCAGCACCCCTGGGGTTTCAGGAGTGTTTGGGAGGTGTGGGAGAGCTGCTGACTGCAAAGCAGCAGAGATGGGTCAGGATTTTGGGTGTCCTGCTTCGCAAATGAACAAAGCATCAGCCGCTGCGGGCTTTTAGTGCAGGGCTGCACTCAGCTGTTCCAAGTCTGTCTAGACATTCCCGTCCTAAATCTGAGACATCTTCCAGAAGCAAATTGTGTCAGAACAATATCCTCCAGGAAAAGTTGCTGTTCCAGTGAATCATATTTTTCTCTCCATAAAAGATTCCATCCGAAAATCACCAGCTGGCCCTGCCCTCCGTGCCATACTCCTTAACCACAGGAGATTCCTCTCCATCTGAGTCACAAAGCAGTGCAGACAGCCAAGGTGTTATGTGTTAGCGTGAGTTAGCCCCCGGAGCAGAGACAGGCACATAGCAAAGAACAGAAATTCAGAAAAAGCAATAAGCCAGCATCTGAAAGGAGCTGTTTCTAGAGCCTTTCTGTTGTCCTCTCTGATATGGATAGCCCCTGCTTCGGCAAGGTTACGTGCTCAGTAAAGCAGGATTCTCTGCAGCGTATGCATCGCTTTGATAGCAGTTTAGCATATGTTGGTATATACCTGGATTTCCTTCTCATCTGACCGCTGAATAGAAATCTGTGTTGGCATGAGGTGGGCTGCACAAGTACCTGTTCCCTTACGGAGTGAGATTTCCCTGCTCCATCCTCCTTTTGCCCTTTCTACTAGAGCATACAGTGTGGATCGTAAGCCCCATCCTGAGATACAGCCTCCTGCTGCTGGAGTTTTGATGAACTGTTTCTGAAGTGACTGGATCCTGCATCCAGCATCTGTGTGACCTCTTGTTTCTCTCCTTTGCAGGCTGATGCCAAGATGGTCTGCGATGTTGTAAGTCGGATGGAGGACACAGAGCCCTTCTCTCCAGAGCTGCTGTCAGCTATGATGAGACTCTGGGCAGACTCTGGGATCCAGGAATGCTTCAACCGGTCCCGGGAATATCAACTTAATGACTCGGCCCAATAGTGAGTATCCCTGTTGACAGGCTTTTGTGTTAAGAAGCTGCATTTGGGCTTGTTAAAGTTTTAACCAAAGTAGCCCCAGAGGTGTTAGCTGCCTTACAGCAGTGGATTTGATCATGGTTGTGCTTACAGACTAGGATGTGTGCTGTATCATGGGCTGTTGCAGAGTAAAAAGGATCAGGCAGGACTTTCATGTTCCCCTCTAGCCAGTCTGGGGCCTGGGTTCCTGAAGCCAGATTCCCACACTGTTCAAGGTAGGTTTCTGCAAACAGTCCAGGGAGGCAGATCAACCTGTTGATGTGGCTGATGGCTTCTTCATGTCTGATAGATAACAAGGGTGTGGGGACCTGCTTTGCATAGCAGTATAGCTCTTGGTTTTGCTTTTCTTCTAGTCATGCACTGTACTGATAGGCAGCTGGATTGCAACCAAGGGTAGGGAAAGTACCTGCATTGATGGTGGCATTGCATGATTCTCATAATACAGTCAACGGTATCCATACCATTAGGGACCACATCCAGATCTTTTTTTCATGGTGATTGAATCCCATTATAAAAACAGAACATTTACCCATGAACAGCTGCTCTGGCTCTGAAGAACTGCTTCCCTAGTTTCAGTTCAGACCCATTCCTAATGATAATTCCTCCAATCTGTTTGCCTCTACCTAGGCAAGGAGACTAAAGCATTTCATGCCATAATTTCGATCACAGCAGCTGTTGCAGTCAGGCAAAATGTCCCCCCTGGCCCTGTGCTATGTCTTGGACAGTAGTCAGTAAAGTACAGTGTAGTATAGGGAGCAAGCAAGCACGGAGTAATCCTTTTCCCAGTTGTACCCTTGAAGTCTCTTTTGATAGTCAGAGAGGCTTCCCAGAGCGGTGACAGGGGAATGCTGCGTCCATGCTTTTGGCTTTCACAGTATCCCATGTCATCAAGTCCACTAGCTGACTCATGCTTGTTGGGAGCTCTTGCCTGTTTGGATCGTCTGGCAACTCTTAGAGTTTTCCTGGCTGTCCATCAAAACAGAGACCCAAACCCAGGGGTAGCTGATGACTTTGTTCCGTGTGATGGCCCTGAGTGTCACCAGTCCGCTCCAGCTCCTCCCAGCTGGCAGGGCAGGTAGGGAGCACCAAATTGTTTTGCTGTCGTGGTGCTGCAGCAGAGCATGAGTGATGACACATCGCTTGGCATTGACCAAACACCAAATGGGAACTCTGCAGATGTGTGGTTGGCGTCACAGCATCCTACCCAACAATTTCACATCGGGAAAGACTACATCTAAGTGATGATTCCAAAATATGCTGACTTTTAATCACTGTTATGTGGACATCCATGTTTAATCTATATTTCATTGCCTGTAGCAGCAAAATCTGCCTTTTCTTGCCAGATTTTATTTTCCGCAAAATAAGCGTCTGATGGCAAAAACACATCATTAGAGATATAAATTATATAAAATGCCAGTTCTAATTGCATTACTACCTTGTGGAAAATTCTTCAATTGTTTTAGAGCGAATTACCTTGAGGAAAGTATTTTGATTTTCCTTCCATGCCATATAGCAGTTGAAAATAATAAGCATAGCCCTCCCAAGGGGACCAGATGCTGGGCAGTTCATCAGCAAGAGCTCTGAAACCACAAGCAATTTCTAGCCATAGACTCGAGAGGCTCAGTGCAGTGGCATTCACAGCAGTGTCTGTGTGTAGTTGAAGCCCAACAAAATTGTTTCCAGTGTCTTTAACAAAGTCTCTTCTGCTGCACTGGAATTCTCAAGCTAGTCAACACAAGAGAGGTGATGATAGAAGAGAGAATGGAAGGAGAGGAGAAATGAGAGCCCACTGGTTTGCGTGTTGCTCCTTCTACAGTCACTGGAGTCCTAGAATCACCTAGGTTGGAAGAAGCCTTCAAGATCACAAAGTCCAACCGTCAACCTGACCTACCGAGTCCCATCACTAAACTGTGTCTCTTACCTCGTTAAACACTGGCTATGTCTTTTGAGGGAGCTGAGTGATGGATTCACCTGTCCCTGAGTGAGCACACAGACACGCGTACCCAGGGAGCTGGTGCTGGGCTGCCTTACCGTTCACCTGCTTGGCTCTAGGATGCACTCAGACAGACATCCACCACATAAAGCTGGCAAAATAGCTTTGGGCACATTTTCCACTTCCCACAGTTGGGGACCCAAAAAAACGACGTTTCAAGGCTGTGGCAATTACACAAATCATTGGGAAGAAGAGGACACAGACCATTCCCTCGGAGAATGTTCCCTTTCGCTAACCACAGCCGCGCACGCGGCCTGAGCAGGGCTGTGCTGCCTCTCCTGCCCTAGGCTGTGCCTGTTGTTGTGGCAGGACTATCATTTCTGTGCTGGAGCAGCTGGTGAAGCTGACGATAACAAAGTCCTTTGCATCCCCGGGTCAGGAGCCCTTGGTGTTTCCGTCACCAGGAGCAGAGGTGCTGTCATGGGGCAGGGACTCCAGCGTGTCCCGCTGCAGCTCTAGGCCCTGGTGCATCGCGCCAGATGGTGATGCAAGTGAGAGCTCAGTTGGAACTTATTCACGCCCAGTGGACACCCAGTGAAAAGAGGCATATTTTTCATTTAATCTTTCAGTGCTTCGGGGTTGTTTTCTTCTGCATGAGCGAAAAACTTGAGACAGTTTTCTATTTTTTTTCTTCTCTCCTGGGAAAGGACTTATCTCTATTGACACTGATATTGACTTTAAAGCACTAACAACTACAAAATGGGTTTTTATTCGGGCTAAGAGAAACAAATTCCAGATAAAAGCTTAATCTGAAATTCTCAAAGTCTGAAAAACAGTGATGCTAGCGAGTTGGGCTGCCAGCGTACCAGCAGCTCCCTTATTTCGGGCTTCTCTTGGTGCTAAGCCAGAGGGGCTGACGTTTGCTGACCAGAGGGAAGATTGCTGCTGGGGTCGCAAAGCCCAGACACCAGCACGGGTGGGGCTGTCAGGAGCGACTGGGACACTGCCCTTCATCCCCAGCATGCCACGTGCATCCTGAATGCACTGAAAGCTTTGCAGAAAGCCCTGTCTGCTGCCCAGGAATCACTGCTTGGGCTTCTCCACCTCGCTAAATGCAAGGTCAGTCATTGCCTGGTGCATTGGCATCTGCTTTATTTAGTGAATAAAAGACACTAGGACTGTGCCCTGCATCCTGCAGCTTCCACAGTGACAGCTCGTTGGAAGGAGACGGGGCAGCCAGACCAGAGCAGCCCTTCTCTGTTGTTGGTGCTCCCTCCTCCTGCCCAGTGCCCTGCTCATCCTGCGTTGTGCTCCTGGTGCTTTGCCTTCATTTTTGAAATGGCTCAAACCATGGGCCTTCTGCTGTGTGCCCTGGGAGACCAAGCCACAGGCTAATCAGCAGCCTGTGAGAGCAAGCAGCAGGGTTCTTATTAGTCTATCATTAATTTCTCTGAAAGTAGATTTAATATTACTTATTAGCCTAAACACGAACTGAGTAATAGCTCTTCTCTTCTGTCAACAATGGGCCGGAGCACAGTGCTGCCTACTCTCCCTTGCATGCCTGCCTAACAGTGCGGACCTTCTTCCTGCAAAGTTTTATTTCTCTGAATTTAGATGCTCTAAATTCAGCCTCTTTTTAAATGAGTTTTTATATCTACCGGAAAGAAAAAGTAGAAAATAGTATTTTTGCAAAGAAAAAATGTGACAGAGGAAGAGGGGAGGTTCTGTGAGGGGCCTCGTGTGTCTTGTACAGCAAAGAGTAAAACAATAAGGACAACAAGAGAGGGAAAGAGTACGAGGGAGCAGTGGGTTTCATCATTTTTCATTACTGCATTTTTTCATCATTCCCTCAGGCAAATTTATGGGTGGGTTGAGTTCCACATTCCTAATCTCTTGATTATGTTTTTATTCCTACTCCATCTCCTCTTCCTTTCTTGTCTGCGTGCCTAGGAGCTAAATCTACCTCTGATCATCAATAAGTCTGGGCATTGCTGATGCCTTTTCTTGTCCAGGCAATTTCTGTCTGTGAAAGCACATCTGTGACCCATATTTTGCTTTCAAAATCAGCAAAATAGAGGTTTCCAGCTGGTTTCCTTAATCTCCTGCTTTTGTTCAGAATTAAAAACTGTCTTGTGTTTCCTGTCCTCGAGCTCCTAATTAGCCTGGGCAGGGAGTACAGATCAGGGGGCAGGTCTGATGTCAAGCACCCAGGTCTGGGGACCTGCTTTGAACAGCAGGGGGATGGAGCAGACGGAGCATCCACACAAGCACCGCTCTTCCATGTGCATATCCATGCAGGCAAGATGTGTAGGCAGAGACAGTTTGCAAGTACATGTATACAAAAAAGCCAGAATCCATCTCAAGTCGTTCTCTGGCTTCCACGTACATTGAAAGATCACTTGATAATGCCAAGGCTGTGAAACTACCGTGAAACTGCAAAGTATTTTAGGCCTGTGTTCAACCCATCCATCTTCACACATCTGAGGTGTCAGGGCTAAGAAACTTGCTGCCTTTGGCTCTCTCCAGACAGAGCGAAGGGAGGGAGAGCTGCCTCCAAGGGGAATACAGACCTCATTGCAGGGGGAGAGATGCAATCGTATCTGCTGCTTTAGTGTAGCTAGCTGCAGCCTTCATGTCTCAGGGCTGTGCCAAATGTCCAGCCTGAGCTGGACACTGCTTCAGTTGCTCTATTTTCAGGAACTCCTCCATCAGTGCCCTAGAGAAGTGTGGCACTGTGCTCAGTATAAAATACCGATGCTTTCCCTCTCCCCCATTTTCATATGGGATTGCTTTCTAATCTCTTTTCCTTGCAAAGGAATTGCCGTTGCATGGTGGTATCACCTTCCTTGCCAATGCTCATTGCTTCCCACATGGCAACACGCGTTTTGCATTGCAAAGAGTTAAGGAGTTCAAGCCAGACGTTGTGAGGATGTAGGAACTGCTCATAGAGTGAGCCCCAGCGGAGCACCAGGTTGCTGCACAGTCTCCATCCTCAGGAATGCTCCCAGCTGAGCTCTCTGAGTTGCAAACTGAGTTTAACTTTGGAGTTGGCCCTGGCTCCCTCCCCACATTGTGATATAACCTTGCAGCAAGTCAGGCTCCTACAGCCCCCCTGTTCATGAAACTTCACATGTCAAAATCACTTCTGTTCCCACCTCCCTGGTGTCTGCAGTCTCCTGCTTGCAGCCAGCTTTCTGGCATGGAGGTTAAGGGGGAAAGCAGCAAATCCTGCTACAGTCAAGCAGTGCAGCTTTACTGAGCACACTGGAGAAGGCAGAACATGGCCAGGCAGTGGCTGTGCAATCCTATTTAGCCCACCAGACCTAATTTAGTACTTGTGCAAGCGATATGCCCAGTGCAAGTGCTCTGTGCTTCCGGACCGTGCAGCTCTGCGGAATTGGTTTTGGCAGCAAGGTTCAGATCATGGGGCTTGCAGGACCTGGGCATTCCTCACAACTATCATCAGGACACAGTCTGTTTTAATGAGCTGCCATCGCTGCTGGGTCCCTCAGACTAAGGGAAGAAAAATTTCAGGTCAAGGTTTTGCATTAATATTCCCATCAGGTGCATAGATTTAATTTTCTTATCACAGCTTTTGCATTAGGATATGGTATTCTGTCCGCCCTTCTTATTCGTGCCTGTCACTTGAGCTCATTTGTGTTTAATTGGAGGGAGTAGCAGCGTAAATGGAACAATTCAATTAATTGGTATGACTGCGCTGCACTGTTTATTGAACAATCCACCTTTGTGTCTTGGAGCCCAAGCAGACAGGGAAAATACATCACAAGCAGAGATGTAGATACATTTGTCTGAGTTTATGGTTTAATTTACCCCTGTAAGTAAATACGCCGACCAACTTTGAATAATTAAGTTCCCCCTGTGATAAGCAAAACAAAATAGCTCATCAGGACCAGAGCTGGTTGACTGGAATCACCAGTGTTGCTGGATTCCCACAAATGAAATGCAAATGGCTTTTTGGGAAGGGAGCTCTGCGGCGTCTGGTGGTGCCAGCTCTGTAGCGGGGCCGTTTCTGGGAAGGGAGGCCTCTGCTATCCCACTGGGGGGGGACGGGGCCCGGCTGAACAGCAGCCATGGAGAATCCAGCAGGGCGAGGGCCTGGTGGAGGGACTAGGCTTTACTTTATCATTCTCATAAATGAAGGAATCGCTACCGTTACATGACCACATCTAGGGCTGACTGTGGGTTGGAGGAAGAGCACTGGAGGAAAAATGATATCTTGGAAATCAGGTTGACACTTTCCAGCATCCCAACCTCAGTCTTCCTTCATCTGGAGACACAATTTACCCTAAGTTAGGTGCAATCTCTCCAGGGACTGCCACTATTGGCCCGAAGCAGGGCAGAGGCCATGCCACGGTGTCTCACAGGTGGGTGTTAAGCAGCGCTCGCCCTCCCCTCCCACCAGTTCTGCCAGGAGATGGTGAGGACTGAGTCCCTCACCTGCTGGGCTGGGCAGCAGCTCACGTTGGTGCTCTCCTCTCCGACGCACAGGTTAGTAGTGGGGCCTGGAAAGCAGTGGGAGAAGGGGAGCATTGCACCTTCATCCCAGAAGGAAATGGTCTGGCACTAACAGAATCTGTCCTGGCATGGCTTTTTTTCCCCCTCCCCAAATCCAGGTTGAACATGACATAACTAGGCTACCTGGGGTGCTACTAATGCTGGCAGCCAGAGCTCATTTGTGCAGAAGTGAGCTCGTGGCCTGGAAAGAAGAAAACCTAAAAATGGCATGAGTTTGGGTTCCATCAGCCTGGACAGACATGTGGACTTCCAGCAATGGCTTGTCCATGGCACAAGGCTGCTGGAATCATAGAGTCCTAGAACAGCTTAGGTTGGAAGGGTCTCACAGAGCCCCAGCCCCACTCCTGCTGTGCGCTGGGTGCCCCCAGCTGAGCTGCTCAGGGCCCATCCGTGGCCTTGGGCACCTCCAGGGATGGCCACCCACAGCTCTGGGCAGCTGTGCCTGGGCCTCACCTCCATCTGGGTAAAGAATTTCCCCTTTACATCTAAACTAAATCCCCCCTCTTTGAGTTTAAAGCCATTCCCCCCTGTGCTGTCGCTGTCAGATTGTGTAAAAACTTGGTCCCCCTCCTGCTTGTAGGCTGCCTTCAAGTGTTGGAAGGGCACAGTATTGGAACACAGTGGAAAACACTGAGCTGCTGTGCAGTCACTTTGTCTGGAGGAGGGAACACTGCTGGAATTTGTCAATTTCTCTTCTCTTGTGATGTTTTATTGCGAGAACAGGGTCAGCCAGCACTCCCAATAGACACGCTCTGATGTGCATGCAGAGGGAACCTGCGGAGCTGCAGTCCCCATCCCTGGCTGCTCAACTCCCAGGACAGACCCCGCAGCGGTGCCTCCCTTCCTCACAGAGGGCTCTGGGTGACAGATTCAATGCAGTAGGATTTGACTTTTTTTTGGCTGAGCATTTGTGTATTTTTAGGCTGCAATGTCCTTATGAAACCAGCTGGAGCTGGCAGGCTGCCACCACGGCTTGGGGTGATTTTGTTGTTGTTTTGTTCCATTTGTTTCTTCGCCAGTCCCCATCACGCTGCCCCCAGCTCCCGTTTCCCACCAGCTCTGCCTTTTAGCATTGCTCACACGGGGCATCCTCCCTCAAGGATGCTCTCGGGGCATCTCAGCCTTCATCCTCAGGGTGCTGTAGCAGGCAGCGAAGCTCCAGGAGCCCACAGCGTGCCGGGGGTCTCTTCTTCACACCCCAGGCATCAGGTCTGGCACTGTCTGCGAGAAGGGCAGAATGGCAGCCACGCGCGCTTTGCGATGGGTTTGCTGCTCGTTTGAAATCCTTAAATGGCAAAGAACGGCAGGAACGCGGGGATTTCTTTGTAGCCAGGCTCCAGGATGGAGCAGGCTGTCCCCCATACGGGTCTGCAGGCACCGGTGACGACGGAGCAGCAGGGCAGCTGTCCCGGACATGGAGGGGAGAGGGAAGGAAGGAGCAGGGCATCGCCGCGCTCGGGTGTTGAGGTTAGGAGTAAAATCCCAAACCAATCATAAGCTTAGCTTAAAAATCTCACGTTTTTCAATATGTATTACAACAACCACTGGAAAATTGCTTTTATCTGCTGCTTCCTAAGCTGGACTTGTGCTTTAAAGCCTATTGTCTGTGAACAACAGGGCTGGAAAGTCCTTTTGTATTTCCTTAAGCAAATAGTCCTTCTAATATCCAGCCTTGAGGGGATGGGGCTTTAAGAGACAACAAAAATGGGGAAAAAAATGTATCAAACACTACAACACTTGCAGTGAAACCACAGAAACAGGTGGAGATGGGGATGAAGCACCCGGAGATGCAGAGCAGGGACACAAGATGTGGTTAAAGCTTCTCGACTCCGCTCCCTGCCTGCCGTGAGCACCAGAGCGTGGTAACAGTAATGCTATTTATGAGACGTTGAAGTCCACGGTGGTGAGAGCGGCAAAGGCTGAAGCAAAGCAAACAGGAGCAGGGGCAGGGGAAGGCCTTGGGAGGTTTTGGTGCCCACCTCCACAGCATGAGGGTCCCAGCACTTGGCTGAGATAACCCTGCTGGAATCAGGACCTGCCTCATGGAGCCTCGAGCAGTGATGGTTTCACAGTCTGTAGCTCTATCAGCCCTGTAGCAAGCACTGCTTTGTGTCTTGCTTACCCAGCGCAAGCACTGTGACAGCATTCAACCTGCACTGATCAGAGTCCAGCTGCTCTTCGGGTTCTGCCTTTCTGAGGGCTGCCACGCCGATGTCTGGGGCTGGGACCAGGAACTCGGTGACACAGGCACATGGCTGATGCCATGCATACAGTGCAAGACGCGGCATCTGGTGTGGGCTTGGCACAGGGACACTCAGCCGCAGGCAGGTGGAAAGGGCTTTGCATTCCCCCAGGCCACAAGTCAGCAGGAGCGGGGACGGACATCACCTGGACATGGCCCTGACCCGGGGCTGGGCCAAGGAGGGCCTTCCTGCCTTCTTTGTCTCTTGGAGGGGTAAGAGCTTCCTGTCTCTTCTTTCCTTTGGGGAAAGGGCTTTGGGCCCAGGGATGCAAGCACTGATTTGGGCAGGGCAGTCAACGTGACACTGCTGCATTTCCAGCTTGCCTACTGCATCCAATCATGCTGGGCAGGCGGGCCAGACAGACTTCAGGCAGGTTTTTGACTTTTTCCTATCATCATAGGCACCCAAACCCACACCTCCTATTCTCCCACGTGTCTCTGAACCCCTGTCTCCTATGCAGGGCTGATCAGGTCAGTCACGGCAGCACGGTGCAGTGCGGATGGAGGCTGGACCTCAGGCAGAGCAAGGTGCTGGTGCCAAAATCACCATGCTGCGCCTTCCCACTGCCAGCTCTCTTCGTGTGTTTAAGTGCATAGAGAAGGCACCTCCACAGAGGTCCGTGGGGATCTCTTCTGGGGCTGTTTGTTGGGAAAGAAGGGAAAAAATTCTGCTGAGCCTAGATTTTAGGCAGAACCTTCTTCATGCTATTGGAAGGGGAGGGAAGAGATACGGAGGAAAAGAAACCAGGCACAGACCGCACTGTGGAGCCCTGCCAAGGAAGTGTCAACTCTGATTTTGGCATGGAGTCTAAGCCTCCCTCTTGCTGGGAGTTATGATGCTCTCTGCCTTGCTGTAACCCCTTCCCTGCTGGGCTAGACTGCCACCCAGGGCTTAGCAGCAGATTTGCTGGGAGCACCAGGGTTGGAAAGAAAGTCAGTGCTCCAAAATCGTGAGCCTGGGTCGCAAAACATCCCATGAGCTGTCAGTGTATCTAGTGTATCTCTGAGACTCTGGCAGCACTTCTAGTGGCATAAATTGGCATTTCTTGGTCCATCCCAGCATTGCTCTGAGTACCCCAGGTTTTAGAACACTTGTTAGCCATCTCTACGTCCTCATTCAGAAAACACAAGGCATTGCACCCTGCTGATTAGCGTTAATGTCAGTGTAAACGTTTCCAGTCAAGCAGCTCCATGGGCTTGCAATCCACAACATGAAAAATAATAGAGAACTGGGGGGTGTGCTGAGCAGTGGGGCCAAATCTGAGGTGTCCAGGAACAGGAGGAAGTCTGCAGAAAAATGAGGCTGACAGCAGCTAGCATCTCTTGAGAGCTGGGAATTGATAACGGCCCAGGTAAAAATCGTCGCTCAGACTAATGGAAGCAGCAGCTTTGCATTAAGAAATCCCTGGAAGATTGAACAAAAAGACATTAACAAAGAAATGACACAAATATAGGAGCTACAAATAAATTCAGGGAAAAAAAGAAAAAAAAGATGAGTATGCAACAGTGGCAGTGCCCATCCTGAAGGTAACAGAGGGACCGAACACCCCAGGTACACTCTGAGCAGCCTCTCCCCACCTCAAGCTGTCCTCTGGGCAGAACTGGATGGATTTTCCGCTTGCCTGTGCTCCCCAGCATCAGTGGAGCTAGTCGTTTCCTTTGAAGCTGAGCACACAGGCAGGGAAATGAGGCTTAGTCCTACTGTGTTTATTCAGACATCTGTGATCACTATGGGAGGCTTAAGAGCATCTGCTTAAAATAGTTGGTAGTAAATAGAAAATGTGCTGAATGCAGAGAGGTCACCCTCACGACCTGTTTATCTTACCAGGGGCTTCTCTGACTTTGTTGCCTGTCCATCAGCACACACCTAGGAGCTCTCTGACCTCTTTCCTGACTCTCCATCCCTAAGCAGAGCATGGGTATGAGTGCCCTGGCCATGGTGCTCAGCTGGATGCAGGCTGGGAGCCCCTCAGGCTGTTGCAGCTGGGCTTAGGGCTGCAGGCACCTTTGGAGCATCTCAGAGAGCTTCCAGAACTCTGCTTCACCTTGCTCCATTCATCCTGCTCTTTATGTTCCCTTGCCCCCAGATCAGAGGTTACAGTGGAAGGCCATAGGTTTTCCTTTGACCCTGCTGCCTCTGCTTGGTGTGTTACAACTTTCCATCAGCTTGGCAAGAGATCTGGGGGCAGGACCAGCACTGGCAGCCTGTGCAGTCCCAGCAAAGTGCATTGCAACATGAGGTTACCTGGCACACTGGGGAGCAAGCTCTTCTGCTCCATGGGAGATAGTGCTCCTGTAAGGACACGTAACCCATGTCAGGAAGAAAATCTGGAAGAAAAACTGGACGAACACCGTGATCTGCCTTTATAAGCATGCTACCTTGCGTCCCCTGCCTCGTGTCCCCATGACAACAGCCACGTTACACCTCTGTGCTAAGGCTGCAGTACCCTGCACTGCAGCATGGCACGCCAGCTCACAGCATGGGCGCACCAGAAGTAGTCCTGGGGAGCTGCCTGCTCCCCTCCTTCCTCTACAGTGCTCATCTCCCTGCTTCTGCCTTAGTTCTCGTCAGCCCAGCCCCCAGCCCCAAGGTCACGCTGCAAGCGCATGAAGACCCAACATGAACAACGTATTGAGGTGCAAAGGCAAGGCTCAATGGGAGCAGTGGCACACAAACGTGGGTAGGACATGGCCCAGAGCCATCCCACAGCATTCTCTGTGTGGACGCAAGGGACCAGTTTTGGATTCAGGGGTTATTTTTATTTTCACTTTGCAGTGGGAGCCAAAAGGCTCTTTATTTTGAGAAGCCTCAAACATTGATTGGATATGGCTGATCCTTCCATCAGCTGGTGCACTGCCACCAGATAAATAAATCTTGCATGCGTCTGTAATTACTGCTTAGCTTGTTTTTAAATGCAGCGTCATTGATCTGCAGAACTCATCAAAACCCATACAGGACTGCATGAAATTATATTGGTTGGAGCAGCAAAGTACATGACTGCATCAATTTTCAGCCTTCTTCATTCACCAAAAGAAAAGAAAAAACCACAAGCATTTATGTTACCTCTTTTAAAATTTTTGAGTTAACTTCAAAACCAATTTTAACATCATTTTATGGGTAGCTAATTATATGAGGAATATATTTCTTTCTTATAGTAGACCAACAAATTTCTACTGACTCTGTAGTATGTGTCCCTACATGGACAAAGTCCCTGTTAAAAGCATGGAAAGTCATTGCTCGAGTCTTATAAAACTCAGTGCAGGAAGGTCTTGTGGTTGTAGCTCTTGACTGTGATTGAGAAAACCCAAACTGGCTTCCAAGCACCACCACAAACTTCCTGTTGTGTCCTCAAGCGAGTCATCCATCCCCTTAGTTCCTCATAAACCAAGCATGATTAATAACCTCTCCCTGCCCAGGCAGGGGGCTGGGGGACACGTCGGTCATGCTGTGCAGGAATGGAGGTGCAGTGAGCATGGAGCGCGGGCTGGGCCGGGCGGTGCTTGTGCTGGCCGGACATCTGCTTCTGATGCTCTCCTCCCATTCTGCAGCCAAGAGGAAGCCCAACACCAGTTCTGTGCTGGTAGAAGTGCCCGTGTTGTCTGGAAGGATTCCTGATGTTTTCCAGTCCTCACGCTGCTCGGGGCCAGCTGTGCTCCCCAGAGAGGTGAAGCCCCTCTGGGTCAGCTCTCATGTCTTGCAGCAAGCTGACCACTTGTGGCCAGCCCACAGCAGCCACCACAGGTCCATGGGAAGCAAACAGCAGAGGCAGTGCCAGATGTCATTACAGAGCCCGCTGGTGGAGGGACATGTCCCCAGAGCACACAGGAAGGCCTCTGCGCAGCCTCTAGTATGGAGGAGCAGCCGTCCCCAGCCTTCACTGAGGGCCATGCCATGGTGGTGCCCGTTGCCACAGTGCCCTACCAGCTCAGCTGGGCCATCCCGTGTGGAGTGTCCTAGGCTCATTTTGTCATGTCTACGTCCCTGATGCACCTTAACATGAAGAGAGGGGATGTCCTGCTCCTGTGAAGGCCTGGCAGTGACCCAGAGCGGTGCCATGCAGGCCACAGGCGCCTGGCTGCGGGGTGGCTGCGTGGTGGCAGTAGGCCACAATGGCAGGCTGCGCTGAGGCCATGGTGACAGGCCGTGCCAAGGCCGTGATGGCAGACCACACTGAGGCTGCAGTGACAGGCTGTGCCAAGGCCATGATGGCACGGCCACTTGTGCCCCAGGAGAGGGAAGGAGAAGCATGCAGTCAGCAGCGTGGCCTGCGTGACAGCCTGGGGGGAACCAGTGAGCTGCTCTGTTACACAGCAAAGGTGGATCTGCTCCTCACAACTCTGCTGCTGAGTGCTGTTTAACAGGATGAGAAACTCCACAAATTTTCCGTTACATGTCTCTGCTGCTGGATCCGACCTGGAGTGAAATCAAAATGTGGCAATCCCACAAACAAAGCTGTTCTCAAAGGAGCCGCTGGCTGGCAGCTGCTGAGAAGCACCAGAACAGCACAGCACAGGTCTCATGTGCCCAGGACACCCACCTCTGTCTGGGGTAATTAAAGCATCTTCAGTGCGCAGCCAAAGGCAACCAGCCTGGGTTTTGTCCTGGGGTCACATCTGTCCACGGCAGAGCACAGACGGGTTTTGGTACCCGCAGTTCCTGGCAGGGATGTTTCTACAGTGTTTGAGAGGAGAAGTCCCTATAGGTTGCTACGGGGCAGGAGAAAGGACAGGTGGGGAGATCAAGTGGCTTGGTTCAGCTCCATCACCAGCTCCTGTCTTCCTCTGGAGCACTGTGAGTGTATAAACGAGGCCCCTGACTGAAGACAGCTTCAGATGCAGGAACCCACCTTGCTCTGCGTAATTGCAGTCACCCTGCTAGAGATGTCCCCTGTCTTCTTGATGCAAGAGCTCAGATCTCATTAACTAATGCTTCCCTTTGTATTAATTAGATCTAAATCCCCCACCAGGGCTATCCCCACCGCAGACAGACACCTCACGCTGCAAGAAGACTACAGCTCTATTTTTTTTCCTGCTTAGAAGTGCAGATGTTAATGTTGCTTTCCCTACTGCCACAAGAGTTTAAGTAGAGGTCCTGTGTCTTCCTTCACATCCTGATGAATCTCTCTGGCCAGTGGCTGATGAAAAGGGGAACGTTTGCAGGCCTGGTTTCATTCATGCTCACAGTTGTTTGCTTTTCAGGGTTGGAGTAATTAGCTCATGAAATCACCTGGGGCTGGGGCAGCACAATGTGAGGAGGGCTGTGGCAAGGAAGCCTTTGTGGCTTTGTCAGTTTGTTCATCGTGGGGACTCCCAGTGTGACAGCAGCACAGAGCTTTGGTCCTCTGGGCAGGGCTCCAGAGCAGCACTAGCTCTTTGTGATCCCAAACTCCCCTTCCTTTTTTCTGATCTCTTCCTTTTTACTTTACTTTAGTGGTATGAGGCTCTGCTCTAAACAAGGATTTCCATCAGAGAAACTTTATCTAAACAGCAACGTGGTTGAGATGAGCCCACTGGAAGGGATTTTGCCCCTTCTAGAAAACCAGGCCTGGGCAGCAGCTCTAGGAAGGCAGCTGCTAAACAGCTTGTTCTCCAAGCAGCATTATAGTAAGTGTAAAGCAGACGCTTACATGTAGATAAAGCAGTTGTGTCTCCATCCTTTTCCAATCTCAGATAGGCTCTAGGAGTTCAGGAGCTCTCCTCTGGTATGATGAGGGCCAGAAGAGCTCCCATGCAGGAACATCTCAGGAGCAGTGATGCTCTGCAGGGGATGCATCTACAGCAACCAGGGGAGAATGGGGAGGAGACAGAGGACAGCTGTTCCTATACAGGCAATGTTAAATTCTGACAGAGCAGTTTAAAAAACAGAAAGAGGCAGTTTTTCACACACAGGGTAGCTGAGCTGTGAAATTTCTTGTTGCAGATGTAGCTGCTAGAAGTTTACATTGCTTTAAAAAGTGCTTAGAGAAATTTCCGGAAGAAAAATCAGTGATAGCTAGTAAATATGAAGATATCACCCTTCTTTTTAACATTCCATTATTCATAAAGTATTGGAAGCTCTGGAGAGTCCCAGTACAGCATACTTGCCCTGTATTTGTACTCTTCTCTCAGCATCTGCTCTTGGACACAAGTTAAGCTAGGTGCATCTTTGATCTGATCCAGACACAGATGCTTTTCTCTTTTGAAAAAGATCCAGTATGTCTTTATCATTGCTACTTACATACCTTCCAATTTTCAAATTTCATTGCAAAAAGATAAGCCCCTATCTGCTTTCCCAGGGCCACTCCAAAAACATTTCTGGCACAACACTGGGTTGTTCATGTTGGCTTTTCCTCCAGAGCCCACCTCTGCACTAGCCAGAGCTCTCTGAGCGTGAACCCAGAGCAGCATCCTTTATTCCAGCAGCGAGCAGACCCTGCTGTATGGCTGAACAGCCAGCCCTCGGGGAGCTCAGCCAGCCAGCAGCTCATGCCTGCCAACCAGAGCTGGAGCTCCCTCATGCCCCCAGATACCTTTGTTGGATGATTGCTATTCAGTGACGCTGCTCATCCACATGCAAAGCTAAAAATTGTTCTGGATCCTGTTGTACCATGGAAAACTGCAAGTCTAACTAGGACAGCTGATCTCCAACCTGCTTTTGTTCATTGCTCCTGCCTGTCATTGATTTGTCAGGCTGAACTTGGTACAGGCTCTATGCACCCACCTGCATGACTCCTTCCCCTTTTCTTAGATGCATCCTCACACCTGTAGCCAGCAAGGCCTGAGCAAGTAGCCTGTGATCCACACCAGCAGCAGCTTCCCACTTCAGTGTGGGTTAAAAAAAGGCATTACAGCACAGCAAGATTCGGCAGCATTCTTTTAATGGCAGGGAACATCTTCCTTGTTTCCTAAGGGAGAGCAGTGAGAACCCAGAGCTCATGCAGGAAGTTAACCCCAAAGTGTGGTTCTGGTGACCACGGCTGCTGCTGCTAGCAGCCAACAAACAGCCCAGCCTATTCGTGGTACGAGGCTGTCTGCTAACACGTGGCTAACTGCATCCCTCACCTGGCACCCCAGTGTGACAGTGTGACACCTCGCAGCCTTCTCTTCCCTGAGCATGACATGCTGCAGAGTGGTGGCAGAAGGTGGTGAAGCCCTGGCACAGCTGCCCAGAGCTGTGGGTGCCCGTCCCTGGAGGTGCCCAAGGCCATGGACAGGCCCTGGGCAGCTGAGCTGGGGGGCACCCAGCCTGAGGAGCTGGATGGGCTTTAAGGTCCCTTCCAATCCAAACCAAATTATTTCTCCTCTGCAGTCTCTTCCCTCTCCCATCTGGCTTACCTGCCAGCATGAGCAAGCAGTGTGCCATGCTGCACGCTCCTGCTTTCCCCAAGAGGACATCGTGCTCTTGCACATGAGCTCTGCATTTCCTGCACTGAGGTGTGATCGATTCCTGAAGGGACACAGCACAACTGCCTGGCTACATTTCGAGCATTTCATAAGTGATGGTTATTTAAGACATGTTACATCACCTCGTGTGTGCTGCTGGGCTCTGATGGAGGGCTCTGGGGTTTTCCTTCCCTTGCTCTAACATGATGCAGCCAGTAGGGCTGGGCACGGTGTCTGCAGGAAGAACTCTGCCATGCCTCCTCTGGGCAGCCGTGCTGTCGTATCACACCTTATGGAGCCAGCACCCACACAAGTTTCCTCTCCTGATGGAGATACTACGAGTTTACTACACTGACACTCCCCAAGCCTGGTGCTTTTCATCTGGCTCCTTCCTCTGCAGTTACAGAATACAAAATGGTTCAACGCTAAATATACATTCAGCTACTGGTTCATCAGCACACGAAGGGAAGCAGTTAGGGTACAAGCTAATGCCCGAAGCAGACAACACGCATTAGAAATGCCCTTTTCCATCTGTGAGCACAGCACAACCAGCTTGGGTGGGGAGCATCCAGAGCGAGATGCGATGCGACCTGTTCATGGCAGGTTTAATCATTAACCTTGGTTGAAGAGTCAACGTCTGCCAGCAGCTACCACACCACACGTCGGAGCTAACCCTGTGTGCAAGGAGCAGGAGATAACCCGGCAGTGACTCAGCCCTTCTGACACTGGTGCTCTGCCTTCCCCATCAGTGCAGCCAACCCAACTCAGCAGCACTTGGGCAGCCCACCCACAGCCCTTCACCCAGGGGCAGAGGACAGGACCAGCACCATGAAGGAACATCTGGGAAGACGCTGCAGTTTCCAAGTTTGCTCTCCTGCCTTCCCACCCCAGTGTCCCCAAACCCTCCCCAAGGAAGCACAACCGAATGAACAGTCCTTTAACGTTTTTATTGCCAGGAACCTCTGCCCACGTGAATGTGTGTCTGTGTGCACCGTGCCACAGGCATCCAGCTGTGACCACAGCTGGGGACCTCAGCTGCACTTCTCTGCCATGGACAGCAGCCAGCAGAGCCTCTGGCACAGGCACAGAGCGGGGAGGGCTTCCCGTGTGGCAGAGTGCTGGGGAGGGTCCCTGTCCCCAGGGCAGCGCGTGTGTGTCACCACTGCTCTGCTCCCAGAGGAAGACTCCTGCAGCAGTCCTTCCTACACACAGCCTCTCTGGCATAGCAGTGCTGCTACCACGTGCTGTTGGAACCTTATTTACTCCTTATTTTCAACATTACTGTGTGAGGAAACCCAGTATCAGCCAGTCTTGTAGAGCCTTGCACAGCATCAGACTGATCTGCTCCGTCTGACTCTGGGAAATGCTGCCTCCTGTGCATTTTGCTTTTGGCAACGTAATGTAGTGGGGCTTCACCTCCCTGAGCTTGATGAACCGAGTGACTCAGAAACCTGCAATCTGCTTCAAAACAAAGCATTTAAGTTAAAAGATTTAAGCAGTAATGGAGCTGCTCAGCTCGGCAGCACAAATGCTAGAGGGGTGTTCATGTATGCAAAAACCTCCTAACCTTTCTGCAGTTTTTTTTAACCCCTGCAAGCCCTGGGCATCATGGATGGCATGGCAGTGCCGATGTGTCATTTCACATACACTTCCACTCCAGTTTGCAGAACCCCTGAGGCTGGAAGCAGGAGATGCTCCAGTGCCAGCACAAAGAAACAGTGGTGACATAGGGTGGGGAGAGCCGAGTGTTCCCTCCACAGCCTCCAAAGTGCTCTTATTTCTGCTGGTTAAACAGATACTGCCTTCAGAGGGGATTATGTGTCATCAAGCCAGTTGGCTGTGACAATTAATTGTCTCCAGCAACAGTTTGGCCTTGAGATTTTGCAGTTCAAGGGGCACACAGGGGTTCTGCCATCCCACGCTGTGTGCAGCAGTTTGTCCCCACCCGGGTGTCCCTCTCCCCGTTCCTGCAGCAGGATGTCAGCAGCGTGCCAGCATGATCCTCTGGGCAAGCTGCAGCAGAGCTGGGAATGCAGGGCTGGTGCTGATGGAGCCCAGCTCAGTGATGAAGTTCAGGGGAAAAATGTGCTTCAGCCTGAGATGGGAGAGATTCCAGGTGAGAACAGCCAAAAGAGTAAATAGTTTGCAGCCTTGAAATAGAATGCAGCCTTGAAAACAGCACTGAAAATATTATATACCCTCATATAAACTATGGTTGAGCCTTATGGAGGCCACCAGGAGTGACAAAAAGCAGACCCAGAAAACTGAAATAACTTCAGGCATTGAAAAACACATGAAGAATTATGCAAAAGGCTAGAGATGAAGAAAGAGATGGAGAGGAGTGAATAGAAAAGGCAAAAGGTGTGCTGGGAGCTGGGGTGCAGCACTCAGCTCACCTGTGGCCAGGGAAGCTGAGGGCTGGGGATGCTGTGCTTCCATCGCAGCAGGAAGCAGCACCCTGCAGTCTGCACATCACTGCTGCTCGCAGGACAGATGCTGGAGACCCTCCCAGCGCAATGTTGCACGGAGCAGTCTTGGATGGGATGGGTCCTGCCCAGCTCTTCTCCCTCTTTTGCAATCGTCCTGCCCCCTCTAGAGGCTGCATCCCATCCCACCAGCCCAGCTCCTCAGCACACAGCGGGTGGATGGGGGCCCTGGGCCTGCATGCACAAGGGTGCCTGGGTCAGCGAGGAGAGCCTTGGAGCCAGCTCATTCGCAGCATCGCATGAAATCCAGAGCTCAGACTGCTGGCCTGATGGGGGAGCGCCGTGTGGCAGAGCTGTCACCCACATGTGCTGCTGTCCATGGCCCCCACTGGTGGGGACAGTGAGAGCCACCTGCAGCCCAGCACATGGCCCGGGGCCCACAGGGCATGAGCAAATTGTCCCACAACGTTACAGGGACAAACCGCTCCAGCACCTGCAATGCCAAGCCCTTTGGCCAGCACCAGCTCTTCATGCGCTGCACTGGAGGGTCTCAAAGGCAGGAATAATTAACAAGGAACATCTTGAAATGGAATTGAATCATAGGAAACTACAGAAAATGAAGGTGGAGGAAGAGATGAAGGTCTGCAGAGCACCTGCGAGAGCAAAGTCCTTGCTCCCTTACATCTCCACTTTCTACACTTTAGGCATTTAAGGTCTTTTTCTGGAGGACAGAGGAAGCTTGGCTCTCTGAATAACAGCACCACAGAGCTGTCTGGGTCTGTGGGGATGGTGAAGAAATGCAGCTGTCTCTTAAATAACAGAAGCTGACAGCCAGCTGTGAATAGATGAGTGATCATGGCTGCAGCCGCCACAGAGAAGGATCTGATTTCAGCGACGAGCCAATGAAGCCCCATTCATCTATCCAGGGCCCATCATAAGACTATTAAGGGAGCATCTGTCATGAAACCATGTCTTTAAATGCTTGAAAAAGGGTTCAGTAAAAATAACTCTTCTTGTCTTATTTACTTTTCTTTGGGTGATATGATTCTTGCAAATCTTTAGCAAAAACGAACAATAAAAATGATGGGTAGCCAAAATCTGGGATGTGACTAGGATGAGGCTAGTTCCTCACCTTAGCACAGAGTTTGTTGCCTGTTTGATTTTCCCAGGCAGCAGGGTGGGATGGAAGCCTATGGCAATGAGTGCAGAGCGGGCTCCAATGCCTGCACGTTCTGCTCAGCGCACAAATCCTCCTCCTGCTCTCTGCTGCAGAAGAGGAAAGAGAAAGCCAAGCTTAGGCATCATGGCTGTTATGTAAATGGCTCCAGCTTGTGCCTTCCCCCACTCCCTCTAAACTCATTATTACTGGTGAGGACTGTCTTTTCCTGACATATGTGCAGCTCCTCTTACTGCTGGATAACACCCAGGCTGCTCAAAACACAGAGATTCAAAGGGCAAAACTGCTGCTTCTGGGCAGACCTGCTTTGCTGTAGTCACGGTGCGTCAGGTGCGTCCCACGGGCATGAGATGGGTGCTCCTGGGGCTGGAGGTAGGCACTGAGGCTCTGTAGTGCACATCAGTCCCGTTCTGAGAGAGCCGGAGGGTCCGTGTCCAGCCCAGCAGTGGTGGGAGAGGCTTCACTGTGTGATGCAGCGAGGTGTTTGTAGTTCATATAAACTTGTAATCCAGACCGAATTCCTCCTTTCTTTGTAAACGGCATTTCATTGTCTTGGTTCATTTGGAAAAATTAGCTTGAATGTGGATAAAGAACTGGACTGTAGTCCTATGTACATAGCTGTTGGGTTCATCTGCAAAAGCATTTCACACAAAAAGAGAGGACCTCACACCCACAGTTTCAGTATTCAGAAGCATTGCCTGTGGTCATAGATTTTAAGGCAGGACCAGAGTAAGGGTAAATATTTTTAAACTGTGCAGGTGTTTTAGAAAGCTAAATCTCCCCTCTGCTCCCCAAAAAGCCCTGGTGCATACTTGCAGCTTGTCATGTCGGAGCTGGCCCCTGGCTGTTGGCCAGTTGTTGTGTGTCCTGTGTTCAGTTCCAGATGAGGTGAAGACTCACATGGGCAGATCCATCTCACCCAGCTCGAGCTGGCAGGCAGCATCCCATCCCAGCACGCTGCCCACGCTCATCCTTCCCAGCGGACAGCATCTCCCAGGGGTGGCTCGGGCCGCCTGTTCCTCTCTGCTCCAGCCTCTTCTCTGGCAAGGCTGTGATGTTTTAAAGGAGCCCTTGCAGAAAAATATGTGCGTGGACAGCACTCAGCACAAGGATTGGGACCCCTCAAGGAATAAAAATAGCAAGTCATATCAAAGTGATGTGTTTGCACAGACCGCAGTCAGGGCTTACAACGCATGAGCACTTAATTTCCTGCTTTCAGTCCACTATCAGATTTTATAGTGAGGATAGTGGGTTTTGTTAATTTTTACTTTTTTTCCCCAGAATGGGAGAGTTTTTCTCTTTAACCACAATACATTCAGCCATGAAAAATGAGATTGAAAATGGTTAATAGGAAGCTGAAGGATTTATCTGAGATTGGCAAAGATTAATGGGAGTCTTATCCGGTCTTGTTTTCTTTTCTCCCTCTCTCTCCCTGCAGCTACCTAGACAGCTTAGATCGAATCGGAGCTGCAGACTACCAGCCCACGGAGCAGGACATCTTGCGAACCAGGGTCAAAACAACTGGCATCGTAGAAACCCACTTCACCTTCAAAAACCTCCACTTCAGGTGAGTCTAAAACTGCAGGTGTTTGTCACCCGTGGTAACCACACCCGTGGTTACCAAAGGCAAAAAGCTGTTAAACTGCCAGTTACGCTGATGACAAAGCATTTCTGGGAGGCAACAATATGGGAATTTTCTAAGTCCTGTCTTGTAGATCCTTTGTGAATCACTCCCTTTAAGACAGGAGCTCACAGTACCTTCTTCTAACCCAACTGACACCTCTTTGTTTGGAAACACAATATGAGATTGGCCCCAGATCTCATAAATATTTGGCCAAATCTTTTCTCCAAAATGAGTCAATCACATATGGTTAACTCCATATATTGGTGGTCACGATGACAGCCAGCAGAGAGGCTGAGCCGGAGGGTAACAACCTCTCCCTCTGTGTTGGGAGCCTTCCAGGAGCCGTGGGGCCAGGAAGTGCCCGCAGTGCTGCGGGTTCCCCTCCCCTCACAGCGGGCGCTGATGGTCCTGTCCTGTGCCACAGGCTGTTCGATGTCGGGGGCCAGCGGTCAGAACGCAAGAAGTGGATCCACTGCTTCGAGGACGTCACGGCGATCATTTTCTGCGTGGCGCTGAGCGGCTATGACCAGGTGCTCCATGAAGATGAAACCACGGTGAGTGCTGGCTGGGTCCCAGAGGCCCCAGTGCTTCTTCACGGGATGGCACGGAGCCAGCAGCCGCTGGGAGATGGCCTCGTGCTGGCTGTGAGGCTGCAGTTAATGTGCTCCTGTGTGCCACTGCCCCTGTGACATCCTGAGGAGGCTTGTCCTCCTCCGCTCGCCCCAAAATCCAGTCCTGAGCTGCCAGGTAACAGTTCCTTGTGCTGGTGAGGTCACAGTGCTTTACTTCTCTTTCCTAGCTGAACTGTGTGTTCTCAAAGCCTGTTAACAGGACTCTGTGTCCAGAAGCAGAGGAGGCACAGGTGGGTGGGCTTCCAGAGCAATGTGAGGAAGCAGTCCCACGGTGGTGCAGAGAGGCAGGCTCGGGCTGGGAGCAGGGCCTGTTTCTTCAGGCTGCAGAAATTCATTGTCATGAGTGAAATTGGGACTGTTTGATTCTTTAGATAATTTGCTCCAGGAGAGCTTTTATAACTTCCCTTTGTGACATTAGGCTGAAAATACCGTCTGGAAATAAAGTTAGTGAGGACTGGTGCTCTCTGGTATTAGAAAGAGTGCTATTAATACAAATGAGTTAAATACACAGAAGGGATGCGAGGAGACTCGTTACTGTACTCCAGCCATTCATTCAGCGTGATGGAGATGAAAGGTTTAGGGACTGACAACAAGTGAGGCTAGTACCCGGCTGCAGTTGTTTAACAGAAAGGAGCCAAAAGCCGTGCTCCAGTCGGGGTAATTATTTCATCGGTGCTCCTGCTGCTCCTGCCAGCCCTGCCTGTCTGGGGGTCTTTGTTCTCCTGCCTGTGAGGTGTCAGTTCTGTTGATGAGGAAGGAATGGTTGCTGTTAGTTGCCTCTGTCTCTTCCCAAAACGACTGATGGGGCTGTGGTTTCCAGCCCCTTCCAAGCTGGGTGTTGGAGCTCTGGCGAACTGCTGAATGAAGTCACCTGAAGCTCATTTAGGTGATACTGAGGCCAGAACTCAGGATGGTGTTAACATCATGACATCAGACAGCCAGAGAGACTGACTGAGACACTCTGCACCCCCTGGTGTCTGCTCATTTGTGATCCTGTTCTCACCTCCCCCTGCCCCTGCCCCTGGCCCTGGCATGCTCAGGGAGCACAGTTCTGTAGGATTCACTGGGGAGGAACCCAAATCTCCTGGTGAGATTTAAAACCTCGGTGCCATGCAGCTCTGCAGCTGGGCAGGGGAAGCACACTGGGGACAGGAGGAATACGCAGGGAGAGGACAGATGTTCAGGGCAGAGAGCTGAGCTGTGGCCTGAGCAGAGAGCAAGGTGTTCTGTGGGTACTGGGCTGTGACACCCAAACCGTGAGGCTGCTGCCAAACTGGGGATTTGTGCAGCTCCAGCTTTGCTTGTGCTTCAGGAAGGCTCTGGTGCAGCACTGCCATTTGCTTGCTATTTCAGTCCCTTCTCACAAAGCCTTTCTGGGGATGCTGAGCAACAGGAAGGCAGAGGCAGCTGCTGTTCATTTACACATTCAGTGTAAATGGGAGAGCACTCGGCACCGGCACGGCGGGATGCCTCCACCTAACCCAAATAAACAACCTGAGCAAGGCCAGTGCAAGTCAGAAATACTGCAGTGTGGCATCCTGCGTGTCCGCTGCACCAGGGGCAGGTGGGGAGCGCAGTCCCCGCAGATACCTGCTCCCCTCTCAGCTTCACCCCTGGCACTCACCCTGCTCCCTGGTGGCTGCTTCCTCCCCAGGCAGCGAGCAGCACAGTGGCATCTCCTCGGTCAGCTGATCTGCTGTCTGCCTGCGCCGATCGCATCTGCTGGCTTTAATGACGTAAATCGGCTTTTATTGCTTCTCGCTTAGAAAACATGAAAGAAAAGGCACTAAAAGCTGAATGCTGTTCCTGCATCTTCATTTTTTATAGAAATATGCGCTGTGGTGCAGGAACTTCCAACTTCATGAAGCCACTGGAGGATTAGGGGGGCACAGGTTTGAAAATACCCACAGAGCTTTCACTGCTGGCATAGAGATGTGGGAAGGAAGGAGCCCTGCTGCAAGCCAGGTGTGCAGAAACACTTGCAAAGCTGGTGTGCAAAGGGTACGGCTTTCCCTGGTACATCAGCATCCTGTTGGCAATAGTCATAGGATTTCATGATGGCTTGAAATCCTTTCGAACAGGACCGAGCAAAGAGCTGCTTCAAGAGGGCTGGGTGAAATGCCCACTGACCTGCCCCTTCCCTGGAAGCAAAGCACATTCGTAAGCTGGCAAAGTGTTTTTGCAGTTTACAGCACTCCTTGTTTTGTAAGACCCACCATCCTGCAGCAGCCAAACAGGGCGGTTGTGTGCACAGCCCTCACTCAGTGAGACCACAGTGTTTTACAAGGGATGTGCTTTCTTTCCAACTCCCTGCCACAAAGAGCAACACCATGGGTGTCAAGGAAGGCAAGTACTTCTCTGCAGCCGGGTCAGAAAGAGAGCTTTCTGCATCTGTGATTCCTGTGCCGGTTTGCCCCTACAGACCACGCTTTGCATAGAAGCGCCCCGTCGCTCGCACTGCTCACATTGCCCCAGTGCCACCTCATGCCACTCGTCCTGCAGCACCATGTCCCCAGGCTGGCTGCAGGGCCCCCACGCATGAGTGGCTCTCAAGAAGAGAAGAGCGAACCCACAGGGAAATGCAGGCAGTGCTGGTTTTGCGTAACAGTGCTGTTTTGTCTCACTTGTGACCTAGTGTTATGTTTTATAAGAAGGGGTTATAGAACAAAAAGCCTCAGCTCTGTAACAGGGAGGAGAAAGGGACAGCAGCTGTATTCATCAGCAAAACTGAAGATGATGATTAACAAAGGCAGATTTCCGTTGTTCCTTCTAAATGTTTCAAAGACAGCGATGGTGTGGGACCTGTCCTCTGGCTCTTCCTCGCAAGTGCAAAGCAGCCATGGCAAGAGGAGGATGCTGCATGTTGCTGCCTCTGGAACTAAGATATTTAGGTCATCCATATCTGACTATGATATGAAAGTATTGTTTGTGCCCCCATTGCTGAACGTGTAATGGATTGAAGGCACCATGCGGGTGACCCTGGGTGTGCATTAGTGTTGGCCTGCTCGTTCGTATCTCATTGCATGGCCTGGTTAGCATGCTTTGCGCCGTCACTGGGCAGTGAAAATTCAATTGCAGCTCTCAGAAATTTCCTTAGCAAGTGGCAGAGCTTGGGCATCTTCGGAAATAAACCAGGAGGGGGATGTGGAGTCTCTGTGCTTGGGATAATGGTCAACGTCCTTATAGTTTGCATGAGAGTTAGCACTTAGTTGCCAAGGAAAACAAGAGAGATTGCATCAGCTGTGTGCTGCAGGAATAACAGGGTCTCCTCCTTTGCCCTGGTTTGTGTTTCTGCTGGGCATGGTCCTGACCATGGTGCCCTCTCTCCCTCGGGCTCAGTAGAAAATTTGCCCCTTACATCAGCAATGTGGGTGTCTGTGCACTGACATCCAAACTCGGCTGTGGGCAGTTCCGTCTCTTGTCCTGCATAGGAAAAGATAACGAACAGTGCTCTTAATGCATTGGAACAGGCTGCCCAGGGAGTGCTGGGGTCACCGTCCCTGAAGGTGTTCCAGAACCATGGAAATGTGGCACTGAGGGACATGGCTCAGTGGGCATGGTGGGATGGGCTGGGGTTGGGCTGGGGGGTCTGAGAGGTCTCTTCCAACCTCAGTGGTTCTGTGATCCTGTGATTGTATGGGCAAGTGGCTGTGCTCTATAGCGTGGCTGCTGGGCTGCCCTGCTTGTTGGGGCACAGAGTGTTTGTGTGTGCAAGGATTTAGCACTGACTTGCTGAGCAGGGAGAGGCAGGGGCTCTCTGTGGGGTGAGCAGCGTGACATTGCTGCCGCCGAGGCACAGGGCAGCACGGTAAGTACGGCAATGCCGAGGTGTTGGCTCGCGCCACGGAAAGCATTCCTGTGTTTCTTTCTACTTTTGTTTTCAATCTGTACGAATGCTATTATAAATGTTCTGGGAGAGACCCTGCTTAAAAACAGTTGGGTGTATATGCTTCTACTTTCTTCTCTCCTCCCGAAGGACCGTGGGTACCTCTCACACCAAATGTTTGCGGGTTTCCGTGCGGTTACAGTTCTGACACCATGCGTAACACAGAGCCCTGCGCAGTGCTGGCAGGAAAGCAGCACACAGACGTGAGATGATGCCAACGCCCAAACGTCTTGCAGCCCAGACCAACCAATAAGTGTGTCTGTACGTCTGCACACGATTGTGTCTTCCCAGCGTGCAGCCGCAGTGCGGGCGGGGGGCTGCTGCCTGGTGGTGTGGCTCATGGCACGTCACGGGGCTGCGAGCCACGGCAGTCCCCGTCCCGCTGGGTCACACAGCCACTTCCCTTGCCTGTGGAGCTGCCTGAAAGTGTCCATCAGCAGCAAAGCGTGACAATGGGCAGTGTTGGTCAGTATCGGTCTGGGCTCAATAACGTGAGCAGGATGGGGCAAAAGGCATGCAGAGCCCTGGGCTGCGTCCTGCACCACTGAATTTCCAAATATCAGGGGGCTGCATCACATCCACCCCATAAAGCCGTTGGCACTGCGACCGCACAGCCTTCCTCTCACGCGTTGGCTGTGACATCTGCGAGCCCTGCGGGTCCACGCTGCGCGCCTGCCATAACCGCGTCCTCAGCGCGCCCGGCGGACGCGGCCACGCGACGGCCCAGCAGCACCGAGCCTCGGCACCTCCGCAACCCTGCCTCGGCCGCCCGACCCTACCTAGCCAAACAAGGGCCCAAAAATGAGCATTTGAGAGACCAACCAAATTTGGCAGGTATGGAGCTTCTCTTGAACTGAGA
>WBMW01001659.1:425505-437304 GCA_013396635.1 Penelope pileata
AAAAGCAACCGAGTTGGGAGTTGAAAGCAGCAGGGAACATGGCACTTGGGTGACTTTGCCGTGAGCTCTCTCCAGCACCGTGCAGCCCCGTGTTGGGCCTTGCCGCTCTCTTGCTGGTCTTTTTTCATTCTTTTTCTCTCTTTCCTTTCCTGTGTCGTGTTTTGCATGACCTATAACCAAAACACTGACTTCTCAACTCGCGGCCCCTCCGCTGGCGAGCAGCTAACAGAGGCATGAGCTAACACCGCCGGTCGCTGCCTGACCTGTAGCTGGTCCTTCTTCGATGCCCTTCTCTGTGTTTTTCTTTTTTATACTTCTTCCTCTTCCTTCTTCTCCTCTCTGCCAGACACTTTTTGTTGAGCCACCTTCAAAGAGAGTTAGAACAAATTTCAGAAATCAAAAGAAAAGCCCGTCGACAGACAACGGAACTAAACAAAATAACAAAACCAGGCAAAGTTCACGGCAAGGTCATTTCCAAAACGATGTCACCTGGAGGTCTGCTTCCAACTCGAGATTAATTCAAGGATCTACCAGTCCTTGGTTAATGGAAACAGCCAATTCTGTGCTGCACACACTCAAGAAAGTAACAAAAAAATTTTAAAAAGTAATAAAAAAAAGTTTGAGAAAATCTGCATGAGCTACACCGACACATAAATCTGATCAAAGGGCAAAAATAAGGCCTCGTCCATGCATGGTGCATGATGATTTCTGTGAGCTGGGATCCTGTAAATGATATGCTATGCAAAATCAAAACAGCTCTGCATAGTTACCTGCCCTTCAGTTGTTACCTGTATGTCAGGTGTTACAGGGGGTGCATCTGTGTATGTACGTGTGCGTTGTTGTAGGGATTGCATATGTGTATGTTCAGCTGTATGTATACATAAATTTATTATGTATATTGTAGCTGCTGTTCTTTTTGTTTTCCTCCTTAATTTAGTTGTTTTAGACTTCCTTACATGTTGAACATCCCTGAGTCTCTGTCTTCAGCCTAACGTGTTCTTTCTATTGCAGAACCGTATGCACGAATCACTGAAGCTCTTTGACAGCATCTGCAACAACAAATGGTTCACAGATACATCCATCATCCTCTTTCTAAACAAGAAGGACATATTTGAGGAGAAAATTAAGAAATCCCCACTGACTATCTGCTTTCCTGAGTACACAGGTAATGAGAAAGCTGGATGTGCAGGGCTGCATGGCAGGGGGATGGAGTGGCTGCACAGAGCATTTCCCACCCAGGCTGTTACTGTCCTGTGTGGCAAGCAGTGAGCCTGAAGCATTCTGGATGCACACTCAGTGCTCCCATTGACTTCTCAGCTCAATTTTTTTTCAATAAAAATTGAAAATGCCCCCACTATCTTCTGGGGGCTGTCCAGTGGCCCATGTAAAGCACGAGGGTGTCTCAAGTCCAAGTTCTTTGCCACCAAAGGGCCACAAATGCTAGTCAGTGCATTACACAGTCAGGGCATTTGCACAATCAAGGTGTTTGCACAGTCAGGGTGTTTGCAGGGCATTCCACAGCCCAACCTGTCAAAGTGTTAGCACTTCAGTTCAGGAGACCCCATGTTTCACTCCCAGGCTTGCTGACATTCAGACATGGAAACTTTCCCAATAGTGCAGACAGAAGGAAGGAGCCAGGTTTTCTCATTCTCTGGCCACATACAGCTCGTAACCCATCATGCAGGCGCAGAAGAGCTGCAGCATACCATGCCCTCAGCTTTGTGGGGATGAGAGCGGGGCTCTGCAGCAGGGCACCATGCGAGGACTCACGTTCCTGCTGGCTTCCTGGCACCCGACCCACTGACAGTGAGAGTGCATCTCCCATGCAAGGTTTGCAGCTGCACCCCGCTGCTTCCCGCTGCAGCTTGCACAAATCCTCATTACCATTCTGAGAGAGCATAAAAGTAAAATTTTAACATCATGAATTATTTAAGTTCACCAGAGACATCCAGATGAATCAAGCTGACAGACAGAGCAGTGGATCTCTTTGTCAGGAAACATAGCTGTGAACCGGGAGCACCAAGAGTGTCGCATTTCTGGGCAGGCCAACAAATTATTAACCAGAGCTTCCTATCTCTGAGTCCTCAGTTCTCACTGTGAATAGGGAAGAGCGATCCGCCCCTGCTCCTGTGGGCTGGGTGGTGGAGGAGCAACTCCATCTGAATTCTGAGGAACATCTGCAGGCTTCCTCTCTGGGGAAGGTCTGGGTGTTTGTCACCACCACCACATCTCAGCCATCTACTCGTCCCCTTGGGCCAGGCAGAGCCAAAATATTCCTGGTGCGTTTGTCTAAAAGATCTAATAAAGGAAACGTCGCAGTCCTTACAGCTGAAAGCTCACAATAATGCCAACCTTAAGTTTTTCTTGGATGCAGATTAGGTTGCTGCTTGCCCTCTTTTTGGATCACCATCTTCTTCATAGCTGCATTTCTTTACACTGGAAGATTTTTATCATCCCTTCTTCCTTGATGAAGCAAACCTGCACCTTTCACTCTTTCCTCACCACATTTTATGGACCTGATTTAGTTAATCCTCACTGAAGTCTCCCAGTAACCCCACTCCCACATAATATCCTTCCATACCTCTGATGGCAAAGAGACTGGAATAGCCAGGACATTTCAGTCCCTGGAATGAGTTCTGTGCAGAGCACCCAATAGGGCAAACGCAGAGCATGAAGCCCTCCAAGGTCTGCTCCATGCAGACTGCAGAAAGCCCACAGCAAGCACCTTGTGGCACTGGGAAAAGCAATGTTAGGTGCAAAGTTGCCCTGGAGTTAAAAAGAAGTATTTGATGAAAGCCTGTGAACCAAACAAGCAGGTTTCTAACATCAAATGTCGGTTACACAAAATGCTTTTAATAAAATGAAGTTTCGGATGTCCATTCGTTCTGCTGACAGAGAATTATTAGAAGGCTGCATTCACAAATTTGCTAGGTGCATGCTAGAGCACCATTTCCATCCCCTTAATTTACCCATGCTTTTAACTAATCCATGGTGCTCAGCAAAGCAGCAGGAGAATCCAGGGCACGTTCTAAGCCGTGCTGTCATTAGTGATTCCCAGCTAGCCAGGATCTAAATCCCCATGGCCTCAAGCAGCCAACTTCCCCTTCATCTCCTGCATGTGCTCAGCGTGCAGACCTGGCCCCAGACTGTTTGCACAGCACCTCAGTTAAATTCCCCAGCTCTGTGTCCAGGCAGAGCTGTGTGTCAGCCAGGGGCAGGGCTGCCCCAATGGAAGGCGACCTTTGCTGTCGGGTGGCCACCCTGGAATGTCTTAGCACGAAGCCCGATGTGCAAGGGCTGAGGCTTGGCACAGACACCTCTAACGAGGAGCTCCTTGTGGCACAATCTGAGCCATGGTTTTAGCAGAGTGCTGCAATCCTGAGTCATCCAGAAGGCACATTTTGAGTGAGCATTTTTCAAAATCAAAAGAAGCAAAAAAACCAACACTTCTTTGTAGTGCAAGTTGGCTCTTTCATGTCCTTTTCTCATAGCAATTCAGGGACAGGAGGACACACTTAGCATTTCTGTCTTCAATTTGTGGCCACTTTATCATCTGTTTTCCATCTAAAACTGAAATTTTAGTAAAAAATATATTAAAAAGGAGAAAAGCTAAGCCTTTTCACCAGGTCAGGTACTTAGCACATTCCTGGCAGGTTGTTTCCCTCTTTTTTTGCCACTGTGACGAGGAGTTACATCGCATCTCCTCATCGCAGGCTGCTCAGTAGCCCGCCGCCCTCCCTCCCTCGTGTCACCTCTGTGCTTTGAGACCTGCCCCAAACAACCACGCTGCGGGGAACAAGTGCTCCATGGGGACCACGGCTCGCAGGGGGCCGGGGCCCACCAGCCCTGCATGGGCTCCAGCGCCCGGTCCCGCCGCGGATGCGCGTCCATGGGCTCACCTTAACACGCTCCTCCCCTCTCGTCTCGGCTCTCCCGCAGGCCCCAGCTCCTTCGCCGAGGCGGTGGCCTACATCCAGGCGCAGTATGAGAGCAAGAACAAGTCGCCCAACAAGGAGATCTACACGCACATCACCTGCGCCACCGACACCAACAACATCCAGTTCGTCTTCGACGCCGTCACCGATGTCATCATCGCCAACAACCTGCGGGGCTGCGGACTCTACTGAGGCCTCCGCCAACAGGTCCCCCCCCTTCCTCTTCCCTTCCCGGGAAGGTGATGAAAGGAACGTGTCCAACCCTCCCTCTGCCTCAGAACTGCAGCGAGTTCTGCCCTCCCCTCTTGGTTTGTTTTGGGTTTTTTTTGGCAAATTCCCCTTGCTGCCTCTTTCTGCCCCTCTATCCCCATTCACAGTGCCGTAGAGGGAGCTAATGCATTTCCTACAAAGTGCATTTCAACTGCCAAAAAAACAGAAATACTCCATTTATAAGAAAGTAATAATTCAAAGCCTTAAAATATTTGTCAGCAACGGTGTAGTTCAGATCCCAAACCATTTTTTTACCTTGAAATTAAGGGATGTTTGTAACACTCATTATTCATCTTGTTCAAAATTGCCATCATTTGGGCAGCAGCACATCGTTTTGGTGCTGTGGCTCTCGCTCCTGCCCCAAAGCCGGGGTTGGGTGTGGGACACGCTCCCGGCAGCCCAGTGCAGTCCCCTCCTTGCAGTTGGCTCTTGGAGCAAGTAGAGCAGCTACGCCATGCCGTGCCAGGGACCGAGTGAGACGGGCACAGTAACAAAACCTACTAAGCATTGCCTACAAGCATTTCTTGTAGATAACAGTTTTACCTCGAGTTTTTCAAAACTAGTGTTAAGATCTGCCTAGTGCCCCCAGTAACCCGGCTCCTGCTCCGTCCCTGCTGGCGCTTGGCTGGGCCCGCAGAGTCGTGCAGGGCAGCTGTTGGGAGGTTCCCGTGGGAATGGGGATTTCCCCACGTGCCGAGGGAGGATGTGTCCCAGCCAGGGCTCTGCGTGTGGCACGGTGGACACCAGTGATGTCCCCGTGGAGCCCTGCTGGGGACCACAGAGAGGTGTCCCCACACGGGAGCACCCAGCGGTATCCAAAAGCCCTCCCAGCCTGATTTCAGTGGCAATGTTCTCAACCCTCAGACACCAAAAATGTTTAGTGTTGGCTCCTTGTAGCCAGGCTTTGACCCCCACGCACCCAAAATGCAGGGAGGTGCCTTCAGAAGCCCCGCCAGTGCCCCTGAGAAGCCCACAGGGACCTCCTGGGCCCACCTGCAGCTGGTGGCTGGTATCACCCTCGCCTCTGCTGCCCAGAGAGGGGACTCCAGGGTTGGCATCCCCATCAATCAGGTCGTCTCCTGACCGGCGTTCAGAGAGGGGTGGTTGGTGCAGGCTGCTTAGCAGGAGCTGAGTTGGGCCATGTGATGGAGCAGGACAAGTGCAAAGACAGAAGGGAAGGACAGGGAAAGGTGAGTGGGGAGGAGGCTGGGGGAGCTCAGTGGGCTCCTTTGGGGGCAGAAGATGCAGAAGGGAAGTGAGAGAGGTGGAGGCAGCAGGAGGGAGGAGGAGAGTCCCCATCCAAGGCCACAATCTGCAGGTGCTGATGGGGACACCCGTGGCACAGCCCCAGGGACACGAGTCAGGAGGGACATGAAGTGGCCTTGTGTTTGTCTTAGCTGAGGATTTTCAGAGCCAGGGGGAAGGATTTTCAGAGAAAGGCTTTCTGATGGGAAGCACAGCCCCAGTGCTTCCTTCGGAGGCCCCGTCGCATGCCCCCCCCTCAGCAGGATTTCAGCATGCTGAGCTCTCTGTCCTCAAGCCCAAGGGAACGGCAGTAAAACACCAAGGTGCTTCTGCAGGAAGAGGAGCTCAGTGCAGAAATAGGCAATGCGAAAAAGAAACACATGGGACTCAGATCCCCCCAAGTTAATTTCCCCTCCACCTGCGTGGCTGCTAGGGGCATCACAGCGCTCAAGGCCGTGCACAGGGACTTGGTCCCACAGGGCTGCTCCTGGAGCTGGCCCAGGTGGTGTGTGCTGAGCGTCAAAGTTAGGGCGAAAAAGCTGAAGTCAGTTTCCTTTGATGCCTGAAGTGTACATAACTGCTAGATCCAGCACGGAGCAGCACATGATGCCTGTGCTGGCAGTGGGGCTCTTTTGAGCTCCATCAGAAGGGTCTGCTCAGCAGCATGTGGGGTTTGGAGACCTGTTTCCACCCCTTGCTGTGAGTGACGTGTTACAGCAAGTAACAGAGGCTGTCGCCTCGTGAAGGCAGCACTGAGCCAAAGCTCCAGGAGATTCCAGCATCAACTGTGCAGGAATATTTTGGGGAAGAAAGTCTAAATTAACCCCGAATGCAGCTGTGCCACCGCTCCCCAGTTGGGTGCATTTAGGCCCTGCAGCCTGGAGAGCAGACCTGGGGTTTCATCCCCCTTAGCACTGGTGCAGCCGCAGCAGAGCGCCCTGGGCGTGGGCTGCATTGTTACAGCACAACAAAGTGCAGGAATGGGAGAACTGCACAAGCATCTCACTGCCCTTCAGAGCTCAGGTGGGAATTTGCCAATGGTGCCTTGCTCTGCAGCAGCACCCGCGGGGCACTGCACCCAGGGTGCCTCGAGGAGTCACAGCGAGCTCTGGGCTGCAGCAGGAGGGGGGGAACCATCGCAGCCACAGGGCCAGGTGCACGGAGGCACGAGACCACAAAAGCCAAACAGTCCTTGGTTAAAGAACCATTTCAGTGTGAAAGACAGAGAGATGTAGGAGGAAAACCCTGCACCAGGAGCACCTCAGGCAGGACTTAGAGCAATAACCACAGCCAAGAGCACGGCCCCATGCTCCAGAGGCCGCATTCCCTTAGCAGTGTGGCAGCGTGCGCGGGAGCAGCTTTGCTTTCAGGGCAGGAGCTCAGCCCACAGGAGGTGAGGGCTGGGCCCACGCAGTGCCCTTTTCCTGTGTTGAGAGCACAGGGCCGTGCCTCTATTTCCCCCGAGGAAAGAGCAGACGAACACTCCCAAAGAGCCCGCAGACTCCGTGAGTTATAGCAGCTCCTGCAGCAGCACAGTGCGGGTGGTTCTGACAGAGAGAGGGACCTGACCCATGTAAGGGGCTGTGCTGGGAGCAGGGCTCTGTAAAGGGGCTGCTGCAGGGCTGCCCGTGTCCCAGCAGGCACTGAGGAGACCCTTACCCATGCTGGCTGCGGGCTGGCCCTTAGCAGCCCGCTGAGACCCAGCGTGCAGCACTGCTGTGCAGCTGGCCCCAGAGGGACAGGAGCCCCGCAGTGCCTTCACCCGTGACCAGAACAGCCTCACCCGCTCCTCCTTGCGCACAAAGTTGAAAGATGAGCCCCCACCCTACTAAAACCCCATTCCCCAACACAACAGCCTCTCCCTGCTCCCCCTTTCCCTCTCCAGCTCGACACAGGAGCAGCGATCGTCGCCGCCGTCCCCTCTCGTCCCACCAGATTGCCGCCGCTCCTCCCGCGTGTCCAACAGCCCCACCTGCATTAACTGTAATTTTGTATGAAGAGTGGCTGTCCATTGGTTTAATAGAATGTTAGCTATTGTAATAATTTATTGGCTGTCAGTAATGTATTTATTAGTTACAAAATGTTAATAAAGTTCCAGCTCTTTTCTAGTGTGAGAGGGTTTTATTGGGTCTCCATTGAGCGTGTTCTGCTTCTCAGCCCCAGCGTTTGCCACGCTTCTGCATGGAGCAGCTGTCCATCCGTTGGGCAGCCACCAGCCACCTGCCCCAGCCTCACACCTGGAAGAGCAGCATTTGCCAAGGATGAAGCCAGAATGTGAGAGCTCTTCCCCCAGTGCCGGTGGATCCGTGCCGCTCAGCGCCAACGCCAGCACCAAGTGCAACGACGCCGAGGTGAAGAGCACTTCCACCGCCTCAAAGACCCGGCTTTTTTCTGTACTGTTTCACTTATTGTAAGCATCTGCGTGAAAGGCATTCGGACAGACCGCAGTGATGTTGCACCACGCACCGCGGATGGTGCCCTTTGCTTGTTGGCGGTGTTGCCCCAGAGCCTTCCTCCAGCGTCACGGCTGCACACCCATCACAGGCAGCGAGCGTTGCACTGCTTTACCTCCATCAGTCAGCACAAGCACAGCAACAAAAGAGCTATTTCTGTTCATTTCAATAAATGGTGCTTTTCCCCCACCACAGTGACATGATGCTTGGAGCACCTCTTGGTCCCCCCAAAATAGCACTCATGTCACTTTGTTCTTTTGTGTTTGATCCAAAGGGCTTCCATTACTGGAGGCAAGAAATAGAAAGCATGAATAGCAGCTTGAAGAAAGCAAGGGAAAATTTTGCATCAGCCTCAACATAGGAAAATGAGCTGTCATTCCTGCTGCCTCCACGGGCGCTCAGCTCTGTGACTTCAGGAGGACCCAGCCTCAGACACATGCCCATGGCCCCCGCCCTGTGAGCAGTGGGACAGCTCCAGGCAGGAGCAGTGGCTCAGGAAGAAGAGCTTTTCTTTGTGCATTTGCGTTGTGGCTGTCATCACGTCTCCTCCAGGATGGCATCCTGCGCAGTGTCCAGGGCTCAGAAGTCGTCAGGGTTGTTCTCACCACATTTGGGGCTTTCAGCCCCCAGGCACACCCTCTCTTTCAGCTGCTCCTCCACCACTCCTTTTTAACATACACACGGAGCAATTAAACCCACTCTGCTGCCTGCGTGAAAACCTTTTGCAAAGATCCTTCTGCAAAGGCCACCTGGTCAAGGCAAGAAAAGCCTCATCCACTTGCAATCATTTGTTTCCTACCAATACAACTTTCTAAAATATATAAGGATCAAATGAGGTCCAGAAGCTCTGGAAATGACTGCTTGGCATTCGCAGCTACTCCTTGCCAAGGAAATGACAGCGTAATCTCGAAGCCTTTCAAGATGAAATCAGACATCTGCTAAATTTTGCATGCAAAAGCTGCAGCCAAAGTGTAGCTAAGAAAATGACTCACTAATAAAACATTCATGGAAAACTCCAAAATGCGTAATCGGGTCATCATTTCATTAGGGAGCACGTGCGCTCCTGGCTCTCCAGCCAGCCCACGGCCTCGGCCCCAGCGAGGGCTGCGGGAGGCTCCCAGGGCCGCGCTCCCTGGCTGCCGCAGTGCCCGGCACCCCCGGGCCCCCCCAGGTCCTCCTGTTTGTTTTCAGAGTGCATTAATGGTGAAGCACAAGGCGAGGGCTCCCCGCAGAGCCGCACAGCCCCGTCCCTCCCCGACCCATGGCCGCCCGCAGCCCCGCGTCACCTCTGTGTGCTCTCCTGTCTCTCTGTCCTCCCTCTGCTAACAGCTCCTGCAGCACGGGGGCAGCAGGCTTGGTGCCGTTTGCTCACGCATGGAGGAACAATTAGCGCAGCTTTTAGCAGTTCGTGTTCCTGCTAAAGCTCTCGCATGCTTTAAGCCTCCCCGGAGCAGCCCAGGAGGCGGGCTCAGCGGCTGCCCTTGCTCCCTGGATCTCTCAGCGAGGAGATGGTGTTCCCAAAGAGGGGCTGAGGATGTGGCAAGGGGCTGAGGGCCCCACGAGGCAGCAGCTGCCCCAGCCCCATGCTGTGCTGTGGGCAGGAGTCCCACTGCGACGGCACCGCGCACCCCAGGGCCGAGTCCTGGTGATAGGGGTCTGGCCTCCGCCAGCCTCCATGAGTGATGCTCCGGGGTGCCAAGCGCCCACAGCCTGCAGCCCCCTTCTCCAGCCCTCTCTTTGGGCAGACAGTGAGCAAACCACTCTTTTCCCCTCTACTTCTCATAACATCAACACCAGCCCTGCCTGGAGCACGGCGGTAGGCAGCAGAGGAGAGGCTGCCACCCCTTTCCTGCTTGTGCCCCCACCTCATATCCACCCGTCTGACTATGGATTTTGCTTTCTAACCATCCCAGTGTGGGAGAACCAGTTCTCCTCTCCTCTAACTCTCTCTCTTTGCCTTTCTCTCCTTCTTTCCGTGCTCTCTGCTGTAGAACCGCATGCACGAATCTCTCATGCTCTTCGACTCCATCTGTAACAACAAATTCTTCATTGATACCTCCATCATTCTCTTCCTCAACAAGAAAGACCTATTTGCCGAGAAGATCAAGAAGTCCCCTCTGACCATCTGCTTCCCTGAGTACGCAGGTAGGTGCGGGGCCGAGCGTGCCCGGTGCGGGGCTGCGTCATGTGTGTTTGGTGAATCCTTGAGGCAACGTGCGGGCGGACGGAGGGGCGGAGGCTCTAGGTGCATCCCCCAGTGCAGAGAGCTCCGCGCTCTGATGTGCCATGAACGTTTTCACCAACACCTTGGCTGCTCATAGTGACAGCTTTCCTCCCTCCTTACAAGCGTCAGTGCCTGTGGGTGTGCCCTCTGGTCGCAGGTTGGTCGTCCCCTGCTCATGGTGCAGACCCCAGTGCCAACCCCTAGCGCGACCGTCACATTGCTTGCAGCCAAGGCCCCAGCAGCTCTGTTGCTCTGAGGCTTCTGGGGCCACAAAGGGAAATACGTGGAGCTCAGCTCATCCCCACGCAGCCCATGGTTGGAGGTGTGCAGATGGCCTCACTGCGGGAGCCAGCACGGGCCCAGAGCTGTCAACGCGCCGTGATTTGCTGGGTGCTGCACGCACAGCACGGCACCGCGCCGCTCCAGAGGGCTCCAACCCAAGGGAACAGGCTGGTCGCTGCCACGGGGCACAACAGGCCTCGAGGCTGCAGCCAGGACGCAGCCCGTGCTCAGCGGGCCCGAAGGGGCTGCAGGCAGCAGGGCCGCCAGCGCCTCAGGGCCAGAGCTCCCACCGTGCCCTGCATGAGACCGACCCCTTCCCACAGCAATCTGTGAAACCACAGCAGAACCGTACGGGTTTTTCTTTAACTAACTAAGTGGAACCAACGTGGCTCAGAGAACAAAAGAAAGAACCATAGAAAACACGACAGAAAAATATCTGCTCTGAATATTTTAAGGGAAAGAAAATAACTCCAAATTGAGGAACTCCGGCACCTCTGTGCCCTGGTGCACCCCGTGTCCCCAGGGCCCCCCGGGGCGATGCGGACAGACCCGGCCCCAGCGTCCCCAGTTCCCAGCACAGACATGGCTCCCCTGCTCCTTCTCAGCCAAGTCCCGAGCCACCCCGGGGGGCTGTCAGCAAACCCCATCCCCAAAGTCGGGGGCAGCCCCACGGCCACCTCCTGCACCGGGAAGGAGGGGAAGCAGTGCTTGAAAAGGAAACTAAATCTCCAGATAACAGCAGCTCTCCCAAAGGCGATTTCAGGGGCGTAATTTGGGCTTTGTGGCTCCCTGCGAGGGCCCGGCGCAGCCGCTCTCACCGCCATAAGCAGCTTAACGCCATAATGCACATTTTTCGGCCCGAACATCTGGCTCCCTCCGGCCCACGCTGCGAAAGCAAAACTCCAGAAAGCGACACGAGAAAGGGCAGCAGCACATCCACCCCACCGCCCGGTGCTCCCCGCCTCACGGAGTGCCCTGGCTCACCCTAAGGGCATCCATGGGCGATGCTGGAGGGGGCACTCAATGCTCCCGGACATACCATCCTGTCCCCCCCCTCCCCATCCCACCCCTCCCCAGCCCATGCCTTCCCAACACAACACAACCCAACCTATCCCATCCCAGCCCAACCCAACCCTTCCCATCCCAGCCAACCTCATCCTATCCAAACCCAACCCAAGTTTCTGGCTGGGGGACCCCTATCACCGTGGGATGTGCCATGTGGACCTACCAGTGATGCTGGGGTGGGCAGCCCTGGGGTCCGAGGAGCACCCCTCCACCCCCTGGCCAAGGGAAATGGGGGAGTGGGGCGGGCACGCTGGTGGCACGTGGGGAGGGAGGGACCCATGGTAGAACCCAGGTGCTCAATAGTTCTGGGGAAAAGAGGGAGGAA
>WBMW01001659.1:438802-466839 GCA_013396635.1 Penelope pileata
TTACATCGAAGCCACCGTTTCCATGACCAACCCTTTGCCATTTCTACTTTGATTCGTCCCGGGCCGCCGTCACCGCTCCACTTTCCAGAGTTACCTTTGCTGAAGCAGAGCAGTCACACCTGTGTACAAGGAATCGAGCAAATAAAGAGGGAACTAAAACTATTATATATATATATATAAAGCGCCAGGTCTTTCTAAGCCTTTCTATTACCAATCAGTGAGGTTTCTGTGATATATACACACTGCCAATCTCTTTCTCTGACTAATGGAAAATTCATGTGTAGCTCAATAAAGAGAATGTTTGTCTGTACTCGGGGCTGCCCCCGCCTCCCTGCTGCTCCTTCCGCGCCGCTTCTCCTGCACAGCGAGGGGGGCAATGACCAGAGTCACTTTTTTTTTTTATTGCATTGCTGGAATAGCCAGCTCTCACTGGGGATGTTCAGGGTGGGATGCTCAGGAAAAATTGTTTTTTTGCGGGCTGGAGGTGCCAAGCTCAGCCTGTGCCAGCAGCAGCGGCACCAAACATTGATGACCTGGCTCCCACTGCAGCCACTCTCTGTGTGCTGCCAGGCCTGGCAGGAGGCAGGGGCAGAAACTGCCCGGAGCCATTGCCACCAAACCCCGAGCGGGGCCTCGGCCCTGCTCCAGCACGGACTGATGCTGGGAACGGGCAGAGCCCCGCGGGGCGGGAGCCGAACCCATGGCAGAAGGGCTGCAAAGCGCCGCAGGGTTTCCTGCAGGGCAGAGGGCTGGGTGCCTGTGCCAGCACAGCTGCAGCACGTCTGGACGACGCCATGGCAAGAAGGGACGCGCTGGGTCGGCCCCGCGGCGCTGGGTGGTGGCTGGGCACGGAGATAGGCACGCACCGACAGCCAGGGCCAAACCCGCAGCTGCTGCGGGTGGCATCAGTTGGGGCTGTCCAGGAGGGATGGGCCCAGGACCACCTCCCTGCAGGGCTTTAAGCTCCCGGGGATTCGGCCCGAAGCAGCACAAAGTGGCACAGAGAAAGGCAATCCAGCTTCTCCCTGGGTCAGCTCCCTCCCATGTCCAGACCCAGGCCCAGGCCCAGGCCCATTCTCCAGCCTCAGCCCCAGCCCCTGCCCTCCCCGCAGGCCGGGTCGCAGAGCGCCGGGCGCCCCGGGCCGGGGCTCGGCCGCCACCCAGCGGCTGCGCGGGGCCGCACAGCGCGGAGCTGCGCGGAGCGGGAGCGGGAGAGAAACCCGGAAGGAACGGCTTCAGCCTCTGCCCCCCACCTCTCCTCGCTCCAGTCTGGGGGTGTTCGCCCCCGCGCAGCAGCCGGGCACCCCCTGCTCACCTCCGCGACACTGCCGGCTCCGGGGCACGAGGGGATTTGTGCAAGAGGAGCTGGCAGCACCCAGCTGAGCTGCTGCCGGAGGGAACAGCGCTGCCAGACCTCCCCCCCGCAGTAGCATCCCCCCAGCACGCAGCAGGAAGGCTGTGGGCCAAGGAGAGTTGCTTTGCTGGTCCCTTCCCAGCAGGAGCTAAGAAATCAGGGAACAGTGTATTTATCTTTGCAGTGGTAGAAGCTGTGGAGGGTGAGCACCAGAAGCAGGCCAAGAGGCCGTGAGCAGTGCATCACCTGCCAGGCTTCAGGAGGTGAAGGAACCACCCTCAGCCCCAGCGGGCAGGCAGGCAGGCTGGAGAAGAGGTGCTGAGGGGGCGGTGATCTACCACAGCTGGGCCAGAACCTCCCATGGGTGCAGGCACTGCTCACACGAAGTTGGGGTCTTTTCCCCTCCCCGTGCACAGCACCTCCCAGAAGTGCAGCAGGGAGAAGGCACTCAGGCAAACCCACGCTCCCAGAGAGGGATCTGTGGAGTCACAGAATGGTGTGGGGTGGAAGGCACCTCCAGGGTCACCTAGCTCCAGCCCCTGCCATGGCCAACCCCTGCTTCCATCCCTCCCCTCTGCACCCCCAGAACCAAGCCCTGCGCTGTTCACACACCCAGCAGCTCTCATCCCCCCTGCAGCAGGGCACCAGCCAGACCAAAATCCCTCAGGCAGTTTTACAGTCCCTCGGCCGTTCTCTCTCTCCCACCTTCATGTTCACAGCATGGCTGGGTGCCAGCCCCTGCAGCCGAGGGCTGGGGAAGCCGTCCCCAAAGCTGCTGCCCGGTTGCTGTGCTCCCCTCCATGGAGACAGGAGAAGGGACCGAAGTGCAACTCCTGCCACAAACCGAACACAGGCTAGGAACAGAAGACAAACTACAGAAATTTGCAAACAATTTCCAACACTGATCAAAGATTTTATTTTTTTCTTAAACAATAAAAACAAACAGCTGTGCTCTGAGCAAAACCAATGATCTCAAAAAAATTCTTTGAAGTTTACTAATAGCATTGCAAGGTAAGGCTTCCCAAAAGTTTTATTGAAATAAATTATTGTCACCTAAACATCAATGCAACTCTTTTCATTAAATTCACCTTTAAATTTCTCTAAAAACCAACAGTAAAAAAAGTTACCAACGATTCTAGGTAATACTGGGCTCCTTCTAAAGGACAGTGATACTAGAACTCACTCATCAGGAATCTAAAAATTAAGTTGCCGCCGTGTAAAATTCAACTACGCGAGCTAGCATTGCCAGTCCCAAGTGCATGGTGTCCAAGTTCTTCAGAAAAATCACAGGTTAGCAGGTGGGGCTGCAGCCTGCCTAAGGTCCAGCTGCCCCTGTGCCTCTTGTCTCACGGTGGAGTTGTGGGGTTAAAAATGAAATTAAAAGCAAGATGTCAGAGCTATCTCCAGCCTCTTCCTTGAAGTCCATGTTGCTCTGGAGTCCGAAACAGGCCGGCTTTTCCATGGTGTTCCAGCAGCTTGTTGTAACACTGAATGGCAGGGGCTGCAGCCTCCCCTGGTGCCCCTCGGTTCCTCCCCCTCTCACTCATTTCTGGCCACAAAAGAAAAAGGAAAATAGCGCAGCCCTGGGGAGTGAGCAGAACTACAGGTCTGCCAGTGCAGAAGAGCCCAGCAATGGTAAACAAACTATTTTATGCTGGAATCAATGTGAATTAGCACTTCGCTGCACAATTAACGACTTCATTTTGTTCTAAGTTACGTAGCTAGCCAGCTTCCACCCAGCCTCAGAACCAACACGGTGCTCCCCCGGCCCCAGGCAGCCCAGCAGCACCCACCGTGCAGCTCTGCTGATCCCAGCAGGAACCCAGGGGCAGGGGCCTGCTCATCTCACGCAGGGCTTGCTGCACGCCCCTGAGCTTTCTCCCCCTCATGGAGTAACTCTTCCTGGTCTCAAACGAACATGCCAGTGTCCTCTGTGACCTGCACCCGCAGCTGATTCCAAACACACCTTCCTCAGCTTCTGCTGTGCAGCCAGCCTCACACCTCATGCTAGCTGCAGAAATCACGCCCCTGGCTTACAACTTGCCTTTGTTTGTGGAGGGGATCAACGTCACATAGAAAATATTACAAAAAAGGTTAATTTGTCAGCTGTCCAAACATCATTAGACCACATGCTTTATACAGCAGAGAGGCAGCCAGCTCACAGCCAGCTGAACTCTGACATGACACTTTCCTGCTGGTACAGAAAGCGCAGGGATTTTTGTATTTCGTTTATTTATTGAACATTGCTCACGAGGAGGAGGCAGGAGAAGCGGTGAGTGCTAGGAGTTCTGCTGCATCTGCAGCCTGCGCTCGGCGGCGGCAGCCAGCGTCCTGCGGCGCAGCGTGACCGGGTCGGCGCAGGCTCCCTCCGGTGGAGAGGGCTTCTCTGTGCCCACATCTTCATCAGAGGTTTTGGTTAAATAACGCCTGCAAGAGGAAAAAGGAAGATGAGCGAGCACAGCCCACCTCGTTTTGGCTCTGGAAAATACTCGGTGCATTCAGGAAACAAGGTGGGGGCTAAGGCCCACTGAAAGCTGGGAAACGCTTGGCAAGGACACACAGACTGCAACTGAAGGGTCGCTGGGTGCACCTCACAGAACGGCAGAAGCCCACAGTGTTTGTGCAAGACCCCTGTGCATATGGGAGGGACCCAGTTCCACAGGCCTGGGCTCTCCTCCTAACTCCGAGCAACTCCCCAGCCGCTAGGCAGCCCCTGGATCTCTGTCACCGCTGCTCCACCAGCTGCAAGGTGCAGGCAGGGCCTACTGCAAGAAGCCCCTCACTGAGGACAAGCAAGGTCCTGACAGGAGGGCACCTGGGCTGCAAACTGTCAGGTAATGCAAAAACACAAGAAAGCAGCTTTCAGAGTTAACAGCCCAGAACAATTTTGCACTTAGAGGCAAAATATAGCAGTTGGCAATTCCACAGCTCTTCAGCACAGGAAAGGAACTAGTAAACCAGAAAGTCAAAAATGCTTCTGTCTCCCTAAATGGCATTTTCCAAACAAAGAAAACGATGGTGGGAGCAAGCCTACCTACAGACAAACACTTAAAAGGCATCATATCCCCCAGCTGTTCGTATGAAGGCACTTCAATACGGGGGAGGAGAAAAAGAACATAGCTCAATGTATTTTCTGCAGACCCTTTCAAGGGCCTCCCTGAGACAAAAAGGCAGGGACAACATTTGTTACAAATGCTAGTAAGTCTCATCTACAGCTCCAAAGCGCTTTCCTTTCCATTTGTTTTTTTGTTTTTTTTTAATCATCAACTAGATTCTAGTACAGTTCACCAACACGACTGTCGCTATGTGAAACAAGATTCCACATACGACACCTCTTACTGGTTGAGCTGAAAGAAACAGCTGGTCCCGCTCTCACCAGCCGTGTTGACTTGGCAGCCATGAGCTCCCCTGGTCTGCCATCCCCGTGCAGCCCAGAACTTGCTCTTGCTCCGCATTTGGAAGGAGCGGTGCCTGACAGTGAGCCCAGCTGCAACAGCACGCTGTGCAGGCTGACACCTATGCCAGGAGACAAGCTGAAAGTGTACCACGAGGCTCAGCACAAGCAATGTTTCCTCACTTACTGGAAGCTCAAACTAAAGCTCTTTGAAGCTGGAGAAACCATCCTATGATTCCAAGAGCTTTGGATCAACCACTGAGGAAGCTGTGTGGACGTTGCGACACATGACGCCATTTCAGAGCTGGGTTTTAGCAGACAGTTGTCTTGAGCAGCATCATGAGCCTGCTGTAGCAATGCATTCATTCCTCTTAATAATTTTTGCATCAACCCAGCCTTTCAGTGGTCACAATCTGTTCTGGGGGATTATAACTGAGGGGCCAGGCTGAAGCTCTAGGAAGGAACATACTTTCGAGCTTGCTGCAACAAGTCCTCCTTGCGCTGAACCAACATCCGCTGCCTCTCATCAGCTGACTTGGAGAAGCGACTTCCCCTGGCTTCAAAGTCTTCTGCTTCACTGGGTTCTGCTTCCATTTCGCTCAATTCTCCCATCTCTTCCAGTCTTGAGTTGAGTTCAAGCGGCACTCTTTCAGTCTAAGAGAAAAAGAGGACAGAAGGTAGGAAAGGTTTTATGGTTTTGGTGGTGTTGGTTTTTTTAAACAAGTCACAAGTCTGTGCAAAATGTGCTGACAGGGCTCCTTGGCAGCAAGACAACGAGCTACCAAGAACTGCCATTTTCTGAGGCACAGGCAGAACTTCCCTCTCACCTGCTGCATCCAGTTTCCTCAGTCTCCTTTGAAAACCCCAGCAACTATAGAACAAAGCTAATTCAGCAGCTGCTCAAAGAGCCTGTGTTCTGTAACTGTCCCCTGCACACACATTTGAAAGTGATCTCCAGGACATAAACATTCATTACTCATAATTAATGCTCTTGAAAATGGAGCATTGGATATAGTCAGATTCTGGAGCAGTGTGACAGTAAAGTAGTTAAAAAGCAGAAACCCATATGCTAAAGAAAGAACAGAAAACGTATCTGGGAAGAGGATGGGAACTCACAAGGCTTCGCCCTCACCGCGCGCCGGCACCGCCGGAGCAGGGCTGGCAGCTGCCCCGAGCACAGCGTGCCGCCAGCAGGAGCTGGCAGCCCTGCACAGAGCCTCTTCCCCTGACAGCACGGACGGGAAAGCAGAGCTGATGCATGGAGACGCTGGTGAACCCGCGCAGGTGAAGCAGCACACCCTGATCACGTCCTGTCACACATAATCTGATCGGCTCAGTGGTGGAAAAACAAAACGCTCCGGAGCACGGCAGCTTCAAGGAACAAATCACCTCGATGTAAGGCTTGAGAGCTGAGCCATCGTTTGGCAGCCCAGGGAGCACGCAGCGAGACAAGCATCACTGCCCAGCGGCGGCACGAACCGAGCAGCAGCGCCGGGGCTCAGCCAGAGCAGCAGGGACACTGCAGCCCCACGGAACCGAGGGGCCAGAGCCCCACCGACAGCTCCAGGATGAGCTCAGCAGGGCCAGAGGAGCAGGCGTGGAGAACCCTGACTGCTGCTGCTCATCACCACAATGGTGGAAAGGAAGAGGGAAGCTTTGCTGGGCAGGGCAGGAAGGAGGGACCTCCTCCTGCAGCCGAGGTTCAGAGCAGAGCACTTTTTTCCCCCCAGTCTCCCAGAAGAAGATGAGATCTAGGCTCACCTAAGTTTCTTCTTGTAATGTTACAAAGCTGTAAAACCAATACCCTGAGCCTGGTGCTCTATGTGAGCAAAAGGGCAGGTACTGAGGAGTTTTAAAGACAAAACTAATCGCAGCAGAATTCAAGCCAAGCCTCAGCATCAGAGCAGGTGTCAGGCACAGAAACCTGTGTGCTACAGAACCTTCTCTTCCTTCAGGAGCCAAGAAAAACAGAGTAAGCTTCATGGAAACCACAGTATGCCTTGCACCGTCCCTAAACAGAGCCACCAAGTATTTCAGCAATGACAATAAATGAGACTCAAGGAGGGGCATCAGCTGCAGCAGGAAAGCTTCAGCTTTACAATGACAGCTTGTGAGCCAGGTCTGAACAGCCCTACACCAATCCACTCAGGATTAGAGAAACACATAAACACACATACAAATTTAAAGGATAATCTTTAAATACATGTTAGCACATGAAAATACAAGCTTGCAGGTAATAGCTACAGCTGCTCAGGGATCTGTTCTTTCAGGGAGTAACAGCTGTCAGAAAAAAGGGAGGGCAAATACGATAGCAACGGAGAGAGAGCACGCAGAGCATGCTGCACGCTGCAGGAAGCCTCAGCACTTCAGTATGCAATGGAGGAAAGCATGCCTGCAGCCCCTCATGGAGCACACGAGCAGCCAGCACTCAGGGTGCTATCTCACAACCCCCTCACACAATTCACACCACGCTGATGCTCAGAAATGCCTCTGAACTACCCTTATCTTGTACCAGCACTGAGCCCCCAAAACCATAAGCAATATTTGGGGAGAAAAGTATCATCATCTCTATCTTAAGATCTTTGAATTCTAGATGGAATTGTCATAACACGACACAAAGGAAAACCCACCTTAGTCACGAAGAAAGGAGCTTTCATTGGAGCAGGTGAGCTCCCCTCAGAAGTTTCACTTCCAGCAAGCAGAACTCCAACGCATTTGCCACAACGCTGGAGATCTAACAAAGCCCGTAAGTGGGCATACTGATTTTAAGAAAGAAGAAAAGACTGAATGCTTGTAAAACCTACTCTGAAGCTGCAACACAAAGCAACTAGAGCTGCCTGACTCCTTCTTGGAGGCTGTGCCATGAGGTGTGAAGTTGCTTCTATCCACTGTTTGGAAATGCAAGTCTCACCCACGGGCAACGATGATGGCTTCTAATGTCCCTTCTCTCTTGCATCTGAAAAGCTTCTTAAAAATTAAGTGTAATCTGCTGAAGTAGTTTGTTTGCTACTAGATCTTTCCACACAGACACGAGTTTGATTGGCTACAGCAACATATTCTCCTAGCAAGAAGAAAGAAAACGTCTACAATACACCAAGTACTCAGTTTAAAACTGACATCAAAACTGAAGAGACAGAAAAATAGACTGGAGTTTCCTAGAGGATGCCCCTAAACTCCCAAATCTTCTCTCAGCAACAGAAACATCAACAGAAAGGAGCTAAGCAAGTCTGTCTCCCAGGCAGATCTCTGTGGTCGGCTTGTTCTGAGCCAACCTAAATGCACACTGACCGCACAGAGCCATTGGGTTGGCCTCACATCCCTGGAAATTTGCTCATCTCCTGTCCTGTCAGGGAATGTTCAAACATGAAGACCTCCCACCACAACTCTTCTGTGGTAAGGTCAGCAGCAGCAGAGCAATGTTCCTGTGCCAAGTGCATCTGCAATACGTTTGGAGCGTGGTGTGGATACAGAAGGGAGGAGAAAGTAAGGACCGAAGTAGGAAATCAGTCAGTAAGGGCAGGTCTAAACCAACAAGCCAAAGCCCGTAGTGGCAACCATACTTGCTCCAGTTACACGTCCTCAAATACCAACAACCAAAGAGAAGGGGCCACTGAGCTGTCCAGCTCAGGATACTGAGCTGTGGTTACATGCAAGCAGGGGGCACAAGAGCAGCAGCTGGAGCCTCCCCACCACCACCCCACAGCAAGTCCCAGTGCCTGGCAATCTCAGGCTCTCACTTCACCTTTGTCTGTAGTTCCCCTTTTGGGGAGTAAACACCCATCCAGATGAAAGCCACACACAGAGCCACCAGCAGCACTGCTCCGTGGTTGTTTTGGGAAGAGGAACGGGAAGAGCAAAGCATCTCCCACCCTGCTCTTCCTATGGCACAGATGGGGACGGGCCTGACAGCCACAACAACATGACCTTCTCCTGTTCTTCGCATCAACTAAGAGCACTTTCATTCAGGAAACAAAAAGAAAAGTGTACAGATAACTCCTCAAAGCACCACTGTGCTTACGTCTCACCAGAGATTACAGCTCTTCAGGTGCCTGACAGCGTGAGGTCTGGTGTGAAACACAGGGGGATTGCCACCAGCCCCATCCAGTCCTGAGCCGAACGCACTCATCCTTCCACACAACTTCTAACTGTGCTTTTTGCCCGTGTTTATGCCAAGTTACCTGGGTGACAGTTTCAGCATCCTCCTGATCAGTACTGTGCCGTTCCACAGAATTGTTTAAAGTGGGTCTAACAGCCTCTGTACGCTGAAATGCAAACATCAGGGGTTGAATACAGCATGTGAAATAACAAAACAAAACCAAGCCCCCTGACCGCGTTCAAACTCTGCCTTCTGCAACATCACGTGTGTTACGTTCAATTTAGAAACAGATAAGTTAGCAATAAACAGAATGCAGTGTGCTGAAAGAGAATTCTCTCTGCTTCCCCGCACGCAGACTGACACTGCACTCCAGATAACAGCACTATCTGATGTGCACACAACCAGAATCCAATATTCCTATGAGCAGAACCCTTGTCCCCAGACTGCTTACTGAAATCTGCTATCGCTAATTAAGAACAAGGCATCGCTTTGCCATCTACCTTCTTTGCAGAAAGCCTTCCTAAATGGTACAATTCAATTATCTGTCAGCAGAGAAATCAACTGGAAATGTTCTAAAGCTTCTGCACACGAGTAATGGAGAAGAGCTGCTTTAGCTGAACAATATTTGTCACCGGTCCAGCTAGGACATTTTCAATACGTTTTTGGTACATGACTGAATATACTGCATTTATGGAGCTTTAAATAAAGGAAAAAGAAATCCCCAGTTTTTTTTGTTTTTTTTTTTTACTACAATTTGGCACTCTGTAGTGCATTTGAGACTGTAGAGGAAAGCAGTCAATGCATCTTGCAGTCCTGTCACATCGACCAGGGCAGTCTGCAGCGCACAGGTGATAAGTTTCCAGCGTGTCTGCATTACGAAAGCATCCTGTATTAAACAAGGACAACACTAAAGCACACCTGACACCCATCCTAACATAGCAAAAGGCCTTCTAAGAGCTGTGGCAAGGAACAGACACATATACCTCAATCAAAAACAACAGTGGGGAGTTCTGATCAAGTCAGACACTGCAACGAGAAGATACAACATATGCTGGACAGCCACAACTGGTTTGGCTCTTCCAACTGCAACATCTTCTTACAGGTAAAATGTGAAGAATAACATTGCACACCAGTGCTTTGACTTGATCCCACTCAGCCCTAACAAATGCAGTTCCATCAGACAGACAGGCAGACAGGCAGACAGACAGGCAGGCAGACGTTTTAGGTGCACGGTCTGGTGACTTACATGTGTGGGGAAAGGTACCTGGATGCGTCCTTCTAAGATGTTGTCGGTGGTTATCTCTACAGATCGAGTTAGCTGCAGATCCTGTAGAACTAAATGATATGGAACCTGAGGGAACATCTCCTGAATCTGATGGGCCTGGAAAAAGCAAGGTTTACACAGTCAGTATTAGGGATATATAAAAGTCAGCTGGTAAGCATCTTACCAGAAATAGAAAAAAATGAACAGCTAAAAGATGCTATTTAGGTTATAACAACGCACACACAGAAAGAAAAAGGAAAAAAAAAAAGAGAAAGAAAACCCAAGCTGGCAGTGGCTTACAGAGCAATATTTTGACTCCACTGAAGCCAACAGCAAAACTATAATTGTTATGAAGACACCACATGGTCCTGAAAATTTAGGTTCCTATTCCGTCGTGCTTGTAGATGGACAAAGGCTTCAAAAGATTCCCAACCCTTATTTTATGACAGCACATTTCATAAACATCTATACAAAATTCAGGTGTAACTGAAAGTTAGCACAACATTTAAAAAAATAAATAAAATCATTTTTCTCTGTCCCAGATGGGTTCCAAACTGGTACAGACAAGTGGAAGCAGCTTTTATCATCACACATTCTCTCCAGCCAAACTGCCTACAAACCAGTCTGAAAGCTCTGAGTTGTCAAGGAACTGTTATTGGATTTTGAGTTACTCTAACAGAATCCAAATGAAATAGATAGAAATAAGAGGGCAGACAAATCATAAGCCCATCTGTTGGACTGTAAAAGCATAATTAAATACTAAATTCTAAATTTTAACTAATGCTCCAAGTTACAAGTGAAAAAACTGAGAACAACAACAACAACAACAAAGAGTAGAAGATGTTTGGAAAGCAAAGCAAAAACTGTGCACCAGCTGACAGCGTGCTGAAACACAAGCAACTACAGCAAACTCAACTCTCCATTGTACTTATCTTTGACCAAAACAACTGATCTAGCATTTCAGCATTTGGCCTTCCCCTTGGAATACCTCCCTAAAGTTTTATGCAGTAACACAGAGGACAATTTCACTTAGTTTCTATCAAAAATGTGTAACATTTTAGTGGTTTGCTAACTTAGCCTTTCCATTAAAGCAGGCATTTTAATATAAGTTGCTACTCTGAATAAAGCACACTGTTAAATCACTACTCATCCTTAATGAAAGCCCATTTGTGCCACTCTGTCCTGTAAAAGAAAACTAATCTGACTTTAGATGGAGAGTCTCTGCACATTTAACTTAGCAAATCACCTGTCAACACATTCCCACTCCCTGACCCCAAACCCCCTAAAAATTGTAGCTTTATCCCATGAAGGCTTTGGAGAGATCTCCCATTTAGAAAACTTCATCACCTTCATGAGTTATCTCACTGAGCACTCACTAACTTATGGCACACAACAACTTGAAGAACTCAGGGGAAATGGCACTTCTCAAACAACGCGAGCGAAGCACGTTGGACAATGTCATACCCTTGTCTTTTTGTACTACAGCAGAGAGTTTATTCATGAACTCTTCAAACCTGGGACTTCATCCTCAGCACTCCTATTATCATCATGAACCAGTAAGTCAACTGCGCTACAGAAGGCCTAATCCCATACTTACAATACTCTCCAACAGAAACAGTTATCTCGGAGCTTAGCACTATTAAAAATGAATACCAAAGAAATCAAAAGCTAGAGAACGGGTATGACCAGCTCAACCAACCAACAGCTGAATTTTCTGGTTACTCTGGTTACTCTGAAAGTTATGAGTGAAGCAAAGTACTAAAAAAAAAAAGCTAAAGTCACATCAAGCGAGTTAAGAAAAGGTCTACCCATCTATCTCTTGCAGAAGGTACATAAAATTTTTCTCCATCACTTATTTACCTCCAGCTCTGTCCTTTTGTTTTCGCACATCTAAAACAAACTACAGCCCTAGCTTCACCAAAATAAAGCCTCTCTCACTCAGAAGATAACTTCCATCTGGCACCCAAACACTTCCTTCCCTTTCTGTTATCTACATGCAGCCCCTTCCCCTCACAGTACAAACAGGAAGGCTGAGGTCCACAATACTGAAGCATTCTTACCATAGCATTAAGCTGGGAGTTGCTGGCTTGTGTGATACCAAGGATGTTTGTAGTATGCATCACTTCTACTGAAAAACTGGGCAGCCAGCTGGCAATTCGAGAACCTAAGCATGAGAAATCACAAAGGAAGTCAAGCAGGAATGCAAGAGGTTCACAGCAGGCAAACTACTTCAACATGTATTTAACATAAGTCATCGTATTCCCACAAGGGACACACAGGGAGCTCTGTATTGCAGTCCTCCCTAAGCATGGAGATGACTGGAATAAATCAGCAACTGCTGAACTCCTGGCAGACACTGTCACAGTGTCTTAACAATCTGAGGGTTAGAAGAGGATCAAAAAAACAAGAATCTTTTGTTCCCGTTAGAGGGAAAATTTAAATAATCCGGAACCAAATTCAGTTCTGGAATACATTAATAACTTCAGCAATTTTACTAAAAACAGGTGCACTTCTGAAACTGGTCCCAAAATGGGTCAGGTGCAAGTGGCCTGCACCACTGAGAAAAATATGACTACATGAGAACATGGTAACTGAACAAAGTGACTGCTGTAGCTATGTGCTTAGGCTCAGAGCAGGGCGTGCACCTGAATCCCTCCTCCTTCCTTGTTTCCATCTAAATAAATGCACGATTTGCACTGTGCTATTTCTCCTCCTGCCTGCCCAGTAATTTTGCAGGTGTCCAAGCCACGTAAGAGCACCGTCTCTACAGCTCTGGACAGGTTCAGAGACGCTCACCTGAGCTCTTGCAAAAGAGCAGTAAGAAACACGTATCTGTTTGACAAACTCAGGTAGAAGTGCAGTTTAAGTTTCAACTGAAACACAGTCAGAATTCACTTCTACAGAAGGCTGCTCCCTTCATTTATATGAGCAACAGCATAAGATGTCAAATCAGCTCAACTCACCATCAAAGTGGAAGAAGTGATTGTGCTGGTTCAAGCGCGGTCTGCCTTCTGCTACTGCCACAGGGACCAGGTTCTCATCCAGATTTTCCCTTTGGTGATCCTCCCTCACATGATGGCTGTCAGTGATATTAAGAGACATTCTGCACGTTGGGCAAGATGTATCTTGTTCAAGCCAGGACCGCAGGCATGAGCTAACAGGAAACAGCAACATTATAGTGAGTTTGCAGCAATTTTCCAAGACATCATCATCATAAGTACACCACGTAGCTGCAGCGTGTTCTGTACAGAGCATGAACAAGGGCACACAAGCAGCTCGGAGATAATCTGCAAGGTGCACCTGATGATCTCCCAGTGACTGGCTAAGTTTGTTATTCCCTCCAGCTAAAATACTCGAGTGGTTCAGGTTTTATAAGCAAGCTCACAGATTTATCCCAGTCTTAAACACTGTTGTCCATCTAGCTCAGAGCAACCAAGTTTAGCCTGGAAGGAGGGAACAAAATGCTTCTTTTCTCTCACCACCTTGAGCTGAAAAAGGACAAATAGCGACTGGATAAATATTTAAAATATACTGATAAATTTCCATAGCAGTTCTGCCAGAGTGACAGGGACAGGCATCTCCAAAGTTTTGAAGTATTTTTTTTCAAAAATCATGAGCCAAACGACCAAAGTGAGTTATAACTCTGGGGACTTTCTCAATAGATTAACACAAACCAGTGCTGTGCCACTGCGACGTTCACCTAATTCCGAACATTCTCTTGTGAGAAGTGTCTGAAATGCACGTTTAAACACTCTGAGCTGTGCCTGCTTTATGATTCAGACTGGTATGACACAGTTGAGGTATTTTTTGCATGTAAAACGAGATTTTCAGCATGGAAGAACTGAATTTCACAGAACTGAACACATTTCAGTATTACAACATGTACTTCATGCTTGTAGGGTATGGGGTTTTTTTGCAGCAGGAGCTCTCAGAGCACTTTAGAATGGTAGAGAGACAAAAAAAAAAAAAAATCCTGTTTCAAGTAATGTATTTGCAAATGGAGTAAAAGTAAAAAGCCCTAACTGCAGGGTGAAGCCAAGGATACAGCACTCTGCACTTTCCTGATGCTCGAGCACAGCCATATTGTCACTGGGTTCCCAGCACACTGACATGGATGAACAAGCAGCACTCAGAATTACAGTGCCAGGCATCCCAGCAACAACCAAAGCACTGCAAACTGAAACCTGACCATCTCCCACCAGCACGGTCATCAACACAGCCAGCACGTTAGCACTGCTGATGCTATCCAACTTCATCTTCACTGATGCAGCAAAACCACCCTGCACACAGTGAGCTCAAACCTCTGCTTCAGCTGTACTAAAAAGGTCACTCGTGGAACCCCCAGTGTGACACAAGCTGGCATGACCCCCCTCCCAGCCTGCATCAGCACCAACACTGCCGGCCTGCAGCCAGCCAGCAGGGATGTTCCCATCCTGTGGGGGAGCAGACAGAAGGGCTGATCACCTCCAGCCCCTCAGCAGAGGGTTGACTAAAACCAGATCAGGGTTGGCAACATTGCAGAGCAACAGCGGTTCGGAAACTGTCTGACTGCTTCCTAAAAGGCAAAGAAGAGACTTTCAACAGAACCTAAAAGATTTAGATACCCACTCCCATGAAACTTCAGCCATGTACCTCCATATTAACCATCCCAAAAATGTGAATCTTCCCTGCCACCTTCTCTTTTACTCCAAACACACAGCTATGAAAAAACTTCCACGGGACTGAGATTGGTCACAGAAGCTCCATGCTCAGTCTGCTGGCAAAACCACCAGGGTTTTACCAGGAGAGAAACCATTCTGAGGTTGTATGTAGGGTTATCCATTATCTCTACTTTTAAATGCAATCTAAAGTCATCCACTGTGACAGGTTCCCTCCCTAAACGCACTAAAGAGGTAAAGGTAATTGAGCTTCAGAAAAAATGCAAAAGGGTCATTTTAGATACAGAGAAAATAACTGTCTGAAGAGGAGACCCTAGGCTTCTCAAGTGCTCAGAAGGTGATTAAATATTCACACAATTCAGTAGCACTGGAAGAGGAGTTTCTGCTACAGAGGCAAATTATCTCATTAGAGACTTCTTGGAACAGAGATAAATATTTATGGCAAGGTTGTCACAAATGACAACAAATTAGCACACAGATTATAACCCCTGCTCTGACAGTTCGCAGAAAAGTAAAAAGCTATTTGCAGAAAGGAACTCACTCACATGACACCACGGGGAGAACCTAACTGGCCACGCATGTTAACCAAATGGCACTTCAGAAATTCCCACTTAGAGCCACACACCACCTTTAATCTTTAAGCACAAATGTAAAGATATAAGCACTGCTACAAAAGGTCTAAGAAAAGGTGCGTCTAAGGTGCACTCTTCCTCCAAAAGCATCTCCTGTGGCTCACTACCAACTGAACGCAAGACACAGTCCATAGTGATCCTCTGCTGGAGAGTTTCCCAGTTCCAACCACCAGCTGCCTGGGGACCCCTTCAGCTACTTTGCCCAACCTCTTTCACAGCCTTGAGGTACTCACTCCCCCCACAAAATCACATAATCGGACCTGACCTTCACTAGTGTCCTGAAAGTACATAAGGGTCTAACTCCAATTTTTCTTCATCGCCTGAAAACCAGCACATCCTCATAGAAGAAGTGAAGCTTGAGATGAAGTAAGGGTGGGAAAGAAAGTCTATTTTACCAAGCATCTACAAAAAGCAAGGCAGGGTGCAGACTTGCAATTGAGATACCGTGACTCCGCACTACCTGCCCATCAGCTGACAAGATGTGTGCTCTTAGTTTGGAGGAAAGAAAGTACCACAGGAAACAACTCACACTCGGAAGCGATGGAAGCAAACGCAACTTTTACTCTGCAATTAGAAGCAGACCAAGAGGGCCCAGGCAATCGTAGCTTGGCTGACAGCTGGCAACTTGTCATCCTGCTCTAAGTTTCAGACTTGCCCACCTAACCCTTCCTCTCCACAGTCAGTTCCATGTTCTGCAGTCCCAACAACATACTTGTGGAAGAGATGGCCACAGGGGAGTTTACGGGCAGAATGCATGGAGTCCCAGCAAATGGCACAGTCGTCATTATTGACTGCTAGCTCCTCTGGTGTTGCAACTGCAAACCTATAAAGAAAAAGAGACAGAAGTAAGGAAAACCTTACCCTCCATATTAACTTTCCCTTGGGTGAGGTGTGCCAGGATGTTTGCTATCTTTTCCATAACTAGAACTCACACTGTAAAGGAAAACTCTCATACACGTCCCTCCCATGCCTTCTTGCAGATTTTTTTTTTGGCACATCTTTGCATACGCCTTAAGTTCAAATAGCTTTGACTTACTATCTTCCAAGGAGTATGATCATTAGGTTGAGAACCTCAAGTTACAACCTGTATAGATTTGGCTTATGTCATTTTTCTAAATGAGCTTTAATAGCTGTACCCATCAAAATATCTTCCTTGGAGCATAAGTATCTATGGTTTGACAAATTTTACCCTCAGATTTCACCAACCCCTACTCGTCTTTGAATTACTATACATTTAAACTACAGTGCTATGCAAGTATCCAAACACATGGTACCCAAACACAGACAGTACAGAGATGAGTGGCATAACATTTCACAGTACTGCTACTGCGGAATATACCTGAAAATCAACTACACAAATGCAGGAAGCTAGCTTCCATGCTGGCAGCTTCAGCAAGAAGCTAGGCTGTGGCTCTTCCAAAACAATCAGGATGATGAAACCACATTAAGTCACTCGGACAAGATGTCCAAGACACCTGCAACTCTACACAGCTTTGGGAGCAATTGAAAGGTTTTAGCAGCTGCACCTTACTGAAAAGAAGTAATGCATTGTGGATGTGCTTCACCACGCAGCTCTTAACCTGCTATTACAGCCACTACCCAATCTTTCACAAAGAAAACATCAGGAATCTCCAGGGAAAATCCTTTTCTCTAGCTAGAGCATAGCAGCAGGCACCAAAGACGGTCAAAATCCACTGGAGTTTAAAATGAAAATGGTACAGCAACATACAGAAAAACTCCTCGTTGCTCTTACTATTACTGAGGACGTAGCTGAGCTATGAAAACTTTGGATCAGAGATGCAGCAGCATCTGGCACAAGCCTAGGTTTTAGCAGGCCTATCCATTTCTCTACACTGTCGTGGTAAAGGGGGATGGCCTAACGTTATCCTGAAGGGCTCTCAGCTCCATGCCAAGTACAAAGTTAGCTTGAAGTTGGCTTCACATTTAACGAACAGAATTTTTTAAATTAATATTTTGATTAAATTTCACGCAGTAACCGAGCAGCATGGCCTAAGGAAATTAAAAGCATTTATTTCCATCACAGCCAAAGCCAATCTGCAGAGCTTATGCCTCCTACAGCCTAGGACAGCACATAGGGAAAACAGACGAAATATTGGACAGGGGAGTTTACTTGTGACCAGTAATTCTTGGATAAATGCAGTAAGTCTGGTAAAGGTCATTCCTATGTATCTGCTAAACTGAGAAAGAGAGTCCTTTGTCACAAATCAAATGGAAGCCAAGAACTTGTAAAAACACACTCTAGAGTAGGAAGATTTCAGAGCTGGATTTGGAAGATCACATCCCTCCACTTTACAACATGCCATCGTGTATCATGTCATGGGGTAAGAGAACCCCAACTTTTTGACTGGGATCCTCTATCTAAGACAACATCAGTACCTCAGAGCAAGCAGGCAGCTCACCTGGCCTCCATGTTTCCAACCACACGCAGGTAGTTCTTGTGCCGCCGAATTCTTCGCTGAACCTCGTGGAACAGGTAGCGCAGCTGCATGAAGATCACCAGGCTCGCCATTGACAGCCAGATATTGCCAAACAGCTTTGCAGAAGGACAAAAAAAAAAAATAGATGATTAGAAATGAACAGTGTGGGAACCAGGAGGCAGCCACAAGAAACTGCATCAGTTCTTAAGAGAAAAATAATTCAAGAAGTCAGTACTTCTGTTAAGGCCATTCAAACTAACCACACTTGTTCACAGGAACTGCTGCTCTTTACACCCTCAAACACAACCTGAGCAGCACAGAATTCATAACAAGGATAAATAGTATTCGAGCCCTGTTCACTTGAATGTCCCCTGCTGACAGTGAAAATAACTCAGTCTGACTACTCAATAATAAAGCCAATTAAACACCTGTTAAACAGGTAATTACACAGTAGTTAATACTCCATAACAAAGTTATTAATGAAGACTGCAATTACACAGGAGGAAAGAATGCCAGAACCCCCCTCGTTTCACTTTCCTCTTAAAGAGCTTCCCTATGACCTCCAGTATTTCATACCAGCATATGGATGTGATGCATCAAGTCCAGAGAAAGCAAGGTCAGCTCCATGACAAAATCCGTGTAGTACACGTAAGTGCCTTTACCCTCCCACGTTCCTTCATGGTTGAGATCCCACAGATGAATTACATACCTGCAAAAGCAGAGACAGTAACATTAGTTTCTGTTTTTCATTAGCTAAAATCTCTGAACTATTTTATCTACTTTTCAAACAGCTTCTGGATATGGATTCTTTGCCCCTTCTAAGCCCTGTGCTTTCTTTCTTTTCTCTGTTACTGGTTTCAAACAGCAATATCTGAAAAAGGCAAAAATCAATCAACATTTAGCCCACACTGATATTATACATACCACCAGCTGATAGAGAAGATGCATTTGCTAACAACTCCTACATGTACTGAAAGCCAATTTTGAGCTTATAGCAATGCATGTTGTAGACCCACATTTTTCACCCTCTGCGGTGTGTCTCAGCTTAATGACAGCCCTGAAATGCAAACAGTGACCTGGACAAAGAGGTTCTGCTCTGTATGCCACATCCTACGTATGCCTTACAGATGCACATGCATGCTACTTCTTTCAAGCATAAGTTATTGAGATTAAGATCTTAAAAGAAACACAGTATGATGATATTAAGTAGCAGTATCAACCCATTTTAATCCATGCCTTAAGCACATTACTATTAGCAGTCTCTAAAGCTATCCTTGCACTGTAGAAATTCTATTTAAAAAACAGGAGGGGCTGAAGTTAACCACCTCTGCCCATCTCCACATATACCTTTGCAATTCAGCAAGGTAACAACATAAAGCTCTTAAATTCACATGCACTAACTTCTTGAGCAACCAGCACGGCAAACCCAAGCTACTCACCGTAAAATCACATGAGCAGTTCTGACTGTCACAAGCAGAGACTGCAAAGGAAGGAAAGATGTTAACATATTGGCCTGGGCAGTGGTGCTGGGGCAGGGCTGAGGGCCAAAGCACACCTTGCACTTAGTGCAGCTTCAACTCCTCTAAAACAACTGAAGATAATACACAAATTTAAATTTCTTCCACCAATGCAAGGCATTCTGTGCAGAGCTCAAGCACACAGTGCTCACAGAGCAGCCACGAGCACCACTGCTGTTAAGCCCCCCACATTCCCCATGACATGGCACATACCATTTTTTCCAGCCCTCATCACTCAGTGTCAATACTACAACCCCATCAACCACCCCCAGGTGAAGGCAGCACGCCTCTTCCCATCCCACCACTACAGAAAAATCAGAAGAACCAAGTAGTAGCAGCAACTCAAGGAAGAATCACGGAAGCACTTTCAAACAATTTCTCCCCTTTCTCTGAGATGCAAACACAATGTCCATAATTCCTCTCTTTGGCCACGTTTACCTCTCTAGGTTAAGTGCAGAGAAAAAAGCTGAGTGCATCGTTAAGCTAAGGAGATGAGCTTCTGGACTACACTAGCACTTTGCCATGGGCTCTTCTCACAGAGGATGCACGGCCCCATCACGCTCTCACCTGTGGGGCCCTTCGTAGTGTTGCCCCATAAGAGCAAGACAAGACATCATTCAGATCACACAAACAGCCACGAACATCACAGCAGGTCTCCCAGCACCACATGCTGCCCTCAGCAGGAGCATCCTTCACCAGCCCTAAATGAGCACACGGGCTGCTCTGTGGGGCATGCTGTCAGAGCCTCTTCTGTCTCTGGTTGTCCCAAATGTGGGTAAGAGAAAGAGAGCCTGCTTTGTTCTCAGGAGGTTTTCGGCTACAGAGAAGCTTTGAGCAGACCACAGGAAAAAAGTAAACACATCCAAAGTGTAACCGTGTGTGTGGTAACACAGAAGGACCACCCGAGCCGCTGGCTGGATGTGCCATGGAGCACAGGTTTATGTCAGAGCCAGCGTACGTGGCAGAAAGGCTCCCGTAAGGAAGACATCTGTCAGGAAGAAATCTGAAGATTTTTGCAACTTTTGAGAGGTTAAAATATAAGTCAGCACTTGGAATCTGGAATTTCAATACTTCCCTTTATTAATTCACCATTTTGTTGCCAACACAGTTTTTATACAGTGAGACAACAAGAGCATCAACACAAAACCAACGAGCTAACGCGGATCTGGCCAGGTGTGACAGCCTGCAGCTCCTCCACTGCTTCCAGAAATGCATCTCAGCACCCTGAAACACTCTGCAGAAAGCACAAGGTTGCACCCCCGGTGACACAACTCCGCAGCCCCAGGAGCCACGCGTACAGCAGGATGCCGCAGAATGACAGTACGGTTGCTATAGGAATAATTGTTTCTTAACACATAAAGGGTGCAAAGACAGACAGAACGGACAACATTCTAATTCATCAGTAGCTCACATTAAAGCAAAAAGACTTTAATGTTAACTAAAAAAAAAAAAATTTGTCCTTATTCAACCTTCTCTGGGCATTTCCACATTTCACATTCATCCTTTGCAGGAGAAAAAACACTGATAAACAACACAACATAAGGGGACACCTAACCAAAACCCAAGAAAAACATCAATGCTGCTTTACTGAAAACCCTGAGGCATGAAACTAAATTCAGTGTTTGCCGTCAGGGTGAGATGAATAGTTTCATGCAGCTTGATGTTATTAAATCCACACCAACGGAATACATTTGGCAGGGTACCTCTCAACAAGCATCACACAAGCCTCCACCAGGAAAACATTCCAGCCTTCAAGCTTCAATGCTGAGAGCTTGAGGACCACGAGGTGTCACTGCTGGAACCTGTACTGGGAGAAACCTGAAAGGTTTACCTCACTTACATGAGTGCTGGCTATTGTAGTCAAAGAAACTCACCCAGATAGAGCGTATTAAAAAGGTGCAGGAAAGGACAAGATGATACAATTTCATATGGAAAAGATTAAACAGACAAGAATTCTTTTGCTTGGAAGGAAAATCAGAAGGGGAACAGGAGAAAGGTCTGTAAGATTACAAATGATGTGAAGAAGAGCAAACAGAATGGCTCTTTGCTGTTTCTCATCACAAATGTATCAGTCAATAGCCAGAGACTTTACCAGGCAAATGAGTCACAACGACTGAAAGAGCTCACCTGTGTACACAAAGCAGGGCCAAAGGTGGAATTCATTGTGTTTGGATACTGTATAGGCCAAAGTATAAACAAGGTCAATGAACAATCAGACAAGTTCCCAGAGTCCACCCACAGCTCCTTGTGCAGCCCTCAGCTCAGGAACGGCCTCAAACAGCTGAGAGGAGCAAGGGCAGGGTCTGAGAGCCCTTCCTACATATTCTCCACAAAACTCCACAGCACAGAAGGCAGCACAGACCTGTGGCTCGGCTGAGGAGCGCACATCCATGCACTCCTTTGACAATAAGCAGACAGAACAGCTCCCACTGGAACAAATGGCTGGGCTCCATCCTGCCACCCAAAACACATCAGCACCGAGCACCGAGGAGGCAACACTTGGAAACCAAAATACTCCCTGATACACCTGCCCCAGGCTGGTGCAGGGCACATACACCGTTCTGCCAAGCCAAGATAAGAGGTGTGACATTAATGAGATCCCCCCTATTACAGACAGCAGGAAATCCTCAACAACTGCAAATCCAGCCTCGCAGCACATTCACACATTTAAAAGAAAGTACACTGCTGTGTTAAATAATTGAACTGTGATGTAAGCAGCAGCATATGATCCTGCTATCAGCTGATTGTTTTCTTTCCTCTTTGCTAACTCCAAGTATGAACTCGAGGTAGTGGAGAAGAAAAATAAATCTTCTATGCCATTTATTATCTGAACTAAAGATGCACTTACTTGCAGTTATACTGGGTAGCACCCCTCAAGACTGTCCCTTCCTCAGGCAGAGTGCAACAACCACAACATCACAAGTGCAGTGATCTTCACCTCAGAAATATATGGACCCCCCTTCACAAACATTCTGATGCTTGCAAGAGTGCACAAACATGAATTGCCCATCTCATCTGAGATGCAACTTTTCACACAAACATAAGCAAATCTCAAGAGCATGCCTTAGGGAAAGGAAGTTAGCTGCACTCCTCTTAGGGAGAAAGGAAATAGAAAATACAACCTCAAAGAAACAGGCTGATGTTCACATTACATGTCCGTGTACCTTCCCTCTCTCTCCCTAATTGCCATTTCAACTAACCCCTGTTGAAATGTTCCTGAAGCACAACCCTTATCTTTTCATACACTGCCATTTGATTTCAGCATCATCTTGATAGAGAACAGGTGGCAGGAGGGGGAGCAGAGCTTTGAACAGTAGAACAAAGAAGGGAACTAAAGGCCTGAGAATTTTCACATCAGCATGTGTATAGGGCCTAAAGGGAGATAAGGCATTGCTGTTTGACTAGGGCAGGATGTTTTGCCCAGCTAGCAAAGCTTATCAGCATGGGCCCCAGCAAAAAGACAGAATGTACCCATAACTGGAAGATGAACCCACAGAAAACAAGGCCTGGCCTCTGATTGGAGGAGAGTCTGAACACAGGTAATCTTGAGACCCCCAAGGAAGAGGAATGTCGACCACCCACTCAATTCAACCCAGAAGAAGAGGACCAAAAATGGAAGAAGGATCACGTGAAGGAAGGACTGTATGACTGTGCACAGAGAATTATGCAATATAATGAATATGGAATGGAGTGCAGTGAATATGTAATACTTACAGTAATATGAACAGCATGTTTGGCAGACTATTTCGGGAATGCCTAGGTGGATGGACTGACCCCTGGCATGACCCGCATGCTAATAAAGAATACCTGCTCACAGGAGACCAAAATGTCTCGTTGTTAGCTCTCCAGGGAGCCTTTGCTCCGTATCAATCTTACAGATTTATCTTCTCATCCTTCTCTCCAGACAAAGAGTATTTGTGGGTTTAAACTCTGAACAGAGAAAGAATGCAGATCTGGCAACTCTTCTAAAACGGGAGAGAGGCTAGGAAGTATCTCTGGAGTTTCTTCTTGAGGGAAACTAAAAGGAAACCCACCACAAGCCAAGAAGTGTCACACACCCCCAAATGAGGAGTGAAAAGCAAAGTATAAACAACACCACGTGAAAGCAGTCTCACCTCTGCTGCCATGAAAGCCAACGTGTGCATGCCGTGGGTATAGCCAATAACACCGCAGACGACTGCCAGCCCGCAGCAGGACAGGAGCATGGCAATGAGCAGGGTCAGGACTCTGATGTGGCTGCTCATGGGTGTTGTCGGAGAGAAGGAGAGCTGCAACATAAATGCACAACAAGTTTGAAAGGGCACTTCATCCTCCTTGCCCTCCATGTTCGCTTCCCCGCACAAGTCCTTGCCCAGGAAAATCTTTTGCTTCCCAGAAGAAAATCCGATTCACAACCTCAGCCACGTAACACAGCAATAAGCAGTGTAGAATCAAGCTAACAGCAAACACCACCCCAAGGTCTCGCTCCTCTCCCTGTCATTTACATCCACAGGTTTTGTTGAAGTCACAAAGGATCATTTTGGTTATTTGATTTAATGTTTAGGTCACGTGTGTGAGAAAACCACAGGCATCTTCTCACCAAGTAGTTTCTGCATCAAATCCACAGCATCTGCTTAGGATGCACGTGTGTTTTAGGAAGACGTCTAACCTTGATTTAAAAGCTTTGAGTGATGAGAATAATTACTCTGCCATTTAATTTATTAATCTGAATTTGTTTAGCTTTATCTTCCAGCCAACATTTTTTCCAGAACTCAATGACATTGGAAGAACAAGGCATCACCCTCCAAAAGCTTACTTGCAGCTAGAGACTGCTGGACAGAGCCTACTGAAAACAGTTCTCCATCTCATTCAACAATGTGTGTAACATATTAATTATCTAAACTACCTGACAGCAAGCTACATCTAGACTAAACCAAAAATTACTCAAGACGGGTCCATCCCCTTATTTTCAGGACAGGTATTTGGTTCAGTTTCTCATCCACCTGAGTCTGCAAGGCAGATCACACAAGTGATTTGCCCCAATAAAGAATTACGATACATGCTTTGAAGGCAGAAGGGTATAATAAGGATTTCTTCCCACATGAGCTTTGTTCTTTTACAGCTTTCTGAACAACACCAAGACTACCAGATGTCTGCCTTGTTCATTTCTGTCTCAATTTCCCTAGCCCCAGTCAATCTCATTTCAAGCTTAGTGCTTAGCTACTTGTGAATTAACAGGCAGTACTGGATATCATTAAAAAAAAGAAATTACAAAGCCACCAAAAGGAAATTCATGGACTCCATTTAGCTTCAACCTTTTTTATGCCAGGGCAGAGAAGTCTAGGAAAATGCATATGCATTATAGATGCTTAAAGAGCAAGATTTATTGTTTAAATTCCAGTTCCCTCTTCCTCGCCCAGCCTTCAATTTCTGGGTCTCTCTACCAAATTTACTACTGGCATCAACATAAACTGCATACAGCTTACAAAGAAAATTGTAAAGACATTGGCAGTCAACACTGGGTAGATGTAAATGAGCTTGAAACATGAGCACAGGAACCACACAAAGAGGTTTTACGGATCAGTTCCAAGGGCACCATTCTAAGGGATGTTCTGTTCTTCAGGTTTCTCTTTATGAAATAGCTCTTTAAGAGCTACGGAGACATGACACAGAGTTATGCAACAGTAATTACAGGGCATATATAAGGAGCAATTTATTAACCAAAAGAAGCATCTTCGGCTCTACTTACCTGATGAGAAAATTGAAGGAGTAAGACCGACGTGGCATTCCAAAGCAATTATTTGAAGCTAATGGAAGGTGCACACATTCAGCACCTCAGGTTGGGAAAAGGTCTAAATGACCTGCTTGCCACCTATCACAAGCTGGTGCTTACAAATGTGCATATCCCAAAAGACAGCCCTTCATCAAAACTTACGTATTCAAAGCGATCCTTGCAGAGCTGCACCATGAGATGAAGAAACACCAGCCCCGAGAACCAGAGGCACCACATGACCACTTCTTCCACTGTCTGAACATTCAGCACGCCAAAAATGAAGATGAACTTGTAGAAAATGAAATTCCAGAACTTATCCTTGAGATGCTGAAAAGGGAGGCATTTGATTACTGCGGTGAAAGCACTGACAATCCACATGCATAAAACTCTGCCCACAGTAAATAATGTGCAGAGGAGAGACGGGGGGAAAGAAAGAAAGAAGAAAGATGCAAACACAAACACAATATGTAAGCAAAAACCAGCTGCACACACATCTGTAATAGCATTTGTTACCACTTCTGAACAGGAAATGAACCAGAAACAGTACAAGTACTTTGTATCTACAGAGTCCTTCACCCCACTGCAGCATAACTGTGCAACATAGCACACTACACAGTTTCCTTGCTTACAGAATAGGGCTCAGCACAAATTGGTTTTGATTTCAATTTGATTTTCCACACCTAAGCAACACAGCCCCTGAGCCTCAAACACAAGACTGCTATGACGACTAGAAGAACAGCCACACGAGTCAGACAAGATGCCCAATCGGCCTAGCGCCTTGCTTCCAAAAACCTGCCAAATACTACAGATGAATCATTGGTCATATTAGAAAAGAAGATGAGAAAGCCTGCTCTTAAAAAGCACAATGCCTGCAGTGGAGAATGAAATGGATGAACAATAAGAAAAAAAATATTCCCACACACATGTAGTGTGAAAGAACAGTATGACGGCCTCAAGTAGCAGATGGGCTTGTTGGGGGTAGGAAACCAGTTATGGAATACAATGTTTTGCTAAAGGACATGATGAAACCACCAGGAGGAGAGTTAAGACACGCCCAGAACTCCTTCCCAATGCCACCAGTTCTGGCTCACCAAAAACAATAACCAGCTTTCCTCTAAACGAGAGCGGAAGGTACTGCCTTTCACTTCTGTTTTTAAAGAGTAGAGAACAACCTGGAAATTATCACTGGCCGAAATTCCACATCCTCACGGTGAATACATATGGAAAAAAGTCGGGCCCAACGCAAATTCAGAGCGCCCTGTTCGTTATATCCTTTACTTGGAGGCTGTAAAGGGAGTGAATCACAAATACAACAGCCTTTGAAGGATCCGTGGCTATTCACAAAGCCTTGCATGCCTCAGCTCTGCACATCGGAAAAGATCACGGCCTGATTTTTCCTAGAGAACTCCATTTACACACTTACTTTTAAGATATATTCTATTCCAACCACTGCTGCTGCTTTTATCTTTTCCAGGATCCTGCTTTTAAAAAGCCTGGGCTCTAATTTCTAGCTGAATTTTTTAAAACCTTCTCACCTCATCTAAGAGCAAGACTAAACAGCATCAGCCCTCAGCCCTGATGACTCTTTCCCTGGGCACATGCCTGCCTGCTCCCTCTTAAACCATCCCCTCAATGCCCAAGGCTGGAACACATCCACTTCTGGAGCAGTCAGGGCACAAAACAAGGTACGAGAGTTACCAGCACGGGCAGTTCCTACCCAGGAAGCACAACAGACAAATGCAGCCAAATGCAAAGGGAGCAGGGAAGGACACAGAGATGTTACAGATACTGCGAACTGAAGTGGACTTGCAAGAACTCTGACAACGCGTATGGAGGAAGTATGGCTTTCAAGTTGACCATGGGCTTATAAAATACAATTTAAACAATGAAAAGTTCCCTCTAGAAATAAAGAAGTTCGTAACTGCAGGTACGCCAGCTAAGTCTGACAGGTTTCTTGGGTGGGTTGTTTTCTACTCGCTGTTCTGGATAGCACTTTCAGAACTGAGAACTCCAAGGGGCAGGATTTCAATTTGTTTTAACGCTTACTTTTACAGGGTACCCTTCAGCAGTTCCACAAGGAAAGCACACCAGTCACACACCAGGAAACTGTTCAACAGCCATGCTCCCACCTGCCGCTCGCTGACGCGGAGGGGACCAAACACCACGCTCTGGATCAGCTTAGCAACCAGCATCAGGAAGCAGCAAGCAGTGTTCACCAGGACCTGAAAGGAAAGCAAGCAGTCAGTGGCAAATACTTGTGCCCTGCTCAAGAAGGGAGGGAGATGAGGGGGAAGAAGGAGTCCAACAGAGCCTTCCACTGTTCGTTAAATAGTTTCAGAGGCTTTTTTTGGAGGGGGTTAAATTAAAGCCTTTCTTCTTCTAAGACACAGACAGTAGCTGATAACTCACTTCTTTCTAGAAATACTAACACGGCGTACACCACTATATCCAAGAGACAATCCTACCTCTCGTGATGTTATCTTACACCGACCAGCAAGTTCTGGTGCTGAGCACGAGGTCAGAACTTGCAGGAACAGGACCCGGGCGCGGCGTGTAGCATCCCGAATTACACACGCACTGTGCCAGCCCTGCCGACAGCCCGCCTGGGGGCTGCTGTGGGGAGACCCAGCGGGCAGAAGGCGCCCAGTGTGCCCCTCAGAGCCCCAGCCCCAGGCAGCCCGAGCCCTCCTTCAGAGCAAGGGACGCTCCTGCCATTGCCGCTGAAACCCATTCAAGGGCTACCGGAACTTATTTTTCTTTTTTAATGGGTGAGGGTGCTTCCTCCGATCCGCACGACTTTAAATATTATTGTTTATTAAATAAGTACAGCGCGGCCCGAGCACCCGGCGCCGCTCGCGCTGTGTGAGCGCAGCCCCCCGCGAGGCCGCAGCCCCTCAGCCGCCCCCACCGCCCGGCTCCCGAGGGCCGCCGG
>WBMW01001659.1:482466-506592 GCA_013396635.1 Penelope pileata
ATAAACTGGAAGAGGGTAGATTTAGACTGGATATAAGGAGGAAATTCTTCCCTGTGAGGGTGGTGAGACACTGGAACAGGTTGCCCAGAGAGGTTGTGGATGCCCCCTCCCTGGAAGTATTCAAGGCCAGGCTGGATGGGGCTTTGGGCAACCTGGTCTGGTGGGAGGTGTCCTTGCCCATGGCAGGGGGGTTGGAACAAGATGATCTCTAAGGTCCCTTCCAACCTGAACCATTCTATGATTCTATGATTCTGCATAAGCACTGGTTTCAGTGGTCCTTACACCAAGATTTGAGATGTGGCCGTGACTGAGCTTCCCCACGACCTTTCCTGTTTCAGGCAGGAGGTGGCGTGCAGGGCTTCACTGAGGCAGAGGGAAAGGATGGGACCCCGGGGTCTTTGCTGTGATAGACAGCAGCTCTGGGCGTGGTGGAGGGTGGCCAGAATACCTGCTGAAGCTGTTCCGTTTTGCCTCTTTGCTCATCAAACTATCACTGTCTCCAATTCACAAAGCCAGGGGTTTGTTTTTTTATTCCAAGTTACCTTAGGCATGTCTAGGCCTTTTAGGTTGATTGCTAGTTAAATAGTGGTGAAAACAAAGACACAAACATAAGCATTTTGGAGTAGGTGAACCCATAACGCATAGCTGAAACCACCTGGTACATGACTGTAATCATACTGGAAGCCTTGGTATATCTGCTAAGGCAAAACTTCTGCATGTGGGGAACAGAAAGCCAAGCAACCTTAAATGGCCTGTCTGTGGTACAAGGCAAACCTAGTAGTTTGCTTCAAGCTGTTTCTGGAAGAAAAGGGAAAAAGCATACTGGCAGGAGGTAAACTGGAGGTACTCCTGCATTCAGTCACCGTGCAAAGTGGAACAGAAAAACTGCATCTCCAGTAAGGCTGTGTGGAGTCTGGGCAGCGTTCAACTTTCTGAGAATCTTTATTTTCTGTTTTAAGATTGGGACCCAGAGTATGGTGGCTTTACTTCCTACATTGCTAAAGGTGAAGATGAAGAGGTAAGGAGCTCAGCTGCTAGCTGCAAATGAGATAAGAATTAATTGTTTAGGGTGGAGAGGCATGAGTACACTTTATCATAATGCTAACATAGTCTCAGGGTGCTTGGTATTACACTGGAGCCTTGTGCTTGCTCTCGAGCTTCCTGCCTCTTGGGCATAGCTCTGGATTCGGCTCCAGGAGGCGAGTGTTCGCTGAACCTGGGGGCACAAAGCTGCGTCCAAAGAAGTGCTGCTTACTGCTGTCACATTCAGTTGAGTACTAACGAGGCTGCTGAACAGTCACACCATTAAGAAGTCCAGAATCTCTTCCAATGAACCTTGCTGTCTAATAAATGCTTCGGGTTGAGGTGCATTAAAATGAAAACAGGGATATAGCTCATTTTCTATTAACAGACCTTTTTTGTGACTAGTTTTAGAAACTACTTCTTCCTAGGAATGGCATCCAAGACACAGTTTTGAAACTCATTTCCTCCCTCACTCTTGTGTCTTCTAGCTGTTGACGGTGAATCCAGAGGACAACTGCTTGGCCCTGGTATATAGAGACAAAGAAACTATGAAGTTTGTGAAATATATCAATCATCGCAGCTTGGCACGCCTGAAAAAGCATCCAAACAGAAGAGGATTTTGGGATTTTTCATTTGTCTATTTTGAGTGATGGCGCAGTGACCATCAGCACGTAGAAAACAGCAGTGGTGTTCAGCTGGGGCCTGCCTAAGCCCAGACAAACCTCCTGATGCTAACTGGATGCACTGTGTATGAACTATACCCTACTTAGAGGGCCTGTGTGTCTTTGTTATTAACTGTTTGTGAAGGACTCTGGTCACTCCTCACCCTCCGTTACAGGCAGGACGCGACACTGTACAAATGGAAGCCCAGTCTCCTCCTGACTTGGTGCTAACCTGCACTCTTAGCTGCTTTTAGTGGTACGTGGAGGGTGCCGTCCCCGTGCAGCTGGCAGCTACTGCATCAGCCTCTCAGCTGTTCTCTCATGGAAATAGCGTTGTGGGATGAGTCTCTAATCTGTCAGGGTGAAAATTACAACTGTGCATGGCCCCAAGCTGATGACTGTTTTAAAAAAAAAAAAAAAAAGAAAGAAAGAAATGGGTCAGTTAAATGTTTCAAACTGTAGTTGAGCAAGTTCTGTTACAAAATACCCAAGACCTTTTGTAGTGGCAGAAATAAAGGAACTGCCCAGGGAAATAAGAGGTTTTTCCAGCTGTACAGCTCTGTGGAATTGCGAAGGAAGAAAGTGAGGCTGTGAAGCTGCTGGCACTGGCAGCGTGGCCTTGGCACTGCGACAGGGAGCAGGTCGTTATTATGCTAAGCACTGTGCAGACAGACCCAGATTCAGCCCCTACTCCAGTGAATTTACAAGTTAAGCAGTAGATGAAAGAAGAGACCTGCTCCTATTTTCTTCTCTACTTGTGCGTGATTTAGACAGCTCTGTGCTTCAGATAAGAAAGAGTTGTGGCTGCAGTCTCAGAACGGGAGAGGTTGGGCTGCTAGCAGGGAGCTGCCAACTCACCCCTTCTGGCTCATCACCCACAGGTAGCAGGAGGATCCCCAGCAGCATCACCTCGTGTCAATGAACATTTCTGTCCTGTGATCTGCTGGGCTCCAGAGTGGTTTCTGTCCAAAAATAGGATACTGAGATCCTTCCAGGTAGCGAGTATCAAAGTCCTGTGTCAGTACCTGGTGGGCAGTTAACTGCTGCAAGAAATGGGCTGTGGTGGGGCTGCCCCCTGCCTGGGCACACGCTTTCAGTGCTGCCAGCCTGTCCAGCTGAGCCATGCTGGCTGCAAGCAGGACTTTGCTGGACACGTCACCTCTGAGCTGTGCCAGTCTGCTGAGAGATGCTGTTTGTGTGCTGATTGCTTAGGGAAGAGAGCAGAACCCCATGCTGTGGGCTTGGCCCTGGCGTGCATGTGCTTGCCTAAAACCTTTCTGCACTCCAGAGAGACACAGGTGTATGTTCAGATCATCCAAGCCAGACAACATGGGCCTTGGGCTTGCAGCAAGCTGGGAAGTGTGTGCACATTCATTTCCTCCTGCCTCTTTTTTGGTCAGGAGAGGGTGACTGGTTTAGAGGCTGCCACCTCTCTGGTTCCAGGCATAATCTCACTGAAGACCGGTGGGGTGGTGTAAGACCACAGCTAGCAGCAGAGGACCACTAAGCTCAAAGTGAGGCAAGTTGTGCTGGCACAAGCAGTGAGTACCTTGGGCGTGACTTCACGGCTGTTATGGAACGGATTAGGAAGCACGTAGGCTTGTGAGATCTACATGATCTTGTTCAGACTCAGACTTGTTTCCCTAAGTTGGCTTCTCTGCGTGCTGCAGTCACTTTCCTGCTCTCTGTGTTCCTTTGCGATTGTTTTAAGCTGCTCACAAAGACGGGGATGAATCAAGGAACAGATGCTGAAACGAGCATAGCACTCTGTGAATTACCAATTTGTTAATTTCTGAAGCACTTTCTGGGTAACAGCTATTTGTGGGGAGAAAAGTCCCCGCTCTGAGCTGCTATGGTAGAAAAAGACAAGTAATGGGAGTTTTCAAAGGAAAAAAATCAGAAAAGTTTGAGTTTCAAACAGGTTGCAGATACCACTGTCACTCAGTGTAGTCACGTAGGCAAAGCTGGGAGTAATGTGATTTACAGGGAGAAGCAGCGTATCCTGCAGTGCCACTGCAAGTGCGCTGGGTGGGTCTTGGAACAGCCTCCCCGGAGGCTGGCAAGGAGCTGTGCTTGGGGAAGCGTGCTGCTTTTAGCAATAACCAATACACTAGAGGGCACAGCAGGCTCTGGGTGAGCAGCTGGTTTTCTAGCCCCTCGCACAGGGAACGCCCTTCTGCCCCAGGGGACTGCGTGAAGTCCTCCAGAAGCCAACCTTGCAGTTAGCTTTGAAAGATCTGAAAATCTGTGTATCTCTATTCTCCCACACTTCCTGTTTGGTACCGAGAGCCAGATACGCTGAAGCCAGCCCCACATGTCGCTGGCACGGGGGGTCTGTAGGACAGGCTGAAATCCCAAATGCCATTAGCAACCTGGCAGGGAGAGGGAGGGGTCTGGATTTGGGCTGTGCCCATGGCAGCCCCTTCTAGATTTAGACTAGATATAAGGAAGAAATTCTTCCCTGTGAGGGTGGTGAGACACTGGAACAGGTTGCCCAGAGAAGTCGTTGATGCCCCCTCCCTGGAAGTGTTCAGGGCCAGGCTGGATGGGGCTTTGGGCAGCCTGGTCTGGTGGGAGGTGTCCTTGCCCATGGCAGGGGGGTTGGAACAAGATGATCTCTAAGGTCCCTTCCAACCTGAACCATTCTATGATTCCAGAGCTGCTCTCGCTGCATGGACATCTACACTGAGACGTGGGTGTGGCTGCTGACAGCATACTCTGATCACTAAGGAAGAGATTAAATCTATACATGCAAAGATTAAGCAGGGCGATACAGGGAAAAAAAACGGTGGAGAACAGCAAGTGAACAGCGTGGTACAGTGTGAGCAGCTGAGAGCAGAAGCTTTGTGCTAAGCAAGATAACTCCTGCAGGAGCTGAGCTCAGCTACACCAGGGTGTCTCCCACCAGCTCGCTGCGCTGCTGAGTCCAGGACGCCCGGTGTTGGTGCAGGGTACCAGCAGTTCCTGAAGTGCTGAGTTACTCCAATGCTTCACAACAAATTTTCCAGGGTCTGGTTGTTAGCAGTAGCTGGAAACAGAAGCAATTCAGAGCAGTCTAAGTGTAGGCCAGGCTGCAGGGATGATTCCTGCATTCATAGCTGCACAGGGGTGTGCTGACATCAGGCACCCAGTGAACTGGGATTAACCAGGATGAGCAGCAGGCCATGGGACTTGGAGAAGTGTGGCTAACACGAGGTAACCTGTTGCCAGCTGTCAGTTCCACTTGTTTTGTTTGTTCTTAAACTCCACACCAGAACCTGAATTAGGCCATGGAAAATCCCGGTGACGCAGCTCCCTCTGCAGAGGGCACGGATCCAGCCTGTGCTGCCGCGCTCCCCAGGCAGTGCAGGGCCCGGCCCGGAGCCGTGCCCCCAGGCACCCTGCTGTGGGACGCAGCTCCACCGCGACTCCCAATTTCAGGCACGCACTGCACTGCCCCAGAGCGTGGCCTAAATCCAGTTCCCAGGGCATGTCCTAAGGCATGGAGCCACACAGCCTTTCCCGTGAGTTTTTAGCAACAAACCTGCAGTTTTACTAGTGTGATGTTAGAGGTTATGCTGTACTTGACCAGTGGCTTCGCTGACTGTAAACAGCTCCCGCTGCCAAGAACGGGATGCGCAGCAGCCGTGGCCTGAACCTGACCAGCACAGAGTGTTTGCCAAGCGTTCCTTGGGGCAGGTTCAGCTGGGCACAGTGCTTATGTCAACTTGCTGCTGCGTGGCAGCCAAGGGCTGCTGGATTTCAACACGCAAACCTTTGTGTATCGCTTCAGCTTACTGGATGTGGTGTTTACGTTTGGCAAGGGGAAAAGCTGTTTTTACAGGAAAATAAATGACAAACTTGTTGTCAGAAACTTAGCTGGAGGAAATGAGCCACATCAGAGGTCTGGTCTGTGATCTAAGGACTGACAAGCACTGCAGACAGGCTGCCAAGAGCAAAGCAGAGCTGGGACTGGAAGTGCCTGGTGTGTAGCCCTGGAAATCAGGCTGATGGGAAAGCTGCTTTCTGATCACAGACGCTCTCTGATCACTGAATGGACTACAGAAGTGTAACCAGCATTAGGATTTTGAACATAAAGAGCAAAGCAAGGGCTGGAAACAGTGGGAACAAGTACAGCAGGTGGCAGAAAGCCCAAGACTTGTGCCAGGAGACTGTTCCATAATCAAGTCTTAAGTTTGCTTGCTTAGAACAGCATGGGTGGCTCACCACCCCTCACACCAGAAGCTGGATTTGCCTAACAACCAGGTTCTTAAAGGATTCAAATGAGCTCTCGCTGCTGATTTGGAGCGACAGAGATCTGTGTATTTGGCAGCGTAATTCTTCATCTCGAAGGGCTGAAGTTCTGGCAAGGGACCGTTTTGGAGATTAGAACACGTTGCAAGAATTAATTTTCCCATTCAGCTCATTGCCACCGGCTGCTCTGCAGTGAACGGTGGGCTGCTGGCTTTAATTCAGCGTTAGCACAGAAGGGACAGCCCAGTTCCAGGAGGTGACTGCTCCTGGCAGCCCTGAGAGCTGCCCAGGAAGCTCCTTTCACGGATGTGAAGGGCTGCCTCCTCGCCGTGCTGCAGCGATTGATCCAAGCAGTGGCAGACAGGATGAGCAGGAGCTAGCAACGCTGGCACCCAGCCTCCCTCCTGCTCAGGATATTTTTAGCTTCTAGCAGAAATTTGTTTTGGCAAAGGTTCTAAAATATCTTTAGATCTAACCTACAGTTTTACTGTAATATTTTAATCCAATTTAACAGATCCCACAACTAATAAACAGTTTTGAGCCAGGGGCCAAGAGATTTTTCAATACTTCCTTCTGATCCCATTGCATACTGCTAGCTCTTTATTATGCACGAAGCCTGGGAGTTTGTGTTCCTCGTTCCTGAAATGCACCCTCGCCCACCCCCTCTCTGCAGCTCTACCCAGCAGCACCATGGAGCAAGCAGCTGAAAGCAAAACTTCCTGCAATCTGTGTGCGAGAGAGTGTCGGGTGTGAAACCAGCCGCGTCCTACCGTCCTGTCCTGGAAGCAGGCAGCTTTCAGACAGCAAGAAAATAGACAGCCTTTCAGTGCTTCTAGTGCAGGGGACTGCAATCCGCCTGGGCAGCAGCACGACCCTGCAATGCAACCAGGGGTTCTCTAACACAGAACAACTCTGCCTGGGAGCACAAGCCAGGAGCTGGCAACAGGGGTGGGAGGCGAGTTCCAAAACCTTGATTCCAAAGTTAGCAGACCGATGGTCCTGTGTTTCAGTTCAGGATTTCACCTTCACCTCCAGGCTGAATGCCAGTGCAGCAGCAGACACCCTCAGCCCAGTGCATGCAGAGATCAGACCGACTGCAGCAAAACCAGAGAAGTGCTGCATTTTTCAGCCAGTAACTGTACATATCACCCCAACTAAATCAGAACAAAAGCAGTCAAACCAGTCTATGTTTCAATGGAAAAGACTGATGTCCAACTACAAAATTGATTAAAATACATAAATAAGTTACTGTAGGAAAACTAAATGTTTCACAGTTGTAATACCTCTGCCTTACATAAATACCACATCTGCACTTCAACTCTGGTGCTCTCTCCAAGAAGCTTCCTGTCCTTCGCCCTGCATAAATAACATTTCTGGTCTGATGCCTTGACTGCAACCCTACCTTTGCCATTACTTCACTCTACAGTGGAGCAGGGGAATGAACTAAATGCTTCTAAGTTTTGGTCCTGCTGCTGTGCAGTTGCTGTTGCTCGAGTTGTTTCAAGATGATGCGGTGCCCACGCGCATGATCCTGAACAGGGTGTTGAAGTTGTTGCTTCTTATCGCGTCCCGACAAGCCGTGATCACTTGTGTTTTAGGTTTGCCAACTGTGAAGTGGGAAAAAAAAGAAAAAAAAAAGAAAAAATCATTTCAGTTACTGAGTTAAAAAAAACTGGTAGATATATTTAAGGCTCAAAATCTAGGGGTCTCTTTCAAAAAATTTTAAGTGAAGTGCCAGCTTGCCTTTTTCTTAAAATAAAATCCCTTACAGAATTTTCCACAGCTGTACTACAAGACAGCTTAATGGGCTTGTTGAAAGGGGAAAGCTGTAAGCACACAACAAAATACATCCTTCACCCAAGGCCAGTAGAACTAGCAATAACAAAGATACACAGCTTTGCTTAAGAGGATAGCTTGCTATTTTTTTTTTTTAAACTGAGTTTAAAATGAAGAACTGGAACAGTACTTTAAAAATGTTTTTAAAATTGTGTTCAACAAAACCAATGATTTCTATACCACTCAGAAAACTGAAAGCTGCTTTGAAATGTTCTCTCCAAAATGATGAGGGTTGGAACTTGATGATCCTTGGGGTCCCTTCCAACCCAGGCCATTCTACGATGACCCCCGATTACCCTGGACACTCACAGCTCCCTGTCACAGGCAGTTGGCTACAGCTGGGTACCTGAAGGTTACTTCTACTGATTTAGCTTCAGGCAAAGTTACTCAAGCAACCAAGGTGGCCTCAGAGATATCTTATCTACCCCAGTGGGACCCAAGAGTGCCCATCCCCACACACACACACTCACCCCGTAACCGCCCGGCCCTCTGGATTGCTTGGTTCACTGCTTTCAGGTTATTCAACAACTCCGTGTGATTGTTGCAACGAATTTTGTATTGATTTATTAAATCTCTGTTAAGATCATATAGCTCCATGTACCGTGTCTTCATGTTTTTCCTGGGGGAACAATCAGCACAGTAAGTTGAATCTCTGGGGACAAGAAAGCAATTCGTGGTCTGCCAGCATCAAGGTGTAAGAGCTCATGGCTGTAACAGCTGCCACGGGTACCTGCATGGCTGCAGCTCCAAGACAACAGCCCTGTCTGGACACGTTGGCTAACCTCATTATTTAACTGGAAAAAGAGAGGTCTATTTCTGGAGTCACTTTATCCAGGTAGGAGATGCCACGTTCCCCACTGAAAGTAAAACCACTCCACAGTAGCTCAGACCTCTTCACTGTTGCCCCTGAGCGCCAAGGCAGGAAATGAGCAGAACAGAGGAAGTCAGAGTGAAGGGCCTGGCACTCAACATTTCTTTCTCGGTATTCTCAAAGGTTCGCACACCACAGTCAGCTTTCATTTCCTCCCTCCCTTCACGCATCTTTTCTGATGTGTCACTTTCTCAAGGCCAGTTCACCCAGCCCGCTCCACATGGAGCACTAGCCCTGTCCTGTCACCTTCCCCACGCTGGTTTCCAACCTGAAGAACAAGACAAGGCTCAAAGGCAGCTCATGACGGGACCAGCCAAGGCACCAATCCTCCACGAAGAACTGTAACGGGACATCCCCCACACCACACAAATGCGTTTGTGCTCACATGTCTCCCAGGAGCCGTGCATCCTCTGCCTGGAGCAGCATGCTGCGGATGAGGTTGGAGTGGTCAGCCATGTCAGCAGTCAGCCTCTGATTCACTGCGTGGTGCTCGTCCACCTGGCCAAGGCAGACACTTGTGAGAAAAGGCCCTCGGGCACTCTGGGCACAAAGGTAATTAAGCTACACCTCATCCTGTGTGATAGGAAATAACATCCTGACCTGACCTACCTGCATCCCTAGGACCATCCCCCTTCCCCTCACCCCCTGGCTGCTGGAGTGGTCCCTTTTACCATAGAAAAAGGTGCTCAGGCCAAGATGCACACCTGCACCCTCACCCAAATCCACAGCTCAGTCTCCCAGACAACATATTTACATTATTCTAAACCAATAGCTGCTGGGAACCAAGACTGTGTTCCATTCAACAAGGAATAAACAGAAGGCTGAGGGCACCGCCTTGTCCTTTGCACAGAACATACAGCAGGACCACTGCTGGCTGATGTACACAGATCCTCTCATACAAATGCTCCTCTGAGAGCTTAGCTGCCATTTTAAGAACACCCAGTGCCTCCTCACCTTGACCAACACTTTCCGCAGCTCCTCAAAGTATGCAGGGAAATCGGCTTCCACCTGCAGATCCTCGATTGCCAGAAAGGAGGCCATTGACTGGATAATGTCACCAGCTAAATCGATATCGTCCGTGCTGATAGAAATCTGCCAGAGAGGACAAGAAAGCACTGAAATGCTCTTCCATGCCAAACACCTCCCAAAACTGCTCAGGACTGCTCTGAGAACAGCTGCCAAGGCTCAAAGCAGATCATTCTAAGAGGGAAGACTGCTGCCAGAATAAGCTCTAAGGCTTGCTGGAGATGCAGAGACACTGATTTCAAAGGGGGTTTTATTCAGGTGTGGGGAAAAGAGGCATTTGTGCACACAAGGTCTGTGCAGGAGTTGTGGGCAGCCTCTAGGTCTCAGACTGCAGCTCCCTGAAACCACTTGGTGTGGGAACAAACGCCTTCCTGCAGATCTGTAGGCTGAACAATTTGCTTTGTTGACTGGCACTGGAATTTTACGCATGAGCAGTAACACAGATTCAAAAAAGTTGCCAAAAACATCCCTAGAAGTTAAGTACTTCCTCCTTCTGTTCAGTCCTTCACTTTCACAGCCCTGTGTTGGCCCCACCCTTGAGATTCACTGCTGTATAATTTCATGGGTGTTCCCCGTGTGAAGCTACTCACCTCTCCACCAGGCTTGATTTTGATGAAGAGCTGACCTGCATTACGAAGGGAAGTGAAGCAAACCTGAAAGGGAGCACTCTGAAACTCTGCATCCTCGGGCAGCAAGAAGCTCTGATTCAGCCACATAACAATCTTGCAGGAAATAAAACAAAGAGCATCAGCCATCAGCTGTGCAGGAAGTCAAGAAAGCCATGCAACGTCCATACGTGTGCAGATGACACCAGGGCTCTGTTCAGGTTATCTTGGGAATTTCATTCACTAGGTTTCATCTCCTAAATGAATGCTATGGACTTGTTAGGATGGGGGCAGTTGGCTCCCTGCTCCAAAGTTGAATATTTGTAGGAAAATCAAAGGTGATAATGTAAGACCACAGCCTGAGGCCAAAACATAAGACCAGGCCTGGTGACTGGAAAAAGCTAGGAAGCAAAGCTTGGTTCTACTGCAAGAATTTAAAGGAAAGTTTTCTTTGATCATGTTTTTTTTTTTGCCTTGGCCACTGCATGCCCTAAAGGCCATGCAAACATGACAGCACCTCACAGTTATGTGGGAAACAACCAGCTCTAATCACTACTATCCCACAGCTCAGAACTTCCAGAACAAAAACCACAGCTCTGCTGCTCATCTGTTAGGTACATGAGCCATTATCTGGGCACTGTACTGCCTTTATCCTGTTCTCTACTCGTTTATGAAATCCACCCCTCAGTGCAGGGCTCCTGCCACTGGCATTCTACCAGTTGTCACAGAGAACACAAAATAAGATCTGAAATACCTCGTGATCTCAGGCCATTAGTTCCCACAGCTGCAGGAATTCCTAAAGCTGGGAACGCCTCAAATGAGGCATTTTTCAAAAAACAAAAAAGTACTGAGTCAGGTTGTGATGCACAGACTCCTAAGGCCAGAAGTGCAGTCTACTGCTCTTGCAAATCTCAAGCTAACTGCAACCCCTCCACATGCTGCAAGAAGGGTTAGCAGCTCACAGGACCAGCAAATAGAGCAGATACTCACAGATACTCACCCTTTGTGGCCTCTCACTGGTTGTACAGTTGACAAAGCTCAGCGGCTCCGTGGCTGAGTCCGGGCTGCTCAGGGCGTACATTGAAAAGCGAGGAAGCTGTCTGGTCAGCTCAAATACATGGAACTGTGTGCTGGAAGGAATCGAAAGGGAAAATGCTGAGAGAGGTGCTAACACAACAGCGATTCACCTCCTGCAAGGGCTCCTGGTTCTTTGGTAGCTGCGTACTAACTTCAGCAGCTTCCACTGGAAAACAGCTGGAAGCAGTGGAAATTGGGAATTCCATGCTTATCGCATCTCATTATGAGGTTGAATGATTCCTAACATTTTCCATAATCCTTCCAACAAAATATATTCTTTAGGCTAACACATTTAATTCTACTACATGACTGGATGTTTTATTGACAGCTTCAGTGAAATCCTATTAAAAGCAGTAGTAAAGATGACTAGAGAAAGCAAAAAGGCAATTCAGTTCCATAGGTTCTTGCTGCAGTGGCTGGCCCACACAAAATTCACCTCCCTGTTCAGGGAAAGGATGCTGCCTCCTGGGACACCACCAGAATTGGCAGATGTGAAAGGGTTTTTTAAGTGTACAAGAAGAGGAAACTGGAAAAGTGTTGTCTTGAAAACAGGCATATTCTGCCTGCCCCAAAGTCAAATGGGTTCAGGGTTACTTGGTAGTTCAAAGGACAGCACGGTGCCTCCAGGTTTGCTCAAGTACCATGTGCCACCATCCAGGCCCCTCCAAGGCAGACAAGTAGGGCAGGCAGCCTGGAGATGGCCTCTGCCTCTCATGGCTCCAGAGACCCACAGCAAGGGACTCCCTGGGCAAGAAATGCTCACTGCTTCCCTAAGGGCAGAGCCAGAGCACAGTGGGTCCTCATGCCTGCCTGCAGAAGGGCCCAACATCACAGGCGTAACTGTGTGTTTAATGAAGCATTCCAGCTCTCCTTCCAGTAACAAGAGAAATGAGCCACCAGGGATTAACCGTGCAGTTCAGTGGGACAAGCACGAGGCCACATCATCAGTGTTCTCTGTCATGCGCTGTTCGTTCTGGACACCAACAGAGCTCCCAACACAAACCTCACCTGTTCCTGTAACCCACAAAGGCTTTGATGTGCAAATCCACAGGGACGTCTTTGGGCGGAGTAAGGGGAACCCGAACACAACCCGAGAGGTTCTGCAGACTGGGGTGTATCACATGGCTCTCTCCTTCAAATATGCCTTCAGCAAAGATCAGCACAGCATGGATGATTGTGTCTTAGCAACAAGGAGAAAAAATAGTTTCTAAATTAACAGCTGTCCTCTTGCAACAAACAATGTTTTTCAGAATTAAGCACAAGCTACTCTTCTGAACTGCTGTCATATCCCAGACAACCAGCACTCCATCTGGAACTGACTGCATCCCCAGCACACCTCATGCCAGGTGAATTTGCTGTCTTGGATTAGTTCCTGTCTTGCAGCTCAAGTCCATCTGCATTCACACAGTGCCCTCACCAACATGGCTGTAGAGATTTACTGAACACAGCCTGAGCTCCGTGCGAAGCCGCTGCGGCAGTCCCTGCATTCCTTACATGGTTCACCTGCACACCGCGTAATCCACCCGTGGACAAGCAAGATTGCCCAGGAATTTCTGGGACAGGCTTTTTGTTGTTGTTTGGGCTGGTTGGGTTTTGTCTGTTTGCCTTTTATAACAAAAATGCTGTTACAGATGTTCATCCCTCTCTCCAGACCACCGCACTCAGCGGCTGGGCACTGCGCCTTCCCTGGGGAACAGCAGCGCTCCTCGTTAATGTTTACAGCCAACACGAGGAGTGTGGCAGGGATCACCAACACTCCTTTCACCCCAGTTAAATGTTAATTGCCTTGGAGAACAAAACACAAGAAGAAACAAATTCCACCAAACTCCTCTCCCCCGAAACCCATCAAAGGAGCACAGCTTGATTCTAAACTGTGAAAGGAAAGCAACCACAAAGGGGAAATTACAGACAATAAAGAGGAGACAGGCAAATCATGAGCTAAATATAACTAAATGTTTGCATGAATTTACATGGAAATGAGTGTCAATGGTTGCAGGTTACCGCTCACCATTTGTGGTGGAAATGCACAGCTCCACGTGGGCAGACTGGCTGTCAGAGCCCAGGTTCACTGACAGGGAGCTCTGCAGCTGGGTGTTGGCTGGAATCACACCTCTCTGCCCATCAGCTTCCTTCAACTGAGAGTTCATTTCAGCCTGTTCCAAAACACACATCCTTCAGTATCACAAAGTCAAGACTTTCATTCAAAAGCAACCTATAAACATACGTGTAAGCCAGTTGTCTTATCTTGCAGGAGAAGGTTGTGAACAGCGGCTGGATTAGGCATGGAGCTGCGGGCACTCGTGCTATGATTTGTTCAAGTGCTTCACTGTTGATGGAGCTCAGCTCTACACCCAAATCTTTATTCAGAAGAACACTTAACATATATTCAATTTTAAGCACAATTCTATGCTTCTGCTATGGGGGCCATTTGCTTTTCAAGCATGAGCCTGCTCTTTCCTCAGACTGTTTTTCACAGCCCTCTCACTCTGCCCTTTCCCCACCAAGCACACCTCCTGCACCCTGCCAGCACTCTTTCACAATCCCCTCTGACTCCCACATTGGCTTAGGTGTTGAAAATTGCAATTTTCAGTTATCAGTTGATGCACAGGGCTGAACAAAACCTAGCTCTGTTGGGCTGCTCCAGCAAGCTGACAAGGCAAGGAGAATGTTACTTCTTAAAATAAGAAAAGCAAGTTCTGAACGTGCACAAGGCACAAGCCAGATGCACGAGCAGGAATCCCAAGCAGACAATCTCGCTGCTGATTACAGGTTACAGCTCTGACTTGTACAGACAGGAAGACAGGGTTTGGCCCTACACATTAAGTAGTACCTTTGCATTTTCCTCATAATTTCTTAATTCCAGCAGCAGATTTTGTTTCTTCTGACTAAGTTCTCGGATCAGGTCCTGCTCAGCACAGGTATCCATCAGGTTGCCCTTCATCTCCTCGCCTCCTGGCAGATAGCCCCGCACTGCAGGGAAACAAACCACGCCGAAAAATCTGACACTTGTACAGAACACACTGCCCAGCTGTGGAAAAAGCTGCAGGGACACTGAAACACATTCAGCGGACACGCTGCCCTCTGATAAAGGGACAGTCAGCCCTCTTAGATGGGAACTGCACAGAAAAACAGTGTTCCCAGTCCCACAGCTGACTTTGTGTGAAAGAATGCCAGCCCCTCACAGAAGGAAAAGGACTGTGAGAATGCAGGGGCTGGCTCGATACAATGTTTCTCTTTTACAACCATTGATTATTTTTATTATTTGTTATTTACTATCACTATTTAGTAATGTCTCTTTTTCCTTTTTACTATTTATTTGTTATTTGCAGTACTGCCTCCAGCCTCAAGGGATCCCCCCTGAGGCAAGGTTTAGGAGCGATGCATCACAAGAGCATGACCATGGTCGCTGATGTCCACCTACACAGCTCTGACAGAACAAGGTATCTTCACAGCTGCACACAACACCCCCTTCTGCAGGCTTGGGAGAGGGCTGATGTGCCAAAGCCCAGACAGAGCATTTCCCAGCAGCCTGTGATGAAGACAGACAGCAAAACAGCGGGCTATTAACAAGGACAGGCTTCTGTTCCAAATGGGTTGTGCCAAATCTCTTTGTCTCAGGTCACTGAAGCCAAGCAGCTGGATAATCACATCAGTGTCTCTCCTGGAGCCACCGTGCATCCCTGCAAACTCACGCTGAGCTTATTCAAATAATCTACGGTCATATCTGCTTCCATACACAGCAAACAGGTCTCACTTCCTGAAAGGCCAGTGGGATAAACCCACCAGCTCTTCAGTCTCAGAAGAGCATCTTCCAGGAAACAAAGGGCTGTTAACATCCAAAATTTCTAATACAACAACTCCTCATCTTTTGGACAAAGCTGAAATGCATACACCCTTACCTCCCTAACCCCTTTAATCCACTGTTAAGTACCAAAGAATTATCACATACGGAAAAAAAGACTTCCCATATATTCACCTTCCATACTGTTGCCTGAAGAATCATGGTCTTTACTGAGAATCTTTCTCTTTGCATGATTAGGATGGGACTTTTTCTGTTAGGCAAATGCATTTTGATGGCTTCTTGGATCATAAAGAAATGCACACTGATTATCACAGAGAAGGTGATATTCAAAATCCTGCTTGCGGATAGCCTAACACAAAGTTCCCTTAACTTCATATGAAGCAAGGGAATTTGGCACACAAAAATGTCGACGGAAGTGAAACAACAGTTAGCTAATCTGAGACCATGTGACGTGCCTGATACCACTGTGTATTGAATGAGTACCCTGAACAACCCTCTTACCTTCACCATCAACTGAACAGCAGATCAACTGGGTGCTCCCATCCATTCTGTAATCCCCTTCCACGACTCCTGCAATCGAGGAAGCAAAGTTGTCCTTAAAGATGACCTCCCCAGTTCGGTCACTGCGTGCATCAACCTGGAAAAACAAAGAGTTCCAAGACACAGCATGAACAGAAAAGCTCCAAATATATGTCCTGCCACACTGAGTTGTTAACCACAAGCCAGCTCCAGTCACAGAACTGCAGAAGGATTTGCAGTTCTGCTGAACAGGAGGCCACAGATGAAAAATATATCATCAGGAAATGACCCCTAGCCAGATTCAGCCAAAAGGAACTGCTTCCCTTAGTTACAAACAACAGGATGAAGAAAAGGTGACTGCAAGCCTGCAGGAGAAGGTTATGCACATGTGGATGCAGCCACGATGGGACCAAACTGGACATAACCTTAACACAGCATTTACGGTCTTCAGGCTCAGCTGACTTCCTTGACTGATGAACAACTTTAACACACAAATGTCACCATCTTTAATTATCTTTGAAAGGAGAAGGATGCAGCAGGCAGCTCAGCTCTGTGCAGGACATCTCTGCCAAAGCACAGGACACAGCATTACTCTTTGTAAGAGCCAGGGACTATTTCAGACCAACAAGCGCAGCAGAGACTGCCAGTGGAAAAGAACAGAAAATGGCATCAAGTAAGGAGAGGTTTTCTCTTTAACAATGTTATACACCTAATCCAACATGAATTACAACATATCTGGGCTCTAGACTGCCAGCTTGATACAAAGTTAATTAAGTTCCCTTAGGCTAATGAGAGTAATGAGAGGTGCAAAGCAAGAAGCATAGATTTTCAAAAAAAAAAATTTGCAAGCTGTGTCCAAGAGAGAATTGGCAACTAGAACAGTCATTTCTGGCAAAGGGGAATACCAAGCAACAGGCTTAAGAGACTAGACTGAGCTGCATGGAATGCCTTGACATAAGATTAAATAATACTTTGATGGATTTACTCTAATCCTGCCATTGTCAAAACCGACGCTGTTCCCCTGCTACATAACCGCTCATTTTCCTCTGTAGTTTGAGAACATTCAGGAAACACAGCAGAAGATTATTAGCATGCACTCAAGACAAAGCTGAAAAGAGACACATGAGAGCTCTGGGATGTTGCATATCATCTCTGCTACCATAGAAACAACTTACCACACCTTAGCAATTCACTCTGAAGTAAGCAGAAGAAGGTTTTCTCTGGCTGATCTTGCATTTGGCAAAGACTCACCAGACAAACTCGGTTTACTATAACAATTCTTCAGCAGTTTTTTTTTTAATATTTTGTCTGTTCCGCTTCAGACAATTTAACAGCCTGGTTCTAACACAGCTTCCAACCTCCCAGCCCCTGGCTCGCCCAGCACTTGCTCACCTTCCCGTTGGACCAGCCGGTGATCAGCTCGCACACGCCATCCGCGTTCAGGTCAAACGCGTGGATGCTCATCGCATGGTTCTTCGACTGAAGACAGAAAACAAAGGACACACCATGCTTGGGTGCATTTCCTAACCTGCACATGCTTAACACATGCAAGACACTGGAGAATGAGTCTACAGAAAGGAACAGAAAAGCTTTTCTTACGGGGAAGTTAGAGCCCCGCCATCGGCAAGCTCACATGTTTCTCTGCAATCTCAGCCCTTGCATTGTAAGTCCAGCCCACTGCTCTCAAAGAAACACATCTTTCCCCTGAATCCATCTTTATCCAAGCAGATGATTAGAGCTCAGAAAGCATAAAAAGCCAAATTCTCTAGAAAAAGTCTCCTCAATGAGACTACTGAGGAAAGCCATTAACCTCTTCCTGCCACCTGCCAAGGAGCCCTTTCTCTTACTACTATTGGATAGACTATTCTAATCTGTGCTATATTCAGAATATTGAAATGAGTATCAGGAAGAGATCTTCCCAATAATGATTTGCTGCAGCAGCTCATTACTTTTGATGAAGAAAAAATAGCTTTGAACATACACAATGTAAGAAATTCAGTGTCTGAAAAACAATTTACTGATTTAACAACGCAGCCAGAGGCATTTTCTAACAACAACTCACATTTCTCTGTTGCATCTCTGGTTGTTAAGTGACCCTGCAAAGCTGAAGCATCCCTACATGGATGGTTTTAGCAGTGTTAAGTCATCATCAATAGTCCCAAAAACACTGAAGGAACTGATATGTTGTTAAGTTTGCACATATCTATAAAAATGAGTAAGCTTTGTAATTAGAAGATCACATTAAGCACTACGCTCAGTAGAAAATTTCAAATTCATCTAAGGAGTTTGGGTAGCATTGCAACAACCAGAGATCAGCCACCAGTTCCCCTGGAGACTTGGAGTTTCCCATGCTGACATTCCAACACTGGACCAACCTTAATCCTCCAGTAGCGGGCTGTCTTGTCGTAGACTCCCACCGTCCCATTGGAAAGGGCATAGCCAAACCGACTGCCATACATGGGGCTGAGCGCAGTAACAGTCTGCAAGGGGAAGGGGAGAGACAGGGAGAGAATGCAGCTGGGAGAACACACTGACTTCTGCACCTTCAGGTAACAGAGAACAGGCTGCCTGCAGTCTCTGCCACATGAACCGCACGCTCTTTGAAATTGAACTGTAAATAAGCCCATGGTGTGGAGCACAAAATACTGAAGTAACTGTTTTTAAAACCCAGCTTAACGTGACCAAAGGCCTTGCAGGATTTCCTCACACAAGCTGTGTTGCCAGCGTTAACATACCATTCTGCAAAGACTGCAGAACTGCCCTCAGACTGTGTTCTTTGACCAAATATTTACCACCACAATCAGCAGCACAATTGCTCACAGATTCCTGCAGCCTTCAGGGCTAACACACGGCCACCAAAAAGCTGCTCCCCACACACAACGCTCCCTAGAGCTTCAAGACCTGAGGATGCCAAGGAGTTCAACATTACACGGGCTGGGAAAACCCTAGAGATACTGTTGGTAGAAAATCTTTGCCCAAGATCAGCATGATAAAAGTTAACAGCTCCCACGGTGGGACTTTTTCCGGAACACAATTAGAACAGCGGGCTAGGTACTACCTGAACAATAACAGCTCCAGGGAAAGACCTGAGAGTCAGAGCCAGACTGTTTCTCACTTCTTTTAAGACCCATCACCTTACAATTCCTCACTGTTCAAGGCCTCTCCATGCCTGGAAGTGGGGCCTTTCATCCATGCACAAGCACTGGAGATCTTGACGTCGGGAGGAAGGAGTGCAAGGAGCCGGTCTGGTCTCCTGCACAATGTGGCCCACGAGGTTTCCTTAAATCAAATCCCTCACAGACCACAGTGCTCCTCTAGAAACTAGACCTTCTCACTGTGAAGATTCCCAGCGAAATCCACCCCAGCCTCTGCTAAAGTCACTGGGAAGGAAACATCCACCAGCACCATTTCCATGTGCGCCTTGGCGTCTGCTTTCAGGCTGTGCTGTGCCTGGTCCCCTCAGCTGGAGCCCTTGTGCCCACAACTCAGTCTTACAGGAAGTTATTTGCAGTCATGAAAGCAACATGCAAGATGAATTAAACTCAGCTCACTGTGCTCCTGGATTTTTTGCTTTAAAGCACAGTTTCCAAACCCTTTGCCCTTCCCTCCTGTGGACCCTCTGCATAGCCTTTCTCCAGTAACAACACCCTCCAACCTGGGAGGGGCCAGGGAGGACAGAAGACCCCACTGCCAGACAAAAAGCCACTGAGGCAACAATACTCCCTGCAAACCCAAAGTGTCCATTTATAAATTCAACAATCGCAACAGCCTTTGGGATCTCAGGTTCATCAGAATAAGCAATGAAACACAGAAAATGTAAACTATTCCAGAATGTGCAAAGCCATTTGCCTTCCTAAAAGGAAAGGTTTAGGTGTAGCTGTGTCCTTTCATGCTACAGTAGAAAGACTGCAATAGGTCTTAAGACTCCACAGGTGTGAGCTTGAAGCAATTCTACTGCAGATCTGGAAGCAAACTGCACACAAGAGCAACAGACTATCCACTTCCCCTTAGCTAGAAATCACAACATGGCTCTGGATTGGTGGTTGCACAGATAGCAGAATGTTTCATTTATTGTGCCTGGCTCTAATTCTAGCTATAGTAACAGCTTCCTTTCCTGGAACGCTGTCTGTGTTTATCTTTAAGAGCTCTTTGTAAGTGGTTTAATAGCTAACCAAGCCTTCTAGTCCTAACTTGGGCAGCAGCGAGACCTCAGATTTTCAAGGACAAAGGTCTTTATCCAGGCACTACAAAGGTGCAGCCCTGTTTATACAGCCAGTGAGCAACTCCAGTCACAGCACAAAGCCCCTTTCACCCTGCCGTTCCCTGTGTAGACACATGGGACAAGTTACTTCATCACGATGGTGTCAATGAATCTGAGGAAAACTGTAGCACAAGACATTCTGTACCTCAGAGGGCACTCACAGTGTCGGTCACTGGGCTGCTCCCAGGAGCCCCAATCACCGTTGGACAGGGCACTGATTTTCAGCCAAATAAGAGTTACTTTCCTCAGCCTGGTTAAAGGTTTGTAAACACAAACATAAGAAACCTGCAAGTGTTACTAAAGACATTAAAGTCTAACTGTTGCTATTCCAGAAGGACAGACATGGTGCCAAGTAGTTAAGTAACAATTTAACTATAAATATATTTAAACCAGAGTAACCAAAGAAGCTTTACAGCACACAACATTTTCAATTCCATCCACAATTGTAATAAACATTAGCTAGAAGTAATTTACCTCTGTTTCTGACATTTCTGCCACGATCTCATCTTCTTTAAATACTCGGATATCAAAGTCCTCAGAACCAACCAGAAGCTATAAAAACAACGTAATTGACCTTAAAAATAGTAAATTGAGGCAAGAAAATAAAAAACACATAGTCTAGTATGTAGTAGGCAAATAAATATCCCAAGTTCAGCAGTGAAGAGGTTTCAACATCAACACGAAGTGCTGCCAGCAGAACAGAAGGTCCCTCTGTGCAGGTGAGCTTTCAGAGGTCTCCCACTGACCAAGCACTAGTTAGACATTTTGGCAAGCTGTACTCCACAGATGGATGGTGCCAGTGAAATAAAGTCACATTTTTCACGTGGTCAGAATGAAGTAAGGGTGGGAGGAATGAGAAAAGATACCTAGGAGCATCACCACTCTGCCTGTTTCTTGCTACAAAAGACTCTTACCATTTGTAACTGCAGTTACAGACATCAAAGTACTGCCTTGCCTGTGTTGGAGCAGGAGACACACAGCTCAGTTCCTATTACAGATCCACTTGTCACAAACAGCTGGAAAACCTTTCATTGCTCAGCACTGAGCAGCCCTCAAGCAAAAACTGGAAACCAACGAAACCAAGTATCAAACCATCACTGCCTGCCCTACAAATGGCAGCGGCCACTACTACAGAGCGAGGGCAAAAGGCTCGGACTGGATGCAAACATGACATCAGCAAACAGGACATCAGCCCTGAACCAGGTCCTGCGCCTTCCCATTCTTCCTGGTGAAGCAGGTGCCTCGTGGCTGATGATCAGAGGCATTTCATTCGACTTCTCCTGCATTTCTGGTGTAGTTCAAAAAACACCAGAGAAGTTTCTGTGACAGCTGGCGATCTATTCACCAAGGCAAGGCACTGACACCTTGAAGACCCCAAAGATGCCTCATTTTACATGTTCCAAGAAGTCCCAGAGAGCAGTGCTGCTCCCTGTATGCAGACTGAGCAACTGTGCATGTTCTTGCCAGACCGAAGCCTGAAAAAGGGACAACTCAGAGAAGTCGTTGATGCCCCCTCCCTGGATGGGGCTTTGGGCAACCTGGTCTGGTGGGAGGTGTCCTTGCCCATGGCAGGGGGGTTGGAACAAGATGATCTCTAAGGTCCCTTCCAACCTGAACCATTCTATGATTCTGTGATTCTATGACTTCCTCACAGCGACCCCTTTAACCAGTCATACAAGTCAGACATATTCGATGATCCACTTTTTTTTCTACCCTTTCACTACAGGACCATGAAAACGGCTTAATTCACATGGAAATGGTTACAAACCTCAGTTTTGCCATCACCATCAAAGTCGCACAGCGCTAATGACCGAACGTTGTCCCCTGTAACCTACAATGAGAAAGACTGTCTTCAGCATTGGGGACAGCTGTCAGAGGCTGAACTATTTTCATTATCTCAACTGCAATGAACACAGACAACACTTGAGCAACATCTGAATGCACTGAACATATGGTCTAAAGACACAGTTTAAGCTCTGAAATAAAGCAGGAATGATCTAAGCTGTTCAATAACCAAATTATTATTTACCATGTTAAAAAAAAAAAAAATCCATGGTAACTAGCACCATCAAAGATTCTTTTAATAAAATCAGAAGCACTATGTGTAGCCCTACCGTCCAAAAAAGGTCGTTTCCTTCACAATCAAAGCCTTGCAGGGCACAGTTTCCACCAATAATAGCAAGAGGAGATGATATATCTCCCAGCTTTCCAAGAACAATTGCATTGGCTCCATCTGAAACCTACAGAGAAACATTAAAGGAAACAAAGAGTGAGACGTCAGAGTACGCAAATTAAAAAAGCCTCCAACATTACTGCATCTCCTTCCTAACTGGAGTTTTGCAATGGAATCTCAATGTGGGGACCAAGCTATAGCAGCGTCAGCACAAGGTGAGACAGAACTGACAAACATCAGTTCTGAAAGGGGCTCATAATAAATGATACATGAAGTCCAGCCAACAGCCTCATTAGGGTGAAGGTTGTAATGCCAAGAACTAAGTTGTTAGGAGCAGCTGTGTACAAATGTTGACAATTAAACTTTGACTACAGATTGAAAACTTGTACTGTTACATAAATCCAAGCCCTCTAAGTTTTTCTGAGTAGTTTCTGATTCCCTGGTAAAGTCCACAATTCCTACCACTACCCATCAGATGTGACTCAGATTAGGATGAAAAGGTTCCACCAGCTGAGCTGAGCTCTGAATATCTATTAGAACTTTTAAATTTCGTATTATGAAGGCTTGCTCTATCTCACACATATGCAGCTGTATGTCCTATTAATTCTCTAACGTTTCTTTTAGAATCACAGAATCACAGAGGTTGGAAAGACCTCTCAGATCCCCAAGCCCAACCCCAGCCCACTCCCCCATGCCCACTGAGCCATGTCCCTCAGTGCCACCTCCTCACAGTTCTGGACACCTCCAGGGATGGTGCCCCCACCACTCCCTGGGCAGCTGTGCCAGTGCTGACTGCTCTGTGGAGTGGTCCAATGTCCAACCAGTGGTCTAATACCCACCCTGACCCTCCCCCGGCACAGCATGAGCCCATCCCCTCCTGTCCCATCGCTGTAACCTGGAGCAGAGGCCGACCCCCCTCACCACCTCCTCCTGCCAGGGGCTGTAGGGAGCCATGAGCTCTCCCTGAGCCCCCCCCGCCCCCCCCCCCCCCCCCCCCCTCCCCCCCACCCCCCCCCACNGCCCCATCCCGTTCCCTCAGTGCTCCCCCAGCACTGTGCTCAGACCCTCACAGCTCCGTTCCCTGCTCTGGACACGCTCCAGGCCCTCCATGTCTCTCTGGCAGCGCGGGGCCCAGAGCTGAGCACAGCACTGAGGTGCCAAAATACCCTAAAGACAAAATGCTCCAAATACGGCAACGTAACTAACGCAAAGAGGAGAAGCATAATCGACGAAGCTGTGTAAAACCTGCCATTTGTGGAATGGCAGCAAAAGAAAAGAGTGACGGTAAGGCAGCCGGCGGGAGCACACTCGCCTCTCTGTAGAACAGGTCGGAGTTCTGGTGCACGTCGTAGGCGAGCAGGTGTGTCTGCGTGCCCACCAGCAGGCAGTCGCGGCCCAGGCGGGCGCCCAGCGGCCCGGCGGCCAGGCAGGTGACGGCCTGGTTGATGCTGAGCAGGGAGATGTCGGCGTCCTGGCTGCTGGGCAGCAGGCGGCCGGGGGCCGTCCTCGGGGCGTGGGGGCTGTGGATGAACACCTGCGGGACAGAGACAGGCAGCTCACTCGCGGGGAGGTCGGGAGGGAGCGACAGGGGCCATCTGGCCCCACTCCTCGCAGGGAACAGGGACATTACAGACGCTCTGTCTGCACACAAACACCACAGAGCGCCATAAACGTGGCGGGGAGGTGGGCACCCGCCCGCTGGAGCTGCCAGGGGCACGGCAGAGGGCGGGCGCGGGGCCTGGCAGCGCGGGGGGCTCACAGCCCCCGGGCCCACCGGTGCCGGCCCCGGCCGTGAGGGGAGGCCCGGCCGCGCCGTTACCTTCCCGGCCTGCGTGGCGGCCGCCAGGCACGGGTGGGCGCCGTCGAACCGGCCCAGCGCCACCGTGCGGGGCACGATCTTGTGGCTGAGCTTCAGCGTGAACACCGGCACCAGCATGGCGGCGGCGGGAGCGGCGGCGGCGGCGGCGGCGGCGGGAGGGGCGGGCAGCGCCCGCAGCGCGCAGTTGCGTCACGGGGCGGGGCCGGAGGCGGGGCCGAG
>WBMW01001659.1:513924-597768 GCA_013396635.1 Penelope pileata
ACCCGGTGAGCACGGCCCGGCTCAGCACGGCACGGCTCGGCGCGGTGTGCACGGCACCGCCCCGCTGAGCACGGCCCGGCTCAGCACGGCCCGGCCCGGCACCGCCCCGCCGTGCGCAGCGCCCGCACCACCCCAGCCCGATAAATAGCGGGCGGGCAGCGCAGCTCGGCACTACTGCGAGCAGAGCCCACCTGAGCCGAGCCGAACCGAGCGGAGCTGAACCGAACCGAGCCATGGACCCCCAGGACTGCACGTGTGCCGCTGGTGAGTGGGTTCGGCGTGTCCCGTCCTGCCGTGGCCCGGCCCAGCTCGGCTCACGGCTTCTCTCCTGCCCTAGGTGACTCCTGCTCCTGCGCCGGGTCCTGCAAGTGCAAGAACTGCCGCTGCCAAAGCTGCCGCAAGAGTGAGTTGAGGGCTCCGGGGGTCCCTGCCCCCGGGGGTGCTTTGGGGATCTCTGCCCCCGTGATTCCCCCATCCTCCCTCTCTGGGGACCTCCCTCTGTCCCCCTGCCCAAGAGGGAACTGCTTGGGCTCCTGTAGGACCCCCTATGGACATAGGTCCCCCCCGGGCTCCTGTGGGAACCCCTATGGACATAGTGTTGTCATCCCCCCTCCCCTCCCCTGGGCTCCTATAGGACCCCCTGTGGATGTAGGACCCCCCCCAGGCTTCTGTAGAACCACCTGTGGAGACAGTGTACCCCCCAGCTCCTGTGGGACTCCTATAGAGATAGTTCTCCCTTTATAGAGAGAACTCCCCCCTGTTCCTGTAGGACCTCTATAGAGAACTTCTCCCCCTGCCCCCCCATGGAGCCCCCATGATGGTGCCTCCCTTCACCTGGGGACTCCCTCCCTGCTCCCCTATGGCAGGGGGCTGCAACCCTGCTGGACCCCTATGGAATGCCCTCCAAATTCCTCACCATTGGGACCACAGCTATGCCCCACAGGGATTCCCATTCCCCACGGCATCCCCCATCCCTTCCCCATGTATCACCTCCCCCATCTCCCCCCTAACTCTGTGTCCCTCCCCAGGCTGCTGCTCCTGCTGCCCCGCGGGCTGCAACCGCTGTGCCAAGGGCTGTGTCTGCAAGGAGCCGGCCAGCAGCAAGTGCAGCTGCTGCCACTGAGCCACCCACCTCGCCTGTAAATAGCCAGCATGCTTCGGGGACAGGGTGGGGGGAGTAGAGGGGCACACAAAAAAGCTTATTTTTACATGATTTGTACCTTCCACGATCATGGAGGAAATAAATGAGTTTGGCTGAAGCTGAGCCCTGACACTGCTTGTGATGCCTGTGTGGGAGGGTTGATGCTGGGGGCTGCCCTGAGCCTCGCCATGGGTGGGGGGCAGCGGTTTGAGGGGAGCAGAAAGCTTCCTCCCAAGTGGAGGTCGGGGCACACTGGGCCTGTGTTGTGGGGGCTGCAGGACCCCAGGCGCTCGGTGAGGGTGAGGATGCTGTGTGTGGCGCAGCTCCTGCCCCCGGCTGCCAGACGGGGTGGGAGGGTGCTGGGAGCGGGGGGGCCGTGGGAAGGCGCCCGGCTGTGTTTTCCTTCCCAAAACGCCGCCAACCGAAAGCCGGCCCTCCCCTGCCTCAGGGCCGCGGCCTGCCCTCACACGCACGTGGCCACGCCCCGCTCCCACCCCGCTGCCGTGGCCGTGTCCCGCCATGGGCCGGGGGGGCTTGGGGCCCTCGGTGGCTGCGCTTCGGAGCCACGTGGGTGGGAGGAGCTGCCCTGCTTGCACATCTGCCTTCTGCACGCCTTAGCTCATTACAGGCCGTGCGTGGCGCTTAAGCAGCCGCCTAGGGGACGGGCTGGGGGGCTGCCGTACCCTGACTGCATCTTTCAGCAGAAATCCTGTGGGAGCGGCACCCCGCGAGGGGCTTGGCTGGGGCCTGGCCCCCCAGCTGCTCCGAGCTGGGCCCCATCCCACCTGTGTGGAGCACTGAGGGGACACGCGGGGACAGGTGGCTGTGGGGGCACCGGGGCCAGCAGACAGCCGAGTCTGTAGAGGTGGTCACTGCCCCAACACACAAATTCCACCTCAGAGAAAAGAAAACTTTTATTATTTTTAATTTATTTATTGTTAAGGGATTTCACACGAGCACGCGCGGTGGCCGTCACTGAACCAGGGCCGCCCCCAGACCCAGTTTCCCCCCCGGGTCATTTCGCCCACTTTGGGAAGCGGTGGGGAACAGCCTCGAACCCGCGGTGAAGCGGCAGGCCTCCCCCGCCCGCTGCCAACCACGTGCTGCCCGCGTCCGCCTCCCAGCGCCTCAATAAAGTTCTTGTCGCGAGACGAAGCGGAAGGGTGGAAGCCTGTTCATCGTTTCAGCCAATGGAAGTACGCGACTCTGGGAAATGCGTCGGTTCAGCCAATGGACGGGCGGGGGCGGGAACGAGCGTGGCCAATGGGGGCGCGCGGCGCGGGCGGGCAGGCGCTGCGGTGGCCGGAGCGGAGAGGAGCGGCGGCGCAGGTGAGGGGTCGGGGGCGCGGCGGGACCTCGGCTGTGGGCGGCGTTCCTCATCCCGTCCTTCTCCCTTCGTCCTCCTCCCCGGCTCCTGAGCTCGGGGCTCGATCCCCTGGGCAGGCCCTGCGGCGCTGACCCCGCAGCGGGGCCTCCTGTGAGGTGAATCCCCTCAGGGCTGCGGCGGCTGAGGCGCGGTCTGCCCGCCCGGCGGGGCTCCGGCCGCGGTGCTGCTGCCGGGGGCTGGGGTGCCCGGGGGGGCCGTCCCAGTCGGGCTGGCGGCGGTGGGAGGAGCTTTGTCCTTCGCCCAGGCGCCGGTGTGTGAGTGGGGGGTGCCGAGCGGTGGGGTCGGGGGTCACGGCGTGCTCCTGCGCTCCGCCGGTGTCTGACAGCCCGTCCCCTTTACATCGCGTGTGCACGCCGTGGCCGAGCGTTGCTTTTGTGTGTGCCAGGCAGGACCCGCAGTTCTGAAAGGGGAAGGGAAGCCACGTGTGGTGCTCGGGACTCTGTGCTGCAGGCCGGGGTCGCTGTGAATGCACCTGGAGGAGGGGGCAGTCCCTTCCCCCTGCTTGTGAGCCACCTCTCCCAACAGTAGTGCTGGCTCTGCAAAGCAGGTGAAGATGCTAGGGATTTCTTACAGAGCATCTTGGCTGTAGAACCCTGACCACAAAGAACGCTTTCTGTTAGTTCCTCTTAGGTAAGATTCTCTCTGTGTTAGGGTTTTGGTTTTTCCCTGAGGAAAGCAGATAGAGTGACTTGTGTGGTCCCAGCTGCAGGCAGTAGCCCAGCTTCTGTTGGGTGGTACTGAGCTGCCCGTGGGGGGCTGTGGGTGTGCTGAGAGTCAGGTAGCAGCTGCGGTGCTGGATCCCAACACTGTCCTAAACCCCATCACGATGACTGGAGGTGGAAGCCCAAGAGCAGATAGGGACTGCTTCCCTCCTCCGTGGGTTTGGTCGTGGCATAGGACTTGGAGAGCTGAGGTGAGGGTGGTACATGCCAGTTCACAAGTGCTTTGCTGGGGTCCATTTGTGTTGGAGGGATTTGGAGGCCTTGGGGAAACTGCTGTGCACCTACAAATCGGAAGAGCTTAAAAATAACTTGGAGAATGCATGTGGTTGCCATCGGATTCCTTAGTGTTCCTGTGGTGGTAATATCACAGGAAATTCAGAGGGGGAGAGGATCTGGGGTTACATGCCAAGTATTGAATGAAATGCTTTCTAACGAGTGGTGTTTGCCCCCCCTGTGCTGCCTGCTGAGTTGAGTGGGAATCAGGTGCTGGCAGTGAGTGCTTTGGGCAGGGGGAGCGTGCTGAGCTGCCAGCGGAGTCAGTTCTTCGGGACAGTGGGGACTCACCTCTTTGAGGAGCTTCAAAGTCAGGTGGCAGATAGAAGTCAGCGCTGATGGGCGCGTGGTGGTGTGTGTTGGAAGAAATGGCTTTAGGTGTCTGCTGCGCAGTTCTGCGGTGCGTCATGGGCAGCGTAGAGGAGAGCTATGTGCCCTTGTTTGTCCTTTCTCGGAGTGCCAGAGAAATAACTGAGCATCAATGCCTTAAAGACCTCAAAAAAAAAGTTTGTTTTTTTTTTTTTAATGCAGTTTTTGTTCAACACTGTAAGAGCTCTTTGAGACCAAGCACTTGGGAGCCCTCATAAAAGGACTGGCTACTTAGACATCTACCTACAGATGCAGAGCAAAGCATACAGGGCTGGAAATCTTATGGAGGGCAAGGGAGAATTAATTGATGGGTGACAGAAGAAACAATAAGTTCAGGACTTTGTTACTATGTGGTGTCTCTTCAGGGTCTTCCTGCATCAGCCTTTTGCTGCTAGGGGGAGCAGGGCGTTGTTCCAGGGGAGCACCAAGTGTAGCTTGGGGCTTGTAGGCATTTGTTTTCAATCTGGCCTGTCCTGATTTCATGTGCTTTTAGTGCAGCTGGGATATGGAAGGGGTCCCTTTGGTAGGTCTGATTAAGTGTTTGTTACATAGCAGTTTTGTATGGGTTGACAATGTGCAGCAGACTGTTGGTTTGCAGTTGGTCCTTTTTCCCAGGGAGGGACCTCAGGAGCTGGACCCGATGACCTGTCGGTGCTCCTGGCAGGGCCCAGTAGGTCTATACCACGTCTGCCTTCTGCTTGTCCTGCTTGAAACGCTCCAGCAACGTCTGCATCCTTAGAAGGCAGCTTAATTTCATTGTCTGGTATCACATGAATGGCTTTCACTTCATATATTTGGCCGCCTGCTCTTTCAGGCTCTGCTTAATCAGTTCCCATGTCTGTAACATGGGAATTGTGCTGGTTTCCTCTCTGAAATGTTCCGATGTCTGCTTGTGCCAAGTGCTGCACCAGAGCTAGGTGATGTTACTGTTGCTCCTACAGAGCTGGAGGCCTGCAGAAGGGACCTGTTCCTTGTTCCTGCTCAGCTCAGGAGGCAGAAGCTGCTGCGCTGTGTGACATGCCTGGGCTGGGAGCCTGTGGGAAAAGCATGTCCTCGCTCTCGCCTTAGATCCTGGCCGTGTGCTTTTCTGCCCTCCTTCCAAAAGGAGCAGCTCCCAAACAGCTCCCAGCCCATCACATGGGGTCTCTCGAGCACTCTGCAAGAGAGCGGCGCTGGACTTCTTCCTCTTGGGAGGAATCTCTTTGTCCCTGGTGGGACTGTATTGTTTTATCAGCTATTCTGAATGCAGTGGGTGAGGCTTTCCTTCTCTCCTATGAAATCTTCCTCTTTTTTTTTTTTTTTTTTGTTTTAAGCACTAGAAAAATCTAAATTTTAGTCTATCTCTGAGTTAATGTGATGACACAAAGGCTGTTGGTGTGGGAAGAACAGCAGGTGCTCGCTTACACCTTGGGGTGTCCCAGCTTTAAGATGAAGCTGGGACGGTGAGATGTTCAGCACGGCCGTGTTTGGAGCACAGTGACTGCAGTGTTCTTCGTTGTGCAGCGTTGCAGGGCTTGGAGTTTAGTTTTTCGAGTGATGAATCAATGTTTATAGTCTCTCTGAATAGAATTAAGAAACTTGTCATTGTCTTTTCTGATTTCATTTTGGCTTAAAATCCAGTCAACTTGTACAGTGTGTAACATTTACGTGGTTTTAAACGTTGGGAAAACATTAGACGGGGCTTTTCTCGGCCATGGAACGGTGGTTGAATGCAGCAGCTCCTAGTGATAAGTCATTTTTTACAGAAGGGTTTTTTTGGCCCTGGCTTGGAGCCCGGGGTCGATCTGGTTTCACAGAGGTTAGTTTGATTTCTGCTGTATTTTCTTTCCCTTAGGTGTTGGTTGTTGCCCTTTCCCCAGCCAGACAGGGAAATCTGCCATGGCTCGCTTGTTACTGTGGCAGCAGTTTCCATCTTGCACAGCGGCATTAAGAGGCAGGCTGCAGTCTCTTGAATGCAGTAAATTCTGTCAGCGTGAAGACTGAATGAGTGGTTCATGCTGTTACTCAGTCTAAATATTTGAAGTCTGTCCTTTGGAAAAAGCTGCTGTTTGTGCTCTAGATAAGTTTGGGGCTGTCATTCCAGTGCACAGGTAGTTTTTACTTGCTTCAACGTAACTAGCTTATTCTGTATTTGCTGAATTCAGTCTCTGTTTTCCACAGAGTCATTGCAGTTGTCCTACACTGGCAAATTTGTGGGACAGACCGTATATGGTACTGACACAGAATCTGTGCCTAGCAGGTGTGTTTGGGGAGCTGTTCTGTAGCGTACTGATTATCTGTGCTTTTGATTTCAGTGCTCTGAGAAGTCAGTGCCTTCTTCCGCTGCTGGCTTCTCATCCTGTTCTTAATGAAAAGAGGAAGCGGACCGGATCGAATCAAATCAAGCTGAAGTCTGTGCTATTCCTGCAGACGCTGCTCCTGGAGTATCTGCTGGCTGCCTTCTGATGGTACGGGCGTGTGGCTGTTCTGAGCAGGGCCTGCCCACAGGGGCGGCTTCTGCTGGGCTGTGTTATTGGCAGTGAGTGCTGGGAAGATGCTCTGTGCTGCATTGCAGGGCACCCAGCTGCTTTTCTCCACCACACCCCTCTCCCCTCGCGAGTTGGTTCAGACAAACCCAGTCCCTGCTGTCTTGCTTGGTTAACAAGTCAGTGCATATAGGTTCGCTGCCTCCCCCAGTAGCTCCTGGTTTTCCAGAACCAGATGGGGAATGATTGTGCAATTCTCCATGGCTGGGCATAGGCTGTGAGGCCTGTCTTGGTGCCCGGGTGAAAGCTGTGTGTGATGGGCAGGCATCGGTTCCTCTCTCATATTGCACGTGTCTGAATGAATCATCACATGGTGCTTTTAAGTCGCTTGTCCAGGTGTAAAGCAGTGCTCCTGCCTCTTGCAGTTGTACTTAGGAATGGTGGAATGTATGGGGTATAAAATGATACTGTTAAAATGCTTTAGTATAGTTAAGGGGGGGTACCAAGCAGTGCCTGAATTGCAGATGGGTTTTTGTTTGTACAAACAGAGTTTTCTTCTTGGTTCAAGGGCTCACTTGAACCAATTTCTATTGATTTTATTCCTGAGTTAATGACAAAGAGCTAGAGTTAGTGCTTGTGGTCTAATTAGTCTTATTTGATCTTAGGCACTCTGGGCTAGGATTTAAAAAAAAAAAAAAAAAAAAAAAAAAGGCTCAAGATTTCCATGAACAAGTCCTGTGATGTTTCGNTGTACCAGAGATTCCTGCGTCTGTGACACTGTGCAGCAAGGCTGGCTTCCAGTGACTGTCTCCTGTGTCTTTAGGGATGCAAGGTGCTGATTTGGCCACAGATCATGGATTTAGTGCCTTAAGTTGAGAGTTTAGTTTTCTTTTTTCAGTAATATAGACACTATTGCAACTACGTGTTTTTCCCACATTGATCCTGAGCACATACATTTGTCTACTCTATAGAAATAACAGGCTCCATTCTGAATCTGGAACTGCATGATGCATTGATGGCCTCATCCGTTACAGACCTTGCCTTTGGCTTTATAGTTTTGTTACCTGTTCTCTCAGTTAGTGCATGCAAGCAGCTCTCACAAACCGGCAAAGCTTTCTGCATGCATCAAGGGAAGACACATCTTTTACATTGCAACTGCCTGTATGTTTCTTCTGTCTTAACACATCTTAATAGCTGGCTTGTTGTGGCTGTCTCTGTGCATATATATGCTTGTCTTTTGCTGTTTATTTAACCTCATGTTTAAGTTAACATGTTTAAGCTGCCTGTGTATGTCCACACGCATATATGTGAAATGAGATATGTGGATATATATGCATATGTGTATGTGTGTGTATATAAAAACAGATGTAGACACAAGTGCTTTGTAGCTGAATTAATACCAAATCTTTCACATGGACTTCTCTGCTTTCTATTCTTTCCCCTTTGTATCAAGGGAACGTTTGAACTGTCACATAGCACCTGCATTGCCCTTCTGACAGGCCGCAGATGTGCATTCAGAACATAGTCCTGCTAGGCAAATCACTCCTGAGACCACTTGAAAGCATTTGCTGTATGTTTAGGTGTTTCTGCCTGTCCTCCCCAAGGGTACTTAGGAATGGTGGAATATCAGGAGTATAAAATGATACTGTTAAAATGCTTTGGTATAGTTGAAGGTTCTCAGGGAGGATGGGCAGAACAGAGTCCTGTTCTAGAAGACCAGCTCTTGCTGATCTCTGTGCACCTGTAGGTGTAGAAAATGTTTATAGCTGACCGAGACTTTTCTCAACTTTTTTTCTCTGAAGGTTTCTGTGCATCTTGGATAAAGCCTGCAGTAGAAATGGACACTGAAGGCTTTGGAGAACTTCTCCAACAGGCAGAACAGCTTGCAGCTGAGACAGAGGGCATCTCTGAGCTCCCTCACGTGGAACGCAACCTGCAGGAGATCCAGCAGGCTGGGGAGCGCCTGCGTTCCCGCACCCTAACCCGCACTTCCCAGGAGACTGCAGATGTTAAGGCGTAAGTACCGAGCACCTGCACTGCAAGTGAAATGCAGAGGATGTGAGTTGTGTGCAGGTTTGGTTTCTAACGTGTGGGGAGCCTTGCCAGGAGGATGTACCCAGGAGAAGCAGAACAGCTGCAAAGCTGTTTTCTCCCTCACTCCTTCTTACTTAAAGGGGAAAAAAAAAGTAACAGTAGGATTCATCTGAGAAACTACTGTTCCCAGGTACTAAAGCCAGAAAGTGCAGTACCTCGTTCGGGCTGCTGCTGCTGCTGTTTACCCACATGCTATAGAATTTTTTCTATCTGGAAAGACTTGGCAGCTGTGCAGTACTGCAGTGCAACAGCAGAAAGTGTTCAGCAGGGCTGAGGTTGTTAGGTACATATGTGTAGCTGTTCAAGGTCTGGTTTTATGCATTTTTCATAACAGCTGGAAGCACTGTACATGACTAGTTGCTGACCTAAATATCGACTATGCATTGGGCTTAGAGTTCTTACTCGTAGCCCTGTCTGTTCACTACTGATTTCATACCTGTACAATTTCTTCCTTATAGGTCTGTTCTTCTTGGGTCCAGAGGACTTGATATATCTCATATCTCTCAGCGGCTTGAGAGTCTAAGTGCAGCCACTACATTTGAGCCTCTTGAACCTGTGAAGGATACTGACATCCAGGTAGGTGCAATTCCGAGACGGGAATTACACTCCCCTTGTAGTTGTTGCTCCTGTGCTGTGGTTCAAAGCTCTTCTAAGGCTGCTATGGAAGTAGTCTTGCCCTGTGTTTAATCCACTGGATAGAAGCAGCACAGAGGAGGAATGCTGCTTTCAGTTAGCTGTTAGAAGCAGCACTGAGTAGCGACTCTGCAGAAGCATTTTAAGTTCTGAACTTCCGCTGATGTTGAGAGGAACTAGGCACTTCCTGCCCTTGTAGAGCTGTCTTTATTGGCTTTGCCAGCCTAAATTGCAGAGGGATACCTCTCAGAATTTTGAGGCCTTTTTTAACATCTGATTGGAAGAACAAATGCTTGGGAATTTCAAAGTGTTGGAGTAGGGGGTAGTTTAGTTAATATCTAAGGAGGTGAGTTATGGCTTTTTCTTTTGCCGCATCTCATGCAACCTTGTCCAGGTGGTAGACTGACTTTGCCACATTTCCTGTTCTTTACCAGTGTTAATCTTGTTAACTTTACTGTAGATTATCTCTTGAACATCTCTGATGTCTTACGAATGGTGACCCATCTGTTTTTGCTTTATGGTAGTTGCCTGACCTCATGGAATATTTGTGTGCTGCTTTTCTTGATGAAGAAGAATTCTGCAATATTCGTTACTCTGTTAAGAGATGGTTATGGAATTGATATTGTGGGTTTAAAAAAATAAATCATAGTCTGAATTATTGGTTAACCCCTTGAAAGCTCGTATTATCCCTTCTTACCATAGGTGGCTAACTTAGGAGGGTAAAAAAAAAAAGAGTTGGAAGCTCTTATTTTCCGCTGAAGAAATATGCCCTATGCTGCCTCTCTTCAGAAGAGAATTTTCTATTAGGAATGGAGGTGCATGAAGAGTTTGTATGTTGTATGTATGATGTAAGCATTTGGTACTGTTCATTTTGTTGGGACAGGTTCTTAGCTTAGGTTCATTCAGATGTTAGGAGTCTTGTGGTCTCCTGCCTTCAGACAGATTTACTTAATCTCCTACACTCACAGGACAACAGCCTTCCTTAGTAACAGTGTGTGCTCTGGGTCTTGCAGCAGGAAGATGTTTCCTTGCAGTGCAAGCTCTGTGCTGGGGCTGCCTTTGGTCCTTGTGCAAACTTCTTTACATCTGAGCCGGGTACGATCATGGAGCAGATCCTCCTGGAAGCAGTACTGAGGCATGTGGAAGAGAGGGAGGTGATACGGGACAACCAGCATGACTTTACCAGGCAAGTCCTGCCTGACCAACCTAGTGGCCTTCTGTGATAGCGTAACTGCATCAGTGGACAAGGGAAGAGCCACTGATGTCATCCATCTGGACTTCAGTAAGGTCTTTGACACGGTCCCCCACAACATCCTTCTCTCCAAACTGGAAAGGTATGGATTTGATGGGTGGACTGTTTGATGGATGAGGAACTGGTTGCAGGATGGAACTCGGAGTGGTGGTCAGTGGCACAATGTCCAGATGGGGATCAGTGATGGGTGGTGTCCCTCAAGGATCAGTACTGGGATCGATGCTCTTCAACATCTTCATCAATGACATCGACAGTGGGATTGAGTGCACCCTCAGCAGTTTGCAGATAACACCAAGCTGTGGGGTGCAGTGACACTCCTGAGAGATGGGATGCCATCCAGAGAGACCCAGACAGGCTCGAGCAGTGGGCCCAAGAGAACCTCATGAGGTTCGACAAAGCCAGGTGCAAGGTCTTGCACCTGGGCTTTGGCAACCCCCACTATCAGTACAAGCTAAGGGGTGAAAGGATAGAGCACAGCCCTGCCAGAAAGGACGTGGGGGTACTGCTGGATGGCAACTGGACAGGAGCCAGCCATGTGCCCTCACAGCTCATAAAGCCAACAGAATTCTGGGCTGCACCAACAGCAGTGTGGGCAGCAGGATGAGGGAGGGGATCCTGCCCCTCTGTGCTTTGTGCTGTGAGACCTCACCTGGAGCCCTGCGTCCAGATGTGGAGTCCTCAGCACAGGAGAGACGTGGACCTGCTGGAGCACATCCAGAGGAGGGCCACAAAAATGGTCTGAGTGATGGAACACCTCCTCTGTGAGGTCAGGATGAGAGCTGGGGCTGCACAGCCTGGAGAGGAGAAGGCTCCAGGGAGACCTGAGAGCAGCCTTTCTATATCTAAAAGGGGGACTGTAAGGAAGAGGGATACAGACTCTTTAGCTGGGTCTGTGGGGATAGGACTAAGGGAGGTGGTTTCAAACTAAAACGGGAGATTTAGATTGGATATAAGGAAAAAGTTTTTTACAATAAGGATGGTGAAGCGCTGGAACAGATTGCCCAGAGGTGATGGATGCTCCATTCCTGGAGACATTCAGGGTCAGGCTGGGGAAGCTCTAAGCACCATGATGGAGCTGTGGGTGTCCTTGTGCATTGCAGGCACATTCAGATGGCCTTTAAAAGGTCCCTTCCAACTCAAACAATTCTATGATTCTTTAAAATTGGTCCATCTGCATCTTTGGGTGCTAAAAAGCCTGTTTCTAGCCATCACTTTTAATCAGTTATTTTGCTACCAAAGTTAAGGATTTTTATTCAGTAAGAGAGAGAACTTGAAGTGCAAGCATCTTGATATATAAGCTGAACAACTTTTTTGAGTTCAATTGGCTGAACATTTTTTTATTTCTCACTGATTTTTGATTTTCAGCGTAGTGGAACTTGACACGAACGTGTTTATGTGTGTATATAAATGGAATGTAAATAGGTAATTTCTTGTTCATTGTATTCAAGCTTTAAGATTCTGAACAAATATGCTTTTTACATAATCCTTATACCTTAACTATAGATACAATTGTATCTTCCTGTTTAGGAAATGTTTTCAAGTTTAGCATTAAAGCAGTGCTTAATTGCAAATCAATGTATTTAAATGGCCAAATCAGCCAATGAGATTCAGTCCATCCTTTAGGAAAACAGCTAAAAACTACGAATGAAAAACAGGATGAAAATCAATAATTTAAATCAAAGTTCACTGCTTGCCATTTTGGATCACGATTAACACTGGTGATTTAATCAGCAATCACTTTAAATGTAACTACTCATGTCTGAGGCCTAATACATATGTGCTTTGAATCTTCGAGTTTTTTGCACGCAATGTTTGGCAAACATTCATAGTAAATGAGCTAAAACTGATTTGCAGAGGGAAGCATGGCTAGGTGCTCCGTTTCAGGTGATTGTACAGGCTCATGAGTAACACGTGGGCGTTAAATGCTTTGCCCCTGCTTATTTTGCAGTTAACAGGAGCAAGGATTTTTCTGCTGCTTTGCAGAACATCATCCTCTGCTTTGTCTGAGGATATTTGCAGTCAAATCTCAAACTGTCTGCCTGATACTGACAATGGTTTGTGGTCTGGGAATACTTGCTTAGAGTTTGGACAAGTCTTTGTACTTGTCTGTAGGTTTTGGCACACCATTGTCGACAACAGCATCTTGTCCTTTCAAAGTAGTTTTTAGGAGCTTCTTGCCAGTTATGTCAGAGGACCTTCATGTTCTAATAGCTAGCTGGTTATTCTTTGGTTAGTTCTGTCAACCGGGTAGGTCTTAAAATTAGTTGATGCTTTTGATAGAAGCTTACTAGAAAAGCTTCCTATGTTACTTTTTCTTGTACCTTCTTATGATTATATTGGGATTCATTTTCATTCTCCCTAGCTAATTCCTAGGGCTTCTTCAGGTTCATTGTGTTTATTTGGGGTCAGATATAGCTGTCTCTTTATGCTGCGTAGAGCTCTTCCTCTGTAGGTTGCTTCAGTTATATCCTGGAGGGCAGTGTGCAGGGTGATACAAAGAAGGTCAAAGTTTTGCAGGTCTTTACCATTCCTCTGCTGTTATTCAGTATTTAGGCAGGCATACTGGTAGGTTTTAGTTCTGTGGACTGGGAAGAGCACTTCTGTTCTGCATCAAGCCTGCAGCCAGCACTAATGCTACCACTTCTATTTTTTAACCAACGAAAATAAGCTTGGTTCACAGCTTACTAGTATTGTAGATTCAGCTGTCTTTTCTTTGTTGCATTTTACTTTGTCTTGATGCTCAATGTTTATACTCACAAACTGGCATGGTTTGCAGTAAATTTGTTTCGCCTTAAATCCTCTCTGGAACTTGTTTATATCATCAGTAGATTCTTCGGCACTTAAGTTGCTATGGGATGTGTAGTGTCCCTCAAGGTTAAATTTGTGCAGTTAGTGTTACCCCTTCATAAATACTTCACAACATCATGTCATTAGGAGGCTGAAATTATTATTATTTTTTTTTTTCAGGTAAGCACCTGAAACTGCAAGTGCACACTTCCTTTCTGTAAAGCTGCAGTGGGACTCTGCATTGGTACAGCCTGCGTACACCACATTGCAGGAGCAGCTGGTGTCCCTGGGGGTGGATGGGGGCTCTTGTGCCAGAGACATAGATCTCCTGCATAGGCTTTGCTGATTACTGCACTTAAGCAAGGGTTACAAATATGATTAAGTGTTTATTGTGTGAATTTTAGGTTTCTACTGACTTAAATTCTATCAAAGCTCTTAGAGCATGAAAATGTTCTTTAGACTTCCTGCCATGTGTTCCCCCATCATGGTAATTGCATCCATGGCAATAGTAGAAAAAGAACTCAGTGATTTCCACGAGAGTCTGCATGAGCTTCTCTGTCTTTCTTGCCGAAAGTATTTGCTTATTGTCTCTGTTCCTTCTCACGTTGCAATCTATTCTAGCAGCCTGTATGTGGGCGGCATAAAGAGATTGGCTAGAATCTGATCTCTCAAAGGAGAGCAATCAGCACTGCAGAGGGAGAGTTCCAGGAAATACCCTGCTTCTTCTCGAGAGAGTAAGACACAGCAAGAAAAGTCAGAGGGCAGCATACTGGGGCATGAAGTTCCCGGACACTGGTGTTGTGAGGCATCCAGAAAGCATTAAGAGAATCTCGGAATTCACCTTAATAGATGCCTCAGGTTGGGTTAACAAGCAAGAGGGACTTTGCTATACAGAACCTCTTTTAAACTGCACTCCATAGTGCTGACTAAAAAGAAGTGCACCAAATTGCAGCTCAATTAATTATCTGAATTATTTATCAGTTGTAAAATGTAGACTGCTTGTACATAAAAGGGTTATGAGTCCAGGAAATGTCTCCCACTAGAGCAGTAGGCTGGGAAGATCATGAAAGAGATTTTAGGCTTGCCACTAAATTATAGTAACTTGTATTTTTCCTCCCTCCGTTCAAAGATTGTTCTTAAAGGATATGCAACGCCACAGTTCTCGTAGCAAATCCAGTTCATAATAATTCCTACCTCAAGCTTATTAAGATTTTTTTTTTTTTAATCATCAGTAAGCCCTAGTTTGGCAAAATCTTTTCCAAGTTGAAAATGGTAGTCAAGTAATTCTTGGTGTTCCTGTTGCCATGTTCAACAGATAAATGCACACTTTTCCTGTTTCTCTGTGACTTTTAAAAATCTCATTTAAGTGTGGATGGGGCAAGATGATCTCTGCAAAGATTAGGTATATGTACATAAACATAATGCTGATGTTCTGTTTACGATTCCATAAAGGTGAACTATGATATCCTCTTCTAGAGAGAACTACTGTAGCAGACATTTCTGGCCCCAATAATGCAGCAAGAGGAGGAATTGTTGCCAGGGGGTGGAAAGGCTGTGCAGCTGTAACACATAAGATCTGTCTTTTGCATTTATTTTTTGTATCAGTGTTAGAGTCTTAGTGCTGCTCTAGTAAACGTGTTTAGGGCATGTGGTGGGGTGGTTGCATGGCCTGATTTTCACCTACTAAGGTATTGTGGCTGAGTGCAGTACATGCTGTGCTGTGTACTCTGTATTGATGGTTTGATACTAGATTTAGCTCCCTGCATGCTTATTTTAAAATGCCTTAAGTCCAAAGTCATGGTGGCAGTTTTAAGAAATGGTATTGCTCTAAGTTCTGAGGCTTGGTCCAGCTCTCTGCAGCACTTTGTAATGGATCCTAGAAATAGGCATGAGGTCTCCTTGCTTATGCTGTTTTAGCTGCTTAGAAAGCTCAAGGGAAATTTTGTTGGCCTTCAGTGGGACTGTTTTCCTCCCTCTGCAACAACTTCATCTGGAGCTTCTGAGCTAGGCAAAACTGAAATTAAAGGTTGCATACCAAGGTTTCTTTTTGATTTCTGGGTGTGGATGTTTGTTGGCTGAGTAGCTCTCTAGAGCTCCAGATACAGAAATAAGAGCTTTTATCTAAATGAGGGCAGGAGGTTAAACTCTAATCTTTCCAACTGGCAACTGAGGCAGACTGAAATTAAGTAGCTGGGATTTTCTCACATTTTACAGACTATTGTAAGCAGGCTTTGTACCAGAAGCAGCTCTGACTTTTTGTTCTGATGTTGTCGTTTTTGATGTAGAATCTGGTCCCAAGATGCTTACCCCAGCACTGCACGGTCTGTTTGTTTGTATGCATGCAGCTCCCAGTGTGAAAATGCTTACTCTGACATCCAGGACTGAAAGGGTGCATTGTTCAACCAGTGAGCTTTTACTGCTATTTCATATTCTCATCTGTGATATACTTTGTGGTATCTCCTAGAATAATACCAAAGCCTGTGGTAATCTACTAGAGTGTAACTAAAATCAGAGTTTATAAATGGAAATGCTGACGCAACCTTAAAGGGGCAACCTCAAGTGCTGTTCAGCATCCATTGTTTGCATCAGCTTAGTCTGAAAATGCATTTTTCCCTTTGCAGATTTTGTCCTTTCCCATTTGCCAAACATTGATTTCTCTCCCCCAAGTCCTTCAGTTCTAATGGAGCTTGAAATTAAGGTGGCTTTCTTTTTCTGTGCTTCCTTGTTCACCCTAATCAATGATGCCAGCACAGCTGTGGGGACCTTTTAACCACTGCAGAGCCAGGACACTGAACACAAGAGGATAATAATCTACTCTTTTCTTTAAAGGTCAGTTGTTGGCTACTGATTTGTTTGCACTGCTGTAGTCCTAATGAAGAATTTTATCCGGTCTTAGTTGTGAATTCTTCAAAAGCTGTAGAAATCTTATGCTCCCAAAGTAGTTCTCTATGGAGATTCTCACAAGTCACTTTTTTCTTCCCACTAGAAATGCACGCGAGGATCAAATCCCACTACCTTTGGTTATTTCTTGGTGATCTCATGCAGAATTAGATCTCTAATTTATACATTTAGGCACGTAAATCAAGAATATAAACATCCTGGTAATTAAATGTGGCCAGAGGCAGTTTTAACACAATTGAAGAAAGCAGTGGTGTGGAATGAATGAGCATTTTGACATGCAGCAAATGGAGCACTGTGCTGAGGGACCTGGACCTGAGAAATATAAATCACCAAAAGAGAGAGAGAAATATTGAACCTATCAGAAGTGAGATGAGTGAGCTTCTGTGACATGTAACAATTTTTCATCAACCTCTGAAGGAGAACAGCCTGCCTGTGCATCTGCAAAGTGATGAGATGTGCAGAGTCTCTGAAGGCCTGTGCTGATGGGACAGTGTCCTGGGAGATGCTGAGGGGTGTCCAGGCTGGGACATGATGGGTTGAAGAGTGCAGGGTTCTCTGTTTTGTAGCCAGCTGGTGAAATAATACACAATAGGCAGCTGTTCTGCCATTGGAAGGTGGGTGAATAATATGGTATAAAAGGAGGGGGCAAAGCCCAAAACATTGGTATGCATTTGAGTTTTCTGTTTTTGTGGGTTTTCTTTTTCTTTTTTCTTTTTTTTTTTTTTCTTTTTCCCCTCACATGCTTAGTTTACATCTAAAGCAGCAGTTTCCTCTGCTTCTCATCATTGGTTTAATAGCATGAATCAGCACTGCAGTTAAATTACCCTGGCCTTATTAACCTTAAAGTGGGTGTGGGGAAGACCCCAGCATATTTAACGTAGACTATACTATGGCTTTTCTCTCTAGTGTTTCATTAGTTGTCCAGATTACCTTCACTCAGTAAACAGTGATAGTGAACTATTTGGGTTTCTTTGTTTGTTTGTTTGCTTGGTTGTGTGCCAGTCAGAGTAGTTATGTAGGGATCTTCCAGTTCTACGTGATTCTGACCATCAGTCCTAAGGGTTAGGAGTGGGGAGAGACGTGGGCTGCCTCTTTCTCTTCCTGTGTGGGGGAGCAAGAGAGTGAGAGAGCGTGAAAGGGATGTTTCAAAACTTTATGCTAATGCAAGGTCATGAATTGAGAACTCTTGTTCTAGTGGCTGTGTTTATGGATCTATTTAAATTCTGCTCTGTCCTGGCACATTTTATATTTCCTGTCTGCTTAATCCAGATATGTTCTTTGCATCTCAAATAAGTACGACTGTTGACTTTTAATAAACACCTTTGAAATACCCATCATAAACATCTTAAAACAGAGAACAGATTTGAGTCACAACACTTGGCTTTATCCCCCCTCCCCTCTTTCTTCCTTCTTACATTGATATTCATCAGAGAGCAGAGCTATGCAGCAAAATCATTCCAATCCCTAATGGGATGCTAACTGCTGTGGAGCTGTGGAAGGGAAATACACCTTGTGCTACAAAGGCAGTTTGGAGATCGCAGCTCCTGCCTTTGAAGGGCAGCCTCTCCTCTGCTGAGTTGGGGGCATCTCTGCTTCTCTCCGAAGTTCCACAGGACCCTTTAAAATCCCACGTGTAGCTTTAACTGTAGAGCAAGTGTTGTCGGGTGGAATGGGATCATCCGAGGCAGAATTTCACTAAGAGCCCATGTGGAGCAATGTTACTATTGCAGGAAGGACTGTGGGATCGTGATTTTTGGGATCCCTGTTGCAGGAGGGAACTGGCAACACCTCTTAATGTCATGCCATCCCATTAACTTGGTGCTTGCTGAGGTCCTGTATTGACTGCTCACCTGGACGGTATGTGCTCAGCATGTGCAAATAAACTGTTGAAATTCGTGGGTTTGTGGCACTGGAAACATTTCACGGAACGTTTTTGTGTCTGTGGTTATACAAACTGGTGCTAAGACACGATGCTGAGAGACAAATCCCTGCAACCTGGTGATTTTGCCACTTCCATGTATCATGTGATAGAGCAATTACTGAGGCTTAGGTGTTGGGTTTGCTTATTTGTAGCTTTTGCAAAGTACCACTCCATTTTGTTTTGTGAAGTATTGATATTCCCATCAATTTTGAAACCCATATTGAAAAATAATGGACTTTACAGGAGAGGATTTCCAGTGCCATAGTTATGGCTCTGAAATAAATTCCAGTGCGGCCTTGCAGATCTGTTAATAGTGGAACTGATTATAAACAGAAGTAAACCTGATTCAATTTCGTTGCATTTAATGGAAAAAAAAAAAGTGAAAATGAACAATACATTGCAATATTAATAGCATGCTGGCTAATAACAACTGTCACAGTTTGTGGGGGGGAGGTGTCTTTTGTTTTTGAGGTAATCCTGGTCTTTCCTGCAGGGGCCTTGGTGTGTGGCCATCGATTGCCTCTGTGGAAAGTGGAGGCAGAGACTTTGGACTTGGAAGCCTCAGAGCCGTGCACAGGTCTTGGTACTGGGACTTCCCAGAGATGGCAGAAACTTTCAGTCCCAGTATTGCAATGTAGTAATGGATTTAAGCTGTAATTTCAGAAGTCTGGGTTTGAAAAATGAAGATTTACCTATAAACCAGTGTTGTGCGGGACTGAGCTATCTGCTGGCTCAAACCACAATTATTCGCTCACCCTCCCTCCTCCCAAATGGGATGGGGAAGAGGATTAAGAAAAAAATATAGTAGAACTCGTGGGTTGGGATAAAAGCTATTTACTAAGACAGCAGAGAAAATAAAAGAAATAACAGTACACACACACACATATATATATAATAAAAAATAGATGATACACAAAGCAAGGGACCACCAACCGATAGCCAGCCAGCCAGCAGCCCCTCTCTCGACTAACTGCCCTTCTGTAAAATCACGTGTTGTGGTGTGGAGTAGCTCTTTGGTCAGCTTGGATCAGCTGCCCTGCTCCTGTCCCCTCCTGGTTCCCAGCTCCTTGTGCCTCCCTAACTGCTTTGCTGAGGGACAGAATACGTCCTTGGCTGTGTTCAACACTGCCAGGTGTTATCAGTTTTGTTTTTCTTCTGGGACCAAAACATAGCTTCATACCAGACACCGAGAGAAGTAACTTCTGCTAGAAACTAAGGCAGCCACGTATGGCTCTTTTCTTCTGAAAAGATGACTTACAGAAATTTTCTTTAGCTGCAGTCAAAAAGAATTATCATCTTCAGCAAACATTTCTGAACTGGAGCGGTGGTTTGGAGCTGGCCTATACAAAATTGTCTTCCTTTTCTCCCAAACTGTGTTGGGTTTTTGCTAATGTCTTTGTTTCTTAAGCATTGTCTTAAACACCTTTTTCAACAGATTCCTTATGGTGCTGAGAGCTGAAGAAACCCACGAAAAGTTTGTAGTGTGAGCAGGCCAGACCAGCTCGCGAAACTTCTGTGGTCACAAACAGCAGAAAACCATGGGCATTTTTTCCAGCAAGGCTGTTCATNGGCCACATTGCTGTGCATGCCTTCTCCTTCACTGCAATAATTAGTGTGACTCCATTTCCAAACTCTTAATCCTAGGCACTATCAAGCTTTGATTTAAAATAGTTGCTAATAAGTGTGCAAACTGTTACTGCTGCCTGTGTATCAAACTGCTCCTGAAGCTTCCCCATGCAAAACAGCAGCCTGAAAATTTGTCAGCTTGCAGATGAATTGCTTGAGTGGTGTGTATGGCTGTTCTCTAACTTTTCTTCTTGAAGTTGAAATGAGTTCTCATTCCTGCCAAGATATGTTCCCAAAGGAAAGTTGCAGCCTTTAGGGTGGAACTGGGGATACATGCATTCACTCATTTAGGTTTTTGGCACAACTTCTGTTCTGACTGCCTCCTTTCTGTTTTTTTCCCTCTCCTTTATTTCTCATCTCTTGCCTCTGTTCTCACTTCTTTCTCAGTCCATTTGTATTTATTCCTTTTGCTTTCCTGCTCTGGATCCATTTATTACTTCCCACCACTGTTTACTCAGCTCTGTAGTTTGACAATATTTTGTTTGCAAGAGGGTTATTCTCTTAGACTGAGATAAATCATTAAGGTCTCCTTTAAACAAAAAGCAGTTGTGAAATGTCTGTTGTGTTGGTTTTCTCTGCACAGAGAAAGACCAAAGAAGGCTTAGGGAGATGACCTGGAAGTTGTCTGTACTATTCCATTATTTGGATCTTAGCAAGTGTGCAAGATGCTCGTACCAGGAAGGATCTGTGTGTGGCATTTTGAGCCTCTGCTAACATTTTTTTTTTAAAACTGAATTGAAACAACATACTTAATTGTCACTTAGTAAGAATGACTGGAGAAGCTTGGAGAGACTTAGTTTTAAAATAACTTAATGAGATTAATTTAGCATGTTGCTAGCTTTTTTGATAGCAGTGCAAGCCTCTGGAGTGTCCTTCAAAGCACCAGTTCTGGTTCATGCAAAATCTCCAGTGGGGTGGAGCTGGGGAGGGAGAAGGAGATTTTTTTTTCTATCTGTGGTATCTTGAAGGAGTGAAAGGAGAGCTTGCAGGTGTTGTGCAAATGCCCTTTAGGGGCTTGTAAGTGAGAAAAGACTGAAACATGGGAAATGCATCAGTGTTCAGTTTTGATTTCAGTAGCTTTACTAAAGCCTTCTGAATGGTTCAGTTGGCAGTTCTACGCTTGGATCAGAGACGTGGGATTAGCTGAAACTGAATTTGCATTTGTCAATTATTAGATAGGATTTGGGACACGTCCAGTCCATTGCTTCCATGTCCTTATGAGCAGCACAGGGTAATTCAGAGGAGAAGCTCTGGCAGGAGTGCGTGGGGTTATCCGGTTGCTTTATCAGGCTTCTCTGTTCTCCAGTGGTTAGATCTTGGGTAGAGCCCTGAAGCACGAGGTATAATTGTTTCCACAATTTTATTAAGCACAGCCCTAAATATTGACAATATCCATATACGTACTGAGTCAGTTTTTTAATCCCATTATGTTTTTGGCCTTACCATCTTTCTGTGGTAGTAAGTTCCACAATTCGATTACAGATTGTGTTAAAATTTATTTCCCCTTACTGGTTTTGAGCTTGGCATCGTTTAAATTTCAGCAGACATCCTTTCCTTGTTACTTGGAGTTATATGAGCTGGAGTTCTGGATCCTCCCTTCCTAGAGCCTCTTTCACATTTCTGGTATCTCTGCTCTTGCTTGGTTCCTATTTAACATTATCCACCCTCAAAGTGTTGCAGTCGCATCATACCAGGGGTATGCATGCTTTTGCTCATTCCTCAGGTCTGTTCTGAGGTTTCCTTTGATGCTGGCTGTCCAGCTTGTGCTGTTCTCGCTCAAGGCACAGCGTTGCTTGGCTTCCTGATAAAGGAGGTGAATGTAGCCAAAGTCAGTGTGAATGGCAGCAGCAACAATCTGTGATCAGAACTGAATCCCTCGGAGGTAAGTGGGGGTGCACAGGTGAGGATATCACACAGTACCATGACAAGTCCTCATCTCTTTGCTTGCAAGCCAGCAGGATTCTTCAGGCCACATTCTGATACGTGAGAAAAGAAACTTGAGAAGTGGGGGAGGGAATGGAGAACAAACATCTCAAATAGATGAGTGGGAACCTGCATGTTATCTGCAGATCCTCTCAGCAGTAATTGATTTTTCCTGCTATGGTTACCATGTAGTATCTATGATGAAACATTGATTATTTCTTTTCTCTCCTGCCCTGAGGCTTGTAACAGAAAATGGCATGTTTAAATCAGTTTGCTCTGTCAGTTACGCAGATACAAATACGAAAAGGCTTTAATGAACCTGAAATAAGCACTAATTCAGCAGTCAGAAGACCCACCATTGCCCTGACTGAGGGGGAGCATCCCCGTCCTGAGGTCCTGGTGGTGGAAGCTGGGTGCCATGACCACCTCGCTGCAGAATTACGCTTTTGGGCACCATACTCTTTGTCATAGAGCTAACCCTGCTATATTTCTCAGTCCCTGTCTACTTGATGTAATTTTTCCAGGGTTAAAGATGGCTTATTCTGAAAGTTTGCAGTTCATTTATAATGGTAAGAAGCTTGATTCCTCAACAGATACTGTGAATCAATATCGCTTCTCTTATTTTTGTTTTGCAGTTGGACTTGAGGTCAGTGCTTGAGCTCTACGTAGTTAGGTAATGTGCTGTGCTAAATGTTTTGCTGTTTGGGGTTTTTTACCCTTAGAAGATGCCTTGTTTGCTGCCTTATGTCATATCCTCTGGATTTTTTTGTTTTTCTTCAGAGGAAAGGCTTAGTGTCTTTGCAGTAGCTTTTGCTTTTAATAAGCTTTTGGTTTAGTGAATTATGGAAGTGAACTCTCAAAAAGAATGCTGCCTCTGGCTTGCTGGTACTGGGGGAGCTGGGAAGGGGTTGCCCTCAGCCAATTGTCTAAATCTTTAGCTGAGAGTTGGCCTGTAGCTGGATTACTGGTAAGGGAGGTCGTGGTAGCAGAACTGCCTGCTGTCCTCTGGATTACTGTGTTTCGTTGCTTTGTCCAAGCCTCTCACCTTATCTCTTAGATGCTTTTGAGGAGTCTTTCCAGCATGTGAGGTGTTCTGTGCTGTCATTGGTGAGCTGTCAGGAGGCAGCTGGGAGCTCGTGGGCTGTCTCTTGCCCCTGTGTTTGCAGGAGGCCCATCAGGTCAGCAGGCAGTGCTCACCGTGAAGGACTGGGGCTTGTTTCCAGGGCAGGATTCTTGCTTGGGCTGGGAAGGAGACATGGAGTCCGTCCCACTGCTGGCAGAAATGGCCTTTTGCAGAGCATCACCAGGAAGAAAAGAGAGCCCTGCTTTTCAGTCAGAAGTTATCCCTACAATAAATATCAAAAGCTAAGCTTTGTGTAGAAGTAGTGTCCTTTTGCAGCAGGGTAGCAGAACAGATCTCTTTCCAGCAGTAAAACCAGCATCAGGGGACTGAAACTGCAGTCTGTCTTAAAGGGCAGGATTTAGTTGCTTGTCTCAATAGATCCATCTTCTCTTGGTTATATTGTTATACTGTTGCTCACAACCTGTCTTTCTCAAACTCTTCCAAGTTCATTGCCTCTTGAGACACGCCTGTAACATTTTCTTGCTGAGATGAAGTACTAATTGCCAGCCAGTATATTATGTATTAGCAATGCATCCTGGCAGCAAGTGCTACTCGAAACCACAGATTCTGAGGGGAAGGTGGGAAGCAAAACCCAAGGATTCATGGGGCATTTCCAACATGCATTGTATTCCCAGGTGGATCCAGAGAGGTCTCATCTCGCCAGCCTGGTGGTGTTTCTAAACCATGCATTTGATGCAGACCTCTTCTTGCCTTTAGCACCCTTGGCCATTCTCATCCCCAGGAAGCAGCGTACTGTGCTGCTGGGATATGCAGATAGGTGTTGCCTCTCATCCTCAGCTTTTTTCCTCTCTAAAGCCCATGTCCTTTGCACTGATGTACTGTGCAGACAGTGTTTTTCGCCTGATCCAGGGCTCTGTGCATCATCTCATCTTGCAGGAGCAAGTGTGTAAGTGGTTTCTTGAAGCAGAGTTTCTCTGATACCGTATATGAACCTTACCTTGCGAACTTTGATGCTACAAAGGGTCGGATACTGAAGCAGGAGAATAGTCACCATTTATAATGGAAGTGGGTGCCCCTGGCACTATACTGCATTCTGATTAGCTGATGTTAAGCAAGCTAAACAGGCAGAGGACTGGGTCTGGCAGCAGAGCTGTAATCTGGTTGTACATGCCACTGAAGAGCGTTGACAGCCAAGCAGGCTGTGTTTCCGCATTACTGAGGCTCTTTCACTAGTGTCAAAGGCAATTGCTTGCTTGATTTCATCTTTTTTTCTGACTGAAGTTCCCAAAGTGATGAATTGAAAACCATCATGGGCAGTATCCTGTACCTATCTGCCTTATATAAATGCATGCGGTAGACGGTGAAATTGAATTGCTGTCACGTGTGACTAAAGAAGAGGGCTTTTTGTTTCTTTCACAATTTATTTTTCAGCAAGTGTTGCAATTCGTTTCTATAAGCTGAGTGTGTAGTTAGTGCACTTGGGAAGCTGAGTTCTGTTGAGTGTGTGTCAATTCATGGAGCCTTTTGTTCTTGGGCAGACAAGGTAAGCTTAGAGCATAAAATCAACTCCCAAACTTGTTTATCTATTCCATTCCCTTATTTCTGTCTGAAAACAACCTTTTCCACGCTTACAGCACTAGATCTTTGGCCCTGTTGTGAAGAATCAATTCTCTTAATTGATACAGACTTACACTTTCTAGGACAAATCAGTTGATGCCACATCAGCATCAGTAGTGGCAGCCTCTTCCTCTGAGTCCTCCACGTGTTCACACAGAGCAACATGGCTTCGTGCAAGGCTGGTGGCACTAAAAAGTTGCAGGCTGTACTTGTGGAAGTAGTGCTAATCTCAGTATTGATAAACATAGTAGTAATAATACTGAGTCTCAATAAATTTAGCTTTTGTTGATGGCTTCACAGTCTAAATCTTGTTTACTCAAACTGGCAGTCTTGTACCCAATTCCTTTGGGCTATTCTTGTTTCTTGGGGCCATCGTCAGCAGAAATAATCAAGGTGCAGTACTGCCCTTCAAAATATTGGTACGAAAGCAGTGCTTTTCGATAGACACTTGGCTTGGGGCACAATTGCACTGACAGGCCTTGGATATAGAAGCACAGAGAAAGGAAGGCTGCAATAGGAGCAGATTTTGTAAATTGGCATTGAATGTACCCGTGGGAGATCTCAGGACCAGAATATCCAGCAGAGCTGCAGCTCAATGGATTGAGTTGCAGCAATGGACAGGTAGGACATTGCCTATGCACATCTGCATAGCTTCTACCTCCATTTACAGCAACTGTTCTCTTACTGAATGTTACATTTGGAAGGTAGGGGGCTGGGCAGGGAAGCACGAATTGTGACTACTTACAGGAAAATGTTGCCTTAAAATCTCAAACCATAGCTTATATTAGGGGCTGTCACTTTTTTTCCTGTATCAAGCTGAAATGAGATTGAATTGCATATGGAAAATCAAAATAGGTTTGTCACTATGCTTTGACTTTTGATTTGCACCTAAGCAAATCCTGTTCTCTCCATGCTTTGGAATTGTCTATCAACAAAAGGTACTGTACCTTATAGTAGGCATTGTGAGATAGCTAAATTGGAGCCCAACCACTTAGCTTCTGAAGCCAGAGGTTGTAAATTAGCTATAAAAATGAAGAGTGATCTGTAGGTACGTTTTTGTTGGGGGAATTTAGAACAAGGCCACTGTGAAGAGCCGAGGATATGTAGGCTTTCAGCACTTCAGTTTTATCCATTTATACTTTGCTGACTGAAAGCAGCACATTCAAAACAAACACAAACTGCTGTCAGATGTGCTCTGGACAAGCAGGAAATTGGAAGCTCTTTGGGTTGTTTTCAGATGTTCCTCAGGACAGAAAAAATGAAGGGAATAAGAGTTCCCAACTTTGAAAGGAAGAAATATGTTCCAAGAGTATTTTTGAGCAGGAATGCCAGTTTAAATATTTATGTGGTGTTTTATTGCACCGATCCAAATCCTGAATAGTGCCTGACCCTTGAATTTTGGGATTCTTGCCTGACTGGTGCCCCGTGGTGGGTACATTTACTTTAAAAACAGCCTTCGGCAGCAGCTGCTTTTCAGCACAGGAAGTCAGGAAAGCTCAATCCAATTTTCATGCTTGACTTTGAGTTCAAAAAATGCCTTCCTCCGTATCGGTTTGTTCACCTGGGAAGTAAGAGCTACATTTACCATTGGCTCTCACAAGGTCATAACAGTCTGTAATGAAAGCTTATGTGGATGTTTTCTTTTTCGCTATTTCCTCAGACCTCTTTGTGGTTCACACTCCTGTTCAGTATTCGACAGCATTTAACTGGTTGTTGCCTTCCCTCCCCCAGATACCAGACTGCGGAGAGGATAAGGGTGTTCAGCAGCAGTTTCCTGGCTTGGCAGTGCTGAGAAGCACAGCCCTTGGTGCCCCTGCATTCCCCTGGCTGTCAGCAGAGAGCTCCTTTCCCCACCTGAATCTTGGAGTTGAAGCTGTGCTACAGACACCCAGCAGCTGTGCTGAGCGCCATGTCTTATTTCAGTGCCATCTGCAGGGTCTGTCAGCTGGTCTGAGCTGGAGATCTTCAGCTTCTCCAAGCTGAGATTGTGCCAAGGCTTCTACTCCCTTGCTGCCATGAGCTGAAATTGCGGCCACGTGGCCCTTCAACTAACCTGGCACTTGTTGAGAGCCGTAGGCTAGGACTCAAGTCGATACAGCTTACTGCCTGCTACCCGGTGTAATCACTTTATGCAGCCGTATTTTGTAGCATGGTGACTCCCACTTCAGATGGATTATTTAGGATGTGCCCAATCATAGGGAGTGCATGAGCAGCAAATCCTAATGCTGAGCTGGGATCATGCACCCTTGGACCTCTCAGTGCTCTTTGAGGACTTGTGTGTCTGTCCCTTGGCTGCTGGGCTGGCTGCTGTGGGTCCTTCTGCTGAGCTTAACCTCAAGGTGTGCACTTCAGAGCATCAGCAAAAAGTCTTTCCTGATTTGCAGCCTTACCTCATGCTTGTTTATAGCTCAAACCCCAGGGACACGAGATAGTTTTAGCAAATCAATGTAGAGGATCTGTGGAAGGATTTCGGAAACAATCATTCTCTGTTTCCCTCTGTGTATTTGCAGACTCTGGGAAGAAAATGGAGAATTCATATGGCTTGTTTACCCAAGCTATTACGCTGGCTTAACTGTTCCATGATGAAGTTCCATTTCCGTACTGAGCTCGTGAGGCTGTGGAGATAAAAATGATCAATGTGATTTGTTTTGTCTTCCTGTTTTCACATTCAGATTTCACAGCATTGGATCAATGGCTGCCACCATTTCTTCCTGGAAAACAGGCTTACCCCAAAGCGTCCTTTGGACGTGGGCAGCTGCTGCAGCTGTCCATAAGGCACAGTTTGTCTCTGCTGCTCAGCAATACAGCAGTGGCTCAGCATTATGGCTGCGGCACAGAAGGGGAAGCCAGAGTTAACGAAATTTAAAGCATTTGTTCCATTGCAGAGCAATTCTGCCTGATGCTTGTGCTTTCCAGAGGGTGTCCAAAGCTGCAGAGCTTGCCGTTGGCTTCATATGATCAAGCTGATAGAATATGTTGAGAGTACAGGGCTGATGCTGTGCAGGCAATTAAAATCTATGAATTGGATTAAACCCCAAATGTTAGTATGCTTTGATGCAATTGTTTTTTTCCTTTCTTTTGATTGAGATGCTTTTTGGAGATAAAGTTGGAAGCGGGCTTCTAAACTGCATTTGCTTGGGGCTTAGCTGTTTGAGGCTACTTTATTTTGCTGCTCTTACCTATTGATCTGCTTGATTAATTTTGTCTGAACTTCTGTCCTTTTTATTCCTGACTTTTCTACCCTGTCTATTAAGCAACAAACAAGAACATCTGTACAATCCACAGGATCAGTTAGGTCAGGACTTAAAGAAAAATATTTGGTAGCTGTGAAATGTGTACTTCATTTCTTACTTCAAGTCTCTTTGTTTTTTATTTAGAGCTGAGCTTGACAAAGGATGAAGTCAGAAATAAAGGATGCCTTGTATTTTTACTGTAATACTGGAATATTGCTTGTTGACTTATTGGCAGGCTTAATGCACAGCCATCTCCTTGGTTAGTGTGTGAATGGCCATTAAAGTGTTGGCTCAGTGCCTGAATATTGAAATCTTGCATTTTATGGTACAATTTGGCTATTCAAAAGTACTAATGTGGTTTGGATTGAAAAAAAATGTTGAAGGCGAGACTTGAGTTTCCTTATTTGTTTTTGTACGTGTTAACCTTTACACACTAAAAGGAACCTCTGAAGATGGAGACACTGAGAAGGTGACAGGGAGGCAGGCAGGAGTCCTGATGTTTTGAAGTTTGTGCCTTTGAAGTTTTTCACATTTTATCTTTGAGATGCCCAGTGCTTGCTGAGCTGTTGACAGACGTTCAGGGATGCAGAGTAATATTGCGTTCTCCTTAATTTATTGGCTTAAACCTAGTCAGTGTTTTTACTAGAGGAAAGCTTAGTGTTACAAGCTAGTAGCACTGCCCACAAAAACATCCCTGTTGCCATGCTGTGATTCTTCTCAGACGTGAGATATGGCTCTGTCTGTTCCCTGCAGCACTGTCATGATCTGTGCTCAGCTCCCAGGGTGCTTACCCATGCTGCTAGTTGGACACGTTCCCTTGGTCCCTTTGGCTTGTCTCAGGGCTGTGCTTCAGATGGGAGTTCTCTAGCTTGCAGAAAAGGCTGCAGAGATGAGGGTGTATGTATGGAAGGCCTGATGCTATTGCTCTTGTACAGGAACAATCTTCATGGAAAGCAACTTTCCTGATTGCAGTGACAGTTTTGTGTTGATAAGGTAGGAGAGGATGGACAACTTTGAGTTGCCAAGAATCGCTTTCCACTGCAGTCAGCCAGCAGTTGCCCCACGCCCTTGTTTCCTGGTTACTCTCTGGACTGGGTGTTCCTTCAGGTTACATCTCCAGTTGTTCTGCTTTTTCAGTCTCCCTTTTATAGAAGCACAAACTGTCACAGAACAGGGTTAAGCCTACTTCACTTCTTGCATGGCTTTGGGTGGCGATAACGTACTTTTGGTGGGAAACGCCGTTGTTCCAGGGATCTGGTTCTGTAAGGTGGTGCTGCGCTCTGCCACAGCCTGCCACGATGAACAATATTTACACCAAGCTAGAAATAAGCACTGGGAATTAAGGGAGGCTGACACAGCTTTCTGCTCTACCAAATGTGCAGGGTACACTTCGCAAAAGGTGAGGAGCCAAGAGTTTGCCCTCTGGCTGCTGTCCTGAGCGTTATTTAATCTTTCTCACTGTGACTTGTAGCCAAGACTTACTGCAGTCCCTTTCCTGTCACTTCAGCTTTCCATTCAATAACAAGATTCTATGGAGCAGGGTTATTGCTGGTTAGATTCTACCTTTTTAAATGAGTATGATACTTTTGCCAAAAAAAGACAGTTTTTCCTTTCAGGGAGCTCACAGCAGGTGCTCCATCTGCGAGGCACGTGCCGATGTGGGTGGTGCCATTACCCAAGCGAGGCTTGTGCTGGTATCTGTGTTAAACTACTTGTTCTGCAATGGAAGATCTTGGATTTCTTCCCCCACCCATCTGACCTTCTCCTTTTTCCTATTTCAGCAGTCTGCCAAATCTGGTGGTTCCGTGCGAGGCAGCATCGTCACTGCTCAGCTGTCTTTCTAAAAGACACACAGACCCTGGAAAGTAACTTTTGGATTTTCTCTTCTTGTGCATTTCATATCCGTCCAGTTATTGTGGTTGATCTGTGGGATTTTATGGTGACACTTCAATATGTTGTGTTTGGGGGCAGATCATGAAGCACTGTGGAAATGTCTCATCTCTTTTTTTCTTTTTCTTTTTCTTTTTCCTTACAAAATGTGAAAGAGAGAACCTAAGTAAAGTGCTTTGGATTTTCAGCTCATCTTTGTGTGGCACACAACCCAGTTCCCAACCACCTCCCATTGACTCGTGTGGCGTGGTCCCTGCTTACCAGACTTAATCAGCATTCGGTGTCAAAAGGTAGAAAAGAGAGGATGTTACAGTATAGTGATTTACTTTACACTGTGGCAGCAACTATTTATAGACTTTTAATAATTGCAGTGCCAATTTAAGTTGCCCTGTTCCACTTTTTTAGATTCTAGCAATTGAAGGAGATGATAAACCCTTTCTCTATAGGAAGGTGGATTAACAGGTGTCCCAGCAGGCCTGGAAGGGGTAGGATTCGATGGCATTCCTTGAATGCTTAACACCTAAGGATCTCCAATAGGATAGCTAAGAGAATCTGTTGGAAGAACATGTGGATGTGCAAGGAAGGCCCTTGCTGACAATGGAGGACCCCAGGGAAATCAAGTTTTGGGTAGTATTAAGCTTCAGCAGCCAAAAGATCTTGTTTGGAACCAACATTAAAAAACATTCCCTTAGAAATGAAATCAAATAATCTTTTTCTCTGCTTCCCAATGTGTCCTTATTCCAGCCTTTTTCATGATGGGTAGCACTGACCTCTGCTCTCTGGTGGTGGCAACAGGGCCCAAGAGAACAGCATGGGGGTGTCAGGAAAAGGCTCTGCCCCAGCGGTGTGGGCATGGCACAGTGCCCAGGGCAGTGTCGTTGTCCCATGCTGCCAGAGCTCAGGGAGCGCTAGGATTCTGCTCTCAGGCATTGGGTTTGGGTTTGGCAGTGCTGTGTGGGGCCAGAGTTGGACTCTGTGATCCATGTGGATCCCTTCCAACTTGGAATTCTATAATAAATATACACAGGAATTGAGGTCACTTGCAAGAACATAGTTCAGTAACAGTGTGTGGATAATGTGCTACGTCATATCGAGCAACTAATGCTTCTGTTTTAAAAGATGCATTGATGTGTTTTTATCACCTTGCTGTTGAAACTGCTGGTCCATGAGGAAGTGTTTGCTGAATGGACAGTGGTTTGACCCAAACTCCAGGCAGGTGCATCTGCAGCCTGTATGGTTTTGCTTAACAGCAATGAGAAAGAAATTGCTTGGTTAGGTGTCTTGGTGTTACACAGCATGGTGCAGCAGTGGACTGATAATTCCCTCTGAAGATGGGTGGGAAATGCTCAAGTTTTGCTTGATGACTAGAGTTAAAGCTGCTACGTTGCTGAACGTAGCTCCTGAGTGCTGAACATTGTGTTTACTACTGTCATAGAGAACTGTGTCCTGGAATCCTGTCTGCCCTCTTTGGGCTTCTTCTGAAGGGTTCTTTGCAGGAAGGGTTCTCACAATGTGCACTTCTGGGCCTGCAGCGTGGCAAGGTCTGTAATGGTGCTCAGAGACTCCTCTGAGCTGTTGGGGGAAAGGATAAATGATATTTAGCGGGTCTGTTTTTCATGAGCAAGTTTTACAAAGTTTTATGTGAAAATGCATTAGCAAAATATTAGCAAAATAATCCACTTGAAACCCATAGTGTGATCTTTATGCTTGTCTATAGATGCCAGGTGGATGTCCAAGTTACACTGCATGTATTCAGCATGTATTGTGCATGATGAGCACACTAAGGCAGCAAATCACATCTGAAAGAAATAATTTATCCTTTTTCAGCAAATGGGGTAGTGCAGATTTCACGCTTCTGCTCCAGTGGTAAAGACTTTCTCTCTGGGCAACCACTGAGACTTCGGCTGTTCTTGGGCCCCTACAGAAAGGAAGCTCTGTGGTGCTTTCTGCCACAAACTTGCAGTATGGGCATTAGAGTAGCAGGAGCTGAGGGAAGCTTAGCAATGTTTGCTTGATGACCAAATTCTGCCCCTCTACTCTGCTCTCGTGAGACCTCACCTGGGGTATTGTGTCCAGTTCTGGGGCCCCCAGCACAAGAAGGATGTGGAGCTGTGTGAGCGGGTCCAGAGGAGGCCACGAAGATGCTCAGAGGGCTGGAGCACCTCCCCTACGAGGACAGGCTGAGAGAGTTGGGACTGTTCAGCCTGGAGAAGAGAAGGCTGCGGGGGGACCTGATAGCAGCCTTCCAGGACCTGAAGGGGCCTGCAGGAAAGTTGGGGAGGGGCTTTTTACAAGGACAGGTAGTGACAGGTAATGGCTACAAACTGGAAGAGGGTAGATTTAGACTAGATATAAGGAAGAAATTCTTCCCTGTGAGGGTGGTGAGACACTGGAACAGGTTGCCCAGAGAAGTCGTTGATGCCCCCTCCCTGGAAGTGTTCAAGGCCAGGCTGGATGGGGCTTTGGGCAGCCTGGTCTGGTGGGAGGTGTCCTTGCCCATGGCAGGGGGGTTGGAACAAGATGATCTCTAAGGTCCCTTCCAGCCTGAACCATTCTATGATTCTGTGAATGTTTTTGCTAAAACCAGTAGTCAGTCTTTAAATGTTTATGTTTGAATTGGTGACCTCTAGTTGAAAGTCACTTTGTCCTTTTAATGGTTTTCTGAGTCAGTGTCTGTCCCTTCCCGAGAACCTCTTCATCTGAACACTTTTTGTTTGTGGATTTTTTTTTTTGTAGGAAGACTAATCCCCATTTTGTATGGCTATGCACATAGCATTAAATGAAGGCATTCCCCTCATTTATCCTGAGTCCTTGGTTCTCTTCCAGTTGGAGAGGTTGTGACTTCGTTTTCTGTGGGCTCCTATTACCTTTGGTTTTGCAGGGTTTGGATGGACAAATGGAGAGAGATGGAGGGAGGGTCTCTTCCCCTGCTGTTGCCCATTCACAATATTGAATGGGGAAGAGATGTACAAAGGAAGAGATGTACAAATGGAGGATCACTGGGAAAGGTGAAAGGCGTGTTGAGCGCAAAGGGAGTAATATCACTGGGTGCTGTCTCCTGGCTGTTAAACTCCAGATCTGACCTCCGTAGCTCTAAGATGTGTGGTGTGTTCTGGAGGAGCTTTAAGGACAAGGTAAGCTGTTCATCCCTTCATCTTCCTCTTGCATTAAGCTTGGGAGATGGACACGTAGTTCCTCTGCGGGAAGCTGTATCCTCAATATCCTCTAATCTGACGTGACAAGGCAAGGAGAGTTGGACAAAGAGATGAATGTTTCCTCCAAGTGATAAAACCTTCCCAACAGCTTGATTTGTTCTGCAAAGGACAGATTTTCATTTGTTTTCCAATTCAGTCAATCCTGCATGGAGATGTTACTTGGGAGGAGACCTGGTGCTAAGCTATCTCCTAATATGAATCGCTTAATCTTTATGGTAACGATGATCGTCTTGAAACATGAACCAAGCAGGCCTGGCCAGCACAGGCTCATTATGAGGAGGCTGAGCCAGGGCTGGGGAGGATATCCCTTCCCAGCTGTTAGCTGCTCCATGATCCCTGTGAACACTGCTTCAGCTCCCCCAGGAAAGAGAGAAGAGAACAAACAACATGTGACAGATGCTCGTCATGTCGCGTACCGCAGGGCTGGGAGGCACTTGGATATTAATGCAATGAGTGCAGCAGAAAGGCCTGAATGGAGTCGGCCTGACTTCTAGTTAAACCCACTGAGAGACCCGTACTGATTTCAGTTGTGCTTGTGCTAGGAGAAAAGCATGGATAATTTGACAATGCGGGTGTGCACCACTGTGGTTGGTTTCAACCATCGTACAGATGAGTGTTTCACTTCCCTTGCAGGCCAGTAGTTCCATTGCTGCTTTCTTCAGAGCTGCCAGCTGTAATTAAAGGAAAAGTACAAAGTTAGCTTCCTTGCTATGGAAAATCTAAAATACTGTCTTCACCTTGCCTCTCCGTTAAGGAGGGAACTGCGTGGTATCCTGTCCCAAGCAAACATCCGTGCACATCCTGGATGTAAAACAACCTGCTGAATCCTCTCCCTGCTGTATTTCCCCTCGTGGCAGCTTTTGCTTTGATACTGGAACACGTAATCACTACAGTGCAGGGGGAGGCAGAGCTCTCTTAGACCATTCACAATTGATAACTTAGCTCTGAAGAAACAAATGTAAAAGCACGGAATTGTTTCTGTTCCTCCGTGGAAGCATGGACGTCTGTGTGGTGCCTTCTCGGCTTTGTGTGATGGAGAATTCAGAGGCATTTTGTGAGAAGCAGAAGCACTGATAATTGCTTGCTGGTTAGTAATCGGAGACGGCTCATGATTGCTCCGGGCTGATGCTCTGCGGCTTCCGCTGGACTCAGTAATTTGTTGCTGGGCTGTGTCAAAGGGTGCTCTTAAATCAGGTGGGTTATGGGCATCGTGGATGCACCGGTCAGAAGAGGTGAAGGATGGGCTTGGTGATGGACAGCTGTCCTCCTGGGTTCGCTGGGGCAGCCTTCACCAGGGGACCTCGCTGTGGCTGTGTTGATGCGAGAGGCATTCACATTAGGGCTTGTGTAGAAAAATGGGGTTAGCGTTCTGAATTAAAAATGAACATGTTTGCTGTGTGATTACAGACTTGCAGCATGCACTAGTGCTGTACAAGAGAGGGCTTTCCAGGCAGAGCTTAATGCTCCAACAGCTGGAGCCAGCGCTCCTTCCCCCCAGTCCTCCCACATCAGCTCTGGCTGTTTAAAGCACCCTTCAAATTCTGCTGCAAAACAGCTGTTTGGCTTCCAGTTGGTGTTTTTTTTTTTAAGGTGATTATTCTTTTTAATGCTAAAGAAGGAAAGCAGTTTGAATATTCATGGTGCATTATGATTTGGGAAATAATCTCCTAGTAGGTATTTAACAATGGCTTTGGATAAATGGACACTTGTTGCGCTTTGTTTAAACACTTCCATCTCAATTAGCACTTGATGGGAGAGCATGGGTAATACCCTCGGTTCTTTGTTGAAAAGGCTCTAATGAAAGCTGGTTCCTGCTCTGCCTCCGGATAAATAGGGCCGGGAGGTGGCTGGGTGACAGTCAGAGTGCCGGATGGAGCGTGAGGCCCCTATTCATCCAGACCACTGACACTGCTAATTGGGGCGTGGATGGTGCTAATTGGGGTGCAGAATGGTGCTGCAGGTGCCACCCCCTCTGCTGGGGCTTTCCCCCCATCCCCGTGCCCGGGGACTCTGAATTTCCCAGGACTTGTTTCTCTCCCCCAGCTCACACAAGCAGGGCTCCCCTGGGCATCGGCATCCTGCCTTGGCTGGGGCACAGCCTCGCGTGTGGGAGCCTCGCTGCCAGCCCCGCTATGACAGTGCAGGATTTGCTGCCACTGCAGCGTCGGATTAAGCAGCAAAGAGAAGATTTTCGGGAAGGAGCTGGTATCGCCGCTCAGCTTGCTGCCAGCAGTGTGTTAGGTTTTGCTGGCTAATGCTGGTGGAGGATAGCGGGCGTCACAGCTGCAGGGCTTTGGAAAGGAGCTAACGTGGGGTCAGGCCCAGGGGTGCTTTTGTATTCGCCCTCTCACCCCTTCCTGGGTGGAAAAAAGAGAAAAAAGATCACAGGCTGTATACTAGGCTGTTTTAAGGATTTTAAAGGGTTTTGATTTTAAGTTAGGGGTGATAGCATCTTTGGTTCTGTGGTGGTGGTGAGGGAGTCCTACTGAGAAGTAACACCTTTATGGCTTCTCTTAGCTGTGGCCTGAGCAGTAGGTTCTCCCTCGTCCTCCCCAAGTCCCCTCTGAGTGCAGAGGGGATGGATGTGTGAGCACGCTGAGCACTCTGCTGCGTCAGTGGCAGTGCCACGGGGAGCAGTGCTGACCTCAGCGCGGTTACTGCTCGCTGGTGGCCGTTTGGGCGAGTGGCTTCTGTTCTCATCCCTCAGGGCTGCTGCCTTAAGAGACCAACAGGTAAGGGAAGGCAGTGCTGTGCCGAGCCACGCTGCTTTCCCTGCAACACTGAGCTGAGAATGAAAAATATAAAACAAAACCATAAACTGTGCTGATCTGTAGCGTGTGGTTCTGCAGCTGGGAGTAGCTTCTGCAGTACGTTACATGGCCAGAAAAAACAGAGAACCTCTGTTCATAAAACAGCATCTTCAAAGCTGCTGCTGGCAGCTCCTGACCCACGGTGCTCCTGAAACCCCTGAGCAGGGCTGCAGCCGTCCCCGGAGCTGGCTGTTTCTCCAGGTAATGCTCTTTAGCTGTTTAAAAGCTTGGCTAGGTAGCAAAAGCTCTATGCACCTCCTGTGCCCATGGCTGCATGCTGCTAGTGGGTGTTGCTAACTGGAGATGGGTGGATGGGAAGCTGCCCCAAACCAGCAGTGTGTGGGGGAGCGTGGCAGCAGGGACAGCACTGGGCTTGGGTGCTGGGGAGTGCTGGAGGAACGCCCGAGTTGCAGTGTTCCTGCAAAACACACCCTTCCTCTGCCAAAATGGGCTTTGCTTGCACTCTGGGATGTAGCTGGTAGTAATCAGTGGTTTTCCTTGACATGCAGCTGTGGTGCTTTCCTTTAAGAACATCAGTGGGTTTCGACCTGCTTTTTCCACTCTGGAGCTGCTGGTACAAAGATTCAGGTATTCTGTGTTTGGTCAGAGCAGGGGGAGTTTGCTCCTTGCAGTGGGTTGAGGAGTCCCCCCGAGGTCAGGCTTGCTGGTGCCAGTGCCCGAGCACAACGCGCTCGGGTGCAGGAGGTGCCCGCTGCTGCCGTGGGGGTGGATGGGCCCCATCCACAGAGCACCTTCTGCAAGCCTGATGCTGTGAGTGGAATTGCTCCCAAACCAGAAGGCACAATGTGAATTCAGAGACCGTTTCCTCTCTCTGTGAAATATTCTCCACCATTTTTACTGGCACGGTGCAGCCGATACCCCCACGGCACTGTTGGAATTAAAAGAAAAATGGGAATAATGAATTGCTTAGGTGCCATGGTGGTTCTGCAGCGACGTGGTGTCCATGTACAGTAGGAGGCCCTCCTGGTAGCTCTCTGTGCTTCATTAGGCACAAAGGCAGCCAGCCCAGGTGTGTGTGTGTGCGTGTTGCAGTGCTGGTGCCGTGGGTTCAATGTGTGCTCGGAACCGGGGAAGGAATGCTGGTGTGTTATGCGTATTAGCAAATGCGTTCCTGATTTCTTTGGTGCTTCTAATTTTTTTCTTTAAGATGGGGGTGGTCCGTTTCTCGATTTTTCTCTGGCTTTCTGCACTGTAATGATGGCACCATCACCTGACTGCTGGAATACACTGGCCTGACTTTAATCATCGGGTGACTGGCTCTTAGCGTGGCTTCATCTCTGCTGTTTTACATCCCCTCTTGTAATTGCATGATGGCTTGCAGCATTGTTTTTCTATTGGTGACAAAGAAAGGCACATGGTAGCGTTCTGCGTAACCTTACGCTTTTTGTTCAATGCTGGAAGTGAATGGGAAGAAGTGGCACTCAGCAATTAAAATCCTCTTTATTTTAAGCCATGTATTTTTACCCCTCGTGTCCAACCGTTTGCACTGTGTTTGTATGTGGTGTTTGAGCATCTCCCAGGCAGATGCAGTTAGGCTGAGCACCTTAACAGAGGGGCTGCATGGTACCTCACCAAGGTCTGTATGCTTACAGTTAAACGCTCTGCTCAAAGCTGCAGAGAAGACCAATGCTTAATGTAAATAGTTCCTAGAGCTTTTAACCTATCAATAAGCAAACCCAGCAAAACAAAAGAGAATCAGAGCTCTCTGCAAAGAGCATTGACACCGATGAATGTGCATGGAATGATCAGCCTGTACAAGTTGTTCTAACTGCTCTGCAGGGCTAAAATGGCAGAAGCTTGCCTTTGCTGTGTAAAATCAAACTACCATTTATTTCAGCCTCATGGTATGTGCAAATTCATGCAGCTCGGTGCAGGGAGTCGCTTCACGGCGATGCTGTGAGCCGTGGCTGCGCCGCTGCATCACAATGCAGCAAATGCATTTTGCACGTTAACCAAACATGACAGCTGAAGCGATTATTAACCATGCAATATGTCAGAAGTCATCAAAAATTCACATCAGAGTAATTGCGGTGGCTTGGGGAAAAAAACTGTGTGATGTCTGCCTCACCCCCTCCTGGTGCCGACATGGTACAGCCCGCTAACAATAAAATATCCTTCTGTAACCTATAAACTGTTACTCCCATCAGTTACTGATTTCAGACCGATGCTTCGCCAGCATCTGAATGAAGCACCGCTGGACGAGGCAGAGATGCTCTGCGGTGCGGAGCTCTGGGAGCAGCCACTGGCGTGTGGGCGTGCTGGACCCTCCTGGCTCAGCCACTGCAGGACCCGCAGGTTTTCTTTTTTTTTTTTTTTTTTTTTTTTTTTTTAAAGATGTGAAAACTTCAGCATTGATCCACAGAGAGGCAGCTGTGTGAGCCTGGCACTGGGCAGGTGCGGCACGGCACCTGCAGCTTCCAGGTTTGTAGCTCCTCAGTGCTGAGACCTGCAGGTAGGAATGATGCCTTTAAAAATGTGAGAAATGAAGGTAGGAAGCTTGCTTTGATGAGAGTTTTTCTTCAAGTGCCTGTTATTGTGGTTTTTCTTTGTGCTGCTGCTGTGGGTTGTTGGAATTTGGAGGTGAGGAGTGGAAGGGAACAGGTGGGAAGTTAGGGGGAATGCTCTGCTTCTCGCAGAGCAGCAGCCCCGGGGGCTGCGCCTTCACCTCCAGCTCGGTGCCGGGAGCAGCTGCTGGGTGGGGCAGCCCCGCACCAGGCTCCTTGCAGACTGCTCCGACACTGCTGATCCTGCCTTAACGCCAGGAGAAATGCGGCAGCGGAGCTTTCTGAGTGTCCTAATTCCTGATCTCCCTTCCCTAGTCTATGGAACGTCTACGGAAGTGTTTTTGACAAAAATAAGGATGCTACTTTGTGGTGTGATTTTCTTGGTTTTCATTGTGATGCAGAGATGCTGCCCCACTGTTCCTGCAGATGCATTTACAATTCATTCAGAAGAGACGCTGAACTTTCTTTAATTTTATTTGGAAGTGAGGATTTCAAATGTGGAATGAAAATGAAAAATAAGAATAATCTCTGATAGACAATATTTCCACTCACCCAAAGGCAGCTGAGGTGCTTAGCTTTGCTTTTTTGCCTAGTTTCTTGGTTAAGATGGAGCGTATTTGCTTAGTCAGCTTGAGTCTGCAGCCCAGACCCCACCTCTCTTCCAAGTGAATGGGATGCAAGGGGAAAGCCAGGAAAATCCTGGGAGGCAGCGGGAGGTACCGGTGTGGGAGGATGGTGGCCCCGCCAGGGCTCTGCCCTTCCTGCCCTGGGGACAGGGGCATGGCGTGGGGATGGGGGCATGGCATGGGTAGCTTTTTCCACTGGTGGCAGTTCCCAGTGGGTAGAAGCCCTGCAGCACAGTGTTGGGGCTCCCTGCCCTGACACCGGGGTGCCCATGTGCCATCCTCTGTTCTCCTGCTGTTGGCAGAGGTGTTGGTGTTCGGGGGGGGAACAATACACAAGAAGTTGCCTGTTCTAAAGGAGGTTACCTGTGCTGTAAGGGTCCTGCCGGGGAAGCAGCTGAGCAGGAATTCTGGAGGAAGAGACTCAGCTGTGCGGGGAGGTGGGGAGCCGTCCCTGCTGGGGGGAGGCTGGGTCGCCCTGCAGTCCATGCCAGCACAAATTATTTTCCTTTGTCTGAAGTGAGTGGGAGACGGAGTTCATCCGAGCTCCATCAATTAACGCATGAAACGTGAGCCTGGCAATTAACAGCAGCAGCGCTCTGCCATAGCGGGTTTCCTGCTCTCCATGGGCACCACTTGGAGCTGCTGCTCTATTTCCATCCCAGCCCGAGGCCACCGCTGGGTGCCGGCACACTGGGTGCTCCCTGCGGGGTGGGTGCTGCGGGCGGGGGCACCTTTTGTCTCCGATGCACCCTCAGCAGCTGCTCCGGTCCCCGTGTGCTGGGACCACAGGTCTGTAGCACAGTAGGGACTGCTGATAAAAGGAGAAGATGCTCGTCGCAGCGGGGTGGCTGTGCAGAACGCGTTGTGGTCAGCGCTGCTCTGTCCGGCTCTGGGGTGTCTGAGCATTTGGGGTGTACGTGGGTGGTTGCAGCAGGTGTGTTCCGGCCTTACACCTTCTTTGTGCTAAGGGTTGATAATTAATAATGCACAGGTAATTTAAATAATTAACTTTGTGAAATGTATCGGTAATGTGCTAAGGAGGACCATGTCGTGTTTAAATTGAGGCTTTAAAGATGTCTTGTCTGAACTGCTCAACACCGCTTGCTTTCCCTGTCAGCAAAACATTTGTATTTATTGTATTTATTCTGCTGTGCTGAAAACACCCAGCAGGTGAACGAAGCAGCTGTGATTTACTTAAAATATTTCAGAAGGATGGGGCGGCTTGGGCTTTTTTCTATCTCAGGTGGATGGTTTGGGCAGATCGTCAGAATATGGTGGGTTTAACTTCAGAAGGGTTTCCTTCCCCGGGGGGGTTTTGCAGGAGGCCCCGTGCTGCTCCAGGAGCAGTTGGTCCCGCTGCAGCCGTGGGCAGCTCCGGGCTCAGGGTGTGTGCGGGGCAGGACGGGGCCAGGGCCGCGTGGGGAGCAGCGCTGGGAGGCACCAACTGTGTCGTTCCTGTGTTGGTTGGTGTTTTCACTCTACCTAGAAGGTGTTCAGCTCTTGTTTCTCTACATCTGAAATTGTGAAAGAAGAGCTGTGCAAATATTAAAAATGTACTTCATCTCCCTAAAAAAAAAAAAAANTTAACAGGGATGGGGCGGGCTGAAGGGTTGCAGTAAAATTTGGAGAAGTGGGCTGGGGAGGCCGGCTGCTGCTGAGCAGCTGGGTAACAGCTCCTGCTCTGCGTGGCGGTCCCTAAGCCGTGCCCCGCTCGGGGCTGGGGATGCTCTGCACGCTGCAGCGGGGCCAGGCTCCGCGCTCCTCCTGCAGTGCCAGCAGCCTCCTGGGGCTCCCAGCCCCACAGGTGCACTGAGGGGGCCCTGCCTGCTGCCTGGGATGTGCCCTGAACAGCGTGGGACACGCAGGTGAGCCCTGTGCTGTGTGAGCGTGGCCTCCGCTGAGCCGCTGCCCGAGAGCACGGAGCAAGCACTGTGCTAAAATGGCAGCAAAGGAAATGAGAAAATGGCGTCATCAGTGAAATTAGTTTTGATGGCTTGATGCAAAGCATTCCTCTGCTCGGTGCAGGGAGGCTCACGCTGTGAGGTGTTGCAGTGCAGGCACAGTTAGGGCTGCATGATCACTGGGATCTGGGTATGCTTTCTCAGAGTTCCCTTAAGCTTGAAGCATGGAGTAACGTGCTCCGGCAGATGACCCGGAGTTATCTTTGTTGGCACGCTGTAAATATTTTTAATGTAAAGCTGTGTTATGAGTCAATTCCAAAGGCCCTGGGATCCATAATGTGTTTCAGAGAGAGTTCAGGAATAGCCAGAGCCCGCCGCGTTGTGCTCCGATTGTGACTTCCCTGGTGCATTCCTGATTTTGGGAGGGTTGCAGAAAAACATCGCTGTTTTTTTCTTTTTATTTGCATTTTTTAAGCAGAACTCACGCTTGCTGTGCAAGGGAGAAACCGCAGCTGCACGTGATGGTGCGGGGCAGAGCCCCACCGCTCTGCGCCCCAAACCAAGTTGTGTGTTTTTGGGAACCCAACAGAGCAGCTCCTGCTGGCGACCAGGCACCGGTGCCGGAGGTGCTCCCGGTAGGACTGAAGCTGCATTGCAAGCGAGGCACTCTCCATTTGCCCTGGTGACACTTGGGGCTCTGTGCCCTTGGTAAAGTGAGGCCCTCTGCGCCAGAAGGCATAACGGTGCTTATCTGACAACAAAATCCGCTGCACCTGCATGCGGTCCAAAGATGACTGTGAAAACTGCTCAAGTTTCACAAATCAAACAGTCTAAACCAAAATAAAGCAAAACACAAAAACATACAAGGTTTTTGCATTGCTGATGCTGACCTGCGGCAGCGAGCGCTTGGCTTGTGCAGACCTGCCTAAGGCTCACTGCGGGATTGGGTGAAAGGCACCGCTCCATTCCGAGCATCACATCGCTGCTATGTGATGGTGGGACCTGTCCCCAGGCCACGTGGGAGGCACTGAGGAAGCCTTGCAGGCAGCCGGCCATGTTCCCCCTGCTCCTGCAGAGCGGCCGGGGGAGCTGCAACGGCGCGTGCACTGGCTTGCTGCCGCAGGAAGAAGGGCTGCATTGCTGCTGCTGTCGGGAGTGCTGCAGCTCTGCAAAACGTGGTTTTGCTGAAGCAGAAAATCAGCTGCTTTAGAATTGCAGCAATCTTTAAAACCATTGGTTTTAAAGATCAGAGCTTGGACCAGGATTTGTGTGTTTTCGTGACTTCCTGGCATTGAAATGCTGTCTGCCTGCAGGGCAGGCAGAGCTCTTCGACCTGTGCTTCTGCATCCACTGAATGGGAGCATTGGCTGCGAGTGTGGAGCACGATCACGGTGTGTGGGCATGGTTTGAGATAGCTCTGAAGGTGGGTAGCAGAGCAACAGCCCTTCCCCAAGCCCAGCGTTTTGTCTACTGTGTGCTAGTTAGCAGCATGAATGTTTTTCCCTCTTAAGCTCCAACGTGGCCATTCCTTTCAGTGTCCCTGATGCCACAACTGGCTCTCGAGTCTGAGCAAATTATAAGCTCTTCTGGCTTTCCCTGTTTTTAATCCTGGTTAGTCAATAGTACATTTCTTAGAAATCATCTAATAGAGCTTTTTTAGAAAACTCTCATTATGGTGGTCGGGAAATGCTCATTGTAGTCTGACAGACTCTGTCTTAGACCTAAGACATCATCTGAATAGTTTGGGCATCCTCAGCCCTTCCTTTTAAAAAAATAAAGTGCTGGTAGAGATGAAGTAGGGAGATGCTTCATCCGAATCATCCGAAGCTGCTCTTCCCACTGCTGAAGAATGACTTCTGTTAACAGCGTAATCATCATCCCTGCTGATCTGCTGAAGGATTCTCTGGATCTACTGGAAATCCAGCACTTGAAAATATTTTAATCAAAGAGCAATTGACTTGAAATAGGCCCAGATTGTTCATTTCATTTTCTCCTTTCTTCCTCTGCCAGTGAAAAAGTAAGCATCCCTGTCAACATCCTTGGCTTCAGCGCGCTGTTTGGCAACATTTGCCTTCTCTTGACAGCTTGAATACTAAGATCAAGTATTAAAAGTATGGCCTGGCTGATGGAAGTAATTAAGAGACTTCTACCAGCCAGGAGAGAGTTTACTAACCTCATTTACTGCCGTAAATGGGGGAGACTTTCAATCTCCTGTCAAAAAGAGCCCATCGGTGCGTGCGTGCCCTTTTGTGCCCGTGATGAATTAGTTACTGGCACATTTCTGCTGGAGCTGAGGCTGGAGCGGGGCGGGTGCTGGTTCCTGGTGTGTCGGGCGGCTGCTGCCGAAGGTGACAAATGGCAGCGCAGCTCCGCAGGAGCAGGGACAGGGCATGGCCCCCCTGGGGCACCCCTACACCCATCCTCTTGGGTAACTGCCTTGGGAGCTGTTCTGTGTGGAGGAGGGTGCTGCCTTCTGGCAGCGTTGTCTCCCAAGCAAAATGGCTGTGGTGCTTTTCCTTCCTCCTCACCCCTCAAGTTCATTTTCAAATGAAGCTCAATGTAAGAAAGCCTTGTAGATGAAGCTCTGAAAATGCATTTGTCATACGCAGTTGCCGCCGTAGCTTTTTGCTGTACAAAGCACCCGCTGACGCCCTTTGCAGACCTCCCCACTGCTGCATCGTCCCTGCGGCAGCGCTGGGCTGGCCAGGGACTGTGACGAGCTGCATGGGAGCTCCTCTGCGTGCTGCCTCCGTCCCCTCTCTGGTTGCAGGCTCCTGGGGGAGCTCAGCAGCAGGAAGAGCTGGAAATGGGGTGCAGTAGCTGGGAGGAAGGGCAGTGGGAGGAAGGAGCAGGTTCGAGGCTCCCTGCGTGCTGGGAGATAGGAGCAAGTGTGCAGGACAGCAGGACTTGGGTTTGGCACCGAGCAACGCACAGCTGGGCTGGGCTTCAGTGGGGAGGGAGACTGGGAGAAGGTAACGTGGGAATCCACGGGGTGGGAGATCCAAGAGGAACTATAACGTGCTGGGGAAGGATGCTGAGGGCCAGCAGACCTGTGAGAGTAAGAAACAGAACTAGCTGGGAAGTGGGAACCTGGAGGTGGGAGAGTGGGTGTATTTCCATGCCTGTGTTGTTCTGCAGACATCTTCCCAGCAGATAGTGTACAAATGGAGCTTGGGAAACAGCAGCGAGCGTTGCAGAGAGCCTGGGATGGGAGAGACGTGCCCCTTTCCTTCCCGTCTCGCAGGAACGCAGAGGGAAATAAATGCCCTGCGGTCCCTGGCTGGAGCAGGACAACACGCTGTGGCATCAGGGCTCTGTGAACTTTTTGTGTAAACCTGCCTTGGGGAAATAGATACGGTTTCATTGTCAAGCAAAATCCAGGCTGCTCTGGGATCCCTGCGGCAACAGAACCGGTGTGTGAGCACCAGGTGAGGATTCACCCGGGGGGCTGAGCAGTGCTCCTGCTTGCTGCTCCTGTCCCTGCCATCTGCTGCCGTTAGATGGCTTTTGTCTCCTAACAATATTTCTGTTCTGCTTCTCTCTTTGAATGCCAACCATGAAGCCGTGTGTCAGTGCTCCTCGTGCAGTCAGCAGCATCCCCCCGGACAGGGCAGCTCCTGCCAGACGGGCCGTGTGCTTGGTGTGTGCTGAGCACTGTGCCCTCCTGGCCACAGCCCAGAGCCTGGGTGGCAGCGAGCCCTCCCCCCTGGGGCTGCAGGGGGCCCTTAGAGCAGATGTGGCTCGGGGAGCACAGCTCAGGGCTCAGGCTCCACGGATCTGCTCCCACCTTGTGCTGTTCCAGGGCCTGGGGCTCTAGGGGCTGGAATTCCCCAGCGTGAAGCACGGCTCTTCCACTTTTCTGCCCACCTTCATTGCAGGGAGCTCTGCTTTTCCTTAACGCAGATGGACGTGGATGCATTGATGTGTAGGACTGAGCCTCCTGTGTCCAGCGACCGCAGCACACCACTAGGTGGCAACGCGAGAAGCCCAAGGAACAAATGCTGATAGAGCAGCCAGACTCTTCAAAGTGTGAAATTTTGGCTACTGAAACCCAGCGTGACAACTGCCTAAGCAGAAGCAGTGTCAGGAACAGCATCAGGAGCCCCAGCAGCAGCTTCTGCCAGTCCCTGCTCTGAGCTGTGGCACTCAGCCTGCAACCAGCTGAAGCAGCGATTGCCGTGCTTTGGTCGTGTGTGGCACAAGGCAGAGGGCAGCCCTTTTTAATGCACCTTTCATTACAGGTAATATTTGAGATATATGAAGGTCTTGGTTTGCTGACAGTAGTTTTTGAGATTGAAAAAGACAGTTGTCATCCCCTGGTTGGTGTTGGTTGTAACGAAATCCCTGAAATGGACCTGGTGAACGTGGGAGCTAGGAGTTTCCAGCTTAGGGATGGGAGAGAGAAGGAAAAAAAAATAAAAATAAAAATCTCCCAAACTTGTTTCGCACCCACAGACCTCCTCCCCACATGTCCTTGGGCAGGGGGGATGAGGGCAGTCTCCATCCCTCCTGCCCTGCCTGATGCTCAGCCGGGGTGCTGGCCCCACGCCGTGGCTGCGGCAGCGCATGGTGACGGCTGCTGCAGTGCCATGTGCAGGGATCTGCACTGAGCTTCCCCTTCTTCAGCTGGAGACTGCCATTCCTCTGCGGGCATTGTCTTAACCTAACGTGGGACGTGGAGGACACGATGAGGCTGTGTGCAACCCTTCCTCCATGTATTCCCCCATGTACAGCCTTCTTCCAGGGCTGTTTCTGGGAGAACCACATCTCTGGTCTGTCTCGGGGGGCTGCAGTTCTTCACCTCCTGTGCAGAAATGGGTGGTGTTCCTGTTTGCAACTGGCGGGGGCCAGAGGATGTCCTGTTCTACGACGTCCAGAAGGGAAGGGCACCGTGCCCTTTATTTTGCCTATAGGAGCTGGGTGATGCAGGCAGACAGCACAACTATGTTGGCTGAGCTGCCCACCAATTTTCTTCATTTCTGAGCAACTTCAAACCTTCCTCACCTCTCAGACCTAAGCGTGCAGCAGTCTGATCCCTGCTGTGCCTGACACAGCTGCAGGGCTGCTCTCAGGACCTGCCATCAGAGCATTTTCCCAAAGGTGCAGACCCTCATGGCGGCGGGTCCTGCTGTGGGACCAGTGCTCCCCGGGAGAGCTCTGCCTCGGGCTGGGCGTGAGGGTCAGGTTGTGCTCAGGAGCCTTCATCTGCAGGAAGATGTATTGAACGGAGAGCATGAAAAGCTCCTGATTCCTGGCAATGCTGCAGTTGTGTGTCCTTGTCGTGGAGGCACGAAGCACAGCTGTCAGCGGGCCGTGTCGTGTGAGCTCAGTGGAATGGCCCTACAGACCCTAAAGAAGATACTAGCACTCGTGGAGTTCATGATGTCACTTCAGAGGGGAACAAAAGCTTTTGTTTCTATTTTGAATAATGATTAAACTGAAGTCTGGGAGTGCAACTCAACCACGTTTGTTTACCTGGTGATGTAATGGTGACAATGTGAAATAAAGCTGGCTGTGTTGGAGTGTAGCGGGCGTTCCCAGGTGCTGGCTGTGCCTTGCTGCTGTGGGTCGCAGGAGCAGCGTTTGGGATAGGAAATGCAGCTCCTCAGGGTCCATCTGTTCCCGTACACCCGACCTGCTTTGAGATTTACTGGTATGCTAAAAATGTAGCTCTAATCGAATGTTTTTAACTGCTCCAGCTGTGTGTAAGGAAAGAAACCATGCGGTATGCTTTTCCTATATGCTCTCCAACTGTTTAGTTATTTCCATCCTTTTTTGCAACTGATTATTTTTAAAGCTTTTTCAGTGTTTCTATCGGGCCTCCAAGAGCTCCATCCTGCCTGAAGCTGCCAAATCAAAACCTTTTTTCTTTTTTCTTTTTTTTTTTAACACACTCAAGCCCGACAATCTTATCTTGGCTTATCACTGCTACCAGCTTTCATCCCAGCTCTCTCAAATGGAGAGCAAGAGGAGGCAGTTGCTGGGACCTGGAGATAAAAGAGAACGGGAGCAGGATGTTTCCCTAGGATTTAATGCGTATTAAAGCAGGATTAATACATTTTCATTTCCATGTTGCTCTGTATGGGCATCTCGCTGTACCTCTGGAGAAGGAAAGCGACCTTTGCACTTCTCAGGGGTGGACGAGGGAGAGCTGCTGGCACGTCTCAGAGCTGCAGGGCTGAGCAGAGCAGCGTGTCTGGTGTTAGCATGGGGCTGCTTTTCGACTGACGCTGTTTCTCCTTTGCAGGGATTCCTGAAGAATGAAAAAGATAATGCATTGCTGTCAGCCATTGAAGAGTCAAGGAAGAGGGTAAGTTGGAAGCAGATGCCTTTTTTTAAACAACCAATCAAACAAAAAAAAAACAACACAAAAAGGGGGATGGGTGGGTCTTGAGGAATTTAAAAGTTAGGTATTTAATCAGATAATGGAATTTAAGAGGACTGTCTTCAGAATGCGTGATGATTAGATGTTAGGGAATAGTTGCTTAGAGTTGCATTAAATCTGAGCTTAGGCAGAGCAGGTGTTCGTGAGGCACAGTCACTGACTCTGTATGAGAGCCTTCTCTAGAGGTGATGCTGGGATTTGTCATTCCCTTCTCAAGTGAAAAAGAAGATGCCTTGTGCATTGACCTTCCTTATAGCGATGGTGCTCTGTGAATTTATTGTAGCTGCTTCCCCAGGTTGCAGGAGTTGAAGTGTTTTGCTCTACATGTGGCTGCATTCAGGTGTATGCAGCAGAAGTGCTGCAAGGTTTAATTGTCCGTAAGAGAGCCGCAACACAGCAGTGCCTCACGCTGCCCAAAACACATCTCTTGGTCAGAAAAAATGTTTGGAGCAGTGCAAAAGAAAACTTGCAGTGAGAAAGTACAAGTTGTTTCCTAGGCTCAGAGAGAGGTTTTGCAGAGCCCAGTTTTTGGTCCTCCAAAGGACCATCTGTAAGGGAAAAAGATACAGAATGAGCCTTTCTCCCTTCGTCTCCTGCGTCTCCATCTCTGAGCAAATCGTTCTGAGCATTTTCTGGGCTTGAAGTTGTTGTCTGATGACTGAAAGAGATTCATTCATCCTGAATCTCTTTAGGCTTTTGGTATATCGTATTCAGGGGCAATGATTTCCCCATCTGAATTATGCAGTGTGGAAAACTGCTTGCTGTTGTTTGTCTTAAAGCTGCTGCTCAGAGGTGCCATTGCATGCTTCCTAGCACTGAGCTCTAATGATGGCTTCCCTACTCTTGGGGCATCAGATTTAGAACGGAGCCTGTGGGTTGGGTTGGTTTTTTAAATTATAAGGAATAGTACTTAAGCATTATTAAATTATTTTAATTACATTTAATTACCCCGTAATTATTGAAGCATATTTAAAATCCTGTTGAAATGATTATAGTGGAAGAGAAGACCTACATTCCATCATGAAGGTATAAAATGATTTTATGTTATAAAGCAAAAAATCCCAAAATCTTATGCTCTAGTAACATGCATACACCTTAATTAAATGTTTGCCAAATATCACTGCCTTTTATCAACTCATTTATACTGAGTTTTGCCCCTTAATTAACAATATCCTAGAAGTGGGCTGTAATGAGATGAAAAACTTATTCAGCGAGCCAACACATGTAGTTACGTGCACTGCTCACAGCTATGTGCAAGAGAGGGCTGGGGAAGAAGGTGGAAGATGCAGTGTAGGATTATTTAGAATGAAAGGCACTAAGAGTATTTCCAGCCCCAGTGTACTTGGGGCTGCTAGCTAGCATCACGCCAGCAATGACAGGAATGGCAGAGAAGCATCTTCTATACCCTAGTGCTATTGCCAAAGTAAGGAGCACTCAGCAGAGCTCTTCCATGGGTTCCCCAGGTGGATCTGAAGGTGTTGGAGCACATCAGCTGTATTAAAGGTTGTTTCTTCTCCGGATACGGTTTACCATACTCTCTTTACTGATGAGAAAGACTTTTTGGTTCTTCGACACTAGCTGATTTTCCTTAACGCTTTTTGTTTTTATTGTGTCGTATTTCCCGTTGAAAAGACATACTGATGAAAACCTGAAATAAAATGCATCTATATTAAGAATGGAGTAAACCAAGCCTTTATCACCTCCAGGGAAATGAAGAGCTGTTGGCCAGTAGAGAAATAGATCTCAAGAAGCCGTGCAGATCCACGGTGACCGGGCTATTGTGTGCATGCAGCTGGGGCCGGGTTCCAGGAGGGAGACTGGGGCTGGGGGAGGTGGGCAGAAGGCAAGGAGCCATCAGCCTGCACGCTCCTTCCCTCAGCCCTGTAACACCCTCTGCTCAGCACGCGCTGACCTGATTAACAAGTGAATCCTTTTTGTTGTGTTTTTAAGCTGGCCTGTTAATGTCACAACTAGGTAGTGGTTGCCTACTGTTCTGTACGGACTGTTTGGTATCTCTGTGTATCCTTTACCTCCTCCTCTTTGACAGACTTTTGCTATGGCTGAGGAGTACCACCGAGAATCGATGCTGGTTGAATGGGAACAGGTGAAACAAAGGATTCTCCATACTCTGCTTGCATCAGGGGAAGACGCTCTTGATTTCACCCAGGAAAATGAGGTAACTGCCTTTCTAAACACTCTGCATAGCCATGCACGGCATGCAGCTGGCACCCCCAGAGTGCTGAAATCACCTCTGGATTATTCGATATTTCAGTTGAAAATAAGCGATATCAAAGCTCTTAATTTACAAATGGCTGCAACTAGTAGAGTGCATTGTATCAAACCTTTGTTTTTATTGACTGAGTGGCACAGGCAGTGGAGCTGCTGTTGCTGGAGCAGTGTTTTATGTACAGGTTGGAAGCTCAGTCGCACTAATGCATATTGGATTGATACACCCAGGGGATAGGAACACACTGGGGTGAACTTCTCCTTCAGTAAGGCTTTGCAGCACTAATGAGACCTGACAGTCTCTCAGGTGTAACTGTGCTCACACACAGGTCTTACAATGCCTTTTCCTTATTACTGTCTATTAGCCAGGATTTCTGGCTTTTCGTGGGACGGACTGGAAGTCTCTTGGGTTTCTTGGCAAAACCAGCTGAATATTCAAAACCAGAGGGAGCATGCCTTTTACCTTGATCTCTCTCAGAGTGCAGCTGAAAGCTCTGTGCCTCTCAGACCTCTGATATTCAGCAATTCGAAGTTAATCCAGTAGTGCGCAGATCCCTTGAGCAAGATGGTCCCTGTTTGACATCAACAGGTGTTGACTAGCAGCTTAAAGCATTCCTTGTGTCACGTTACAATTTAAAACTTTAGAGTTTTTCTGAAAGAAGGCACTGCAGTGCTGTGAGCAGCATGAGGCCTGGCTCTGTGCAGAGCTGTGGGTTCTCCACCCTCTGAGCCAGGAGTGTCAGGCATCAGCTGGGGTCCCTGGAGCACGGAGCTGGATCGCAGCCCCAGCACGGGGCTCCGTGGAATCTGTAACCTTAAGAGGAGAGGCAGCAGGGGAAGCGTGTCGCCGTGCTTTCAGGCCAGGAGACAGGCCCAGGTTTTTTATAGCCTTCTCTCCCCCACCCTTCCCCTCTTTTTTTTTTTGAATAAATTCTTGTTCATTGGGGTGACTTGTGGAGCTGCAAGCTGCATTAAAATAAAATAAAAATCCTTGGTGTTAATGGACTACGACCTGTATAGGGATTTGGAAATAATTAAAGTTGTTAATGAAATGTCCTTTTCTGATTACTGTTCTTTTAAATATAGGTTAATCCCAGTTAGCCTACATCTCTTTATAGAAGCTATCTTCCCCAGAAAGTATTTTACTGACACTTTACTGTGACTGCTCAGAAGGCTGTCCAACATTCCAATATTAGAAACGTTGAATAATGCAGGCTGGATTCATCTCAAACTAGGAGCTGCTGTCCCATTATTTCAGGACGTGAATCCGCAGACTTGGCAGCGATTCTAATAGCTTCTGACATCTTTGATTTGGTGTGAGTTATTGGTGTGGGGTTTTCCTTTGTAAGCATGGATGTTGGCTGCTAGGAGAAGCAATATAACAACCTGCTCTGGAAAGCCAAAACCCTTTTTCTGGTGTTTCCATGTCGAAGTGGATACTAACACTTGAGATGCCAAGTATCAAATTGGTGGGAGAGAAAAAAACCCTAATAGTTTCCATGAATGAGTTTAAAGACTCGGTGTACGCCATCACTCGGTAATACTCCACTCTCCCTTTCAAAGCGCTCGTGGTATCAGTGTGCCATTTCAAGAGCATTTAAAATCCTTGATATATTCCAGCCTTAGCCTCAAGAAGCCAAAGGTCTGAGGGGTTTGAAGTGCATCTGCTGTGTTAAAAGCCTGTTATCTAACCTCCCCACAGCAGGTTGTTCTTCTAAAGCCTTGTTCCAGTCAAATAAGTTTTTTGTGTGTGTGACACAAACAGACGCAGGCTGTAGAATATAGTAGGGGTTTAATTGATATCCTCTGGAGATGGAGAATCAACTGAAAAGGCACAGATCCAAGCGCGGCAGGGGGCCGCTCTGCCTGCGAGCCAGTTCCCAAGCTTTGGGCGAGCTAATTTGGGCAGAGTGAAATACCAACACGTTATTCATGGAAATAAGACCAATTAGCAGGCAGAGCTCACGACTCGAAGAAGCTGGCACAGGACTTGCCAGGAGGGCTTTCTGTTTCTCCTTGTCCTCCAGCCTAGCCCTTTTCCTGCGAGGGAGAACAGAGCTGGTAAAAGGTGCTTCTTGGGAAGAGGGCAGAAAGCCTGGCTTCTGTTGCAGGGTGTCAGGCAGCTGTGCTCTCAAGCTGTGAGTCTCATCCCACTAGGTTCTGAGGCATTGCTTTGGTCCTTTATCCCAGGCTTTGCTTGCCCCTGCCCCAGGCTCTCCCCTCCAGGCCGCCCGTCCCGCAGCGACCACTTTCTGTTCTGCCTCTGCACAACTTCACGTCCCCTAAATCCTAGGGAGGGCAAGGTGCTTCCCTCTCCATTCCACACACCAGGATTAAATGCTGCTTCTCCAGCTCTCGCTCCTGCGTAGTTCCTGCACCGCATCTGCTGGCCAAGGCATTTGGAGTGCTGACAAAATGTCTGCCCAGCCTTCTGCTGAGGAATGTGCATATGCATATGAGGGTGATGAATAATGCAGCTCTGTGTGTATGCATGAGCAAAGCTGAGTGCTGGGCTGAGTACAAATGAAGGAGGGCTCCTTTGAAAAGCAGCGTCATTAGGCTAAATGAATTTAAAGATAAAAGTGTGACGGTAACGCAGTCTAATTGCAGTTTTTGCAAATGGATAATGTTCAAAATAAATGCCACAGCTCTGAAGAATCTTTTGGGAAGGCCTGAATTTGTGGCAGGGAGAAGCAAACGGGGCTGACAGAAACAGCACAAGCCGTGGAAGCAGCATCAGATGGAGGCACAGAGATGTCTGCATCTCTGCAGCCCTTTGTGCCCTTTTCTTGTTGGCATTTGCTGCTCCAATTCTGCTTCCAACGCTGACCTAAACCAACGTTCTTCTGGCATGCACTAGCTGCTGTTCTCAACAGATTTTTCCTGATCTTTCCCTTATTTGAAAACTCAGAACGTTCTGCCTTGCTGCCACAGGATCTCTTCCCGCTCCCCAGATCCCCTTAGCTGCCCCTTGAGGCAGAGCTTGCTGGCTGCAGGTGAAGCCAAAATACAAGTGTGAGATGGGAGAAATAGGAAATAAACTAGCCGTAGGCATGGAAAAGAAAAGCGTAGGAAAAGCAAGACAAGTTCTGGTATTCCTGAATTCTTTTCTTACTGAAGGGCCAAGCTGGGAGTGGGCATTTAAAGAATTTGCTTACAGTGTGCCAGGTCTGAGCTGGACAAACTGCTGCTGAGTGATACTCACTGCATAATGGCTGGGGTAAAGCTGGGGGTGGAGGGGGAAAACAAAACAAAAAAGCAACAGAAAATCTCAGAGCATTTGTTCTTTAGCTGCAGACGTGCACTTTTAAATCCAGATCCGTACCTGTGGGTTTGCAGGTGGCAGCCATACAGCCACGTAGGTGCTCTTTGGTGCTGCAGTACAGCAGCAGGAGAGAGAGCAGCCAGGTTCACAAAGTGAAGCCCAGTCCTTCTGCTTCTGGTGCTGGAGCACTGGTTGAAAAGTGACACCAAGTCAAAATGTACCCTTCTTCCCTTGCTTTGGAAGATGAAACCTCATCAGTATTTAATGACACCGTCCATAATTTAGTGTTACTTTAAATAACTCTGCAATTTATCCAGCACAGCTTAGGGAGGGCTGCAGAGTGCTATTTCTGCCACCACGTCTGTTTCCCAGGAAACCTGCTTTAACGGCTGCTTTGTTCCTGAGAACAAAGAATTAGTCGTTCTTTAGGTGGGTTTAAAGGAATTTGTGTCAGATGATTTGGCACTGAGAGAAAAATGCAAATGCTTCTGAATGTCTGTTGGGAGTGACTCTGAGGGATGTTTTTAGTGTAGGTTTAGGTGCAAAGGGAAAGTGGGATTTTTTTTTTGTCAAGCATTTTGTTTATATTGCCTAAGGTGTAAATGCATCTGATTCTATTGCCCAGTGCACGTAATTTACATTGTGCTGCTACTGAGAAATGAATGCAGTGATAAATTAATTCTGGCGATTTAAAGGGTTTGCCGTGTTCGTCTTTGATGCCATCATTTATCACTGCATCAGGGACAAAAAAACAGGATTTTTTTTATTTTGTAGTCAACTGTTGTATACAGTGCAAAAGCATAAATCACAAATAGAACAAATTTCTTACAATTTATGAACCCCTCATCTTCACATATAAATGCCTAGCTAGCTCAGAACAGCTTTCACAATTCTGTGACTTTGTTTGCCTGTAAATGTTAATTTGCTAAAATTTCCCTGTTCAGAGCTCCTGGGTTAGGACAGTTGCATCCTTTGCAAGAGCATAATGCTCGTGAGTGTGAGGGCAGTCTTATGCAACAGAAAATAACAGTACCCAAATGAAAACAATATCTCAGTGCTTCCCAAATGCTTCGCTGCATGTCTGGAAGTTCGTAGGTTTGTAGTCTTGCATTTCAAAGTTGGAATACAGACCAGAAAAATGTGAGATTCTTCTGAAGTCTGTATCAGCAACTCATCCTGTTTGAAACAAGAAAACGTCACCATCAGGAGGAAAGCTGCCCTTTTCTCAGACCTCCTGAGAGGCAGGTCAGTGGGAGCATGGTGCTGCCGTGCCGCAGCCCAGCGGGTATCAGCGTGCTGGTCCTCCAGCCTGCAAACAGCGTCGATTCCACTGCGTTTGGACTTCATGCTGTTTGTCTGTACAGGCAGCGAGTGTGTTGTGCTTAGCAGAGCCCTTCCAGGAAAGGCTAGAACATGTCCTCGAGCAGTACTTGGCAGCCATCCTATCTACAGCCGAAGCAGTAGGGTCCTGGCTAACCGACGTGAGGAGCAGCGACGCTGCGGTGCTGGTAGGGTGCAGTGTGCCAGCAGCTCGTCACAGCCAGCTTGGGGGAAAAGCTTCGTTTCACAACTCTGCAAACATACCTGCTCTATCTTTGAAAAGGTTACTGGTTCCAGTTTAAGGAAACACAGCTGGGCTGGAGTTGTATGGCACAAGAAGTCCCGCGCTCACAGTGGGACACACAGTGAAAAAAAACACACAGTGCTGTTCAGCGTTTGCTTGCAGCTGCCTTCAGTACTCACTGAAGTACTGTGTGCAACTGTGTCAGTTGGCTTATTAATAAATATTATACTTCTGGACTAAGCTTGGGTTGCTTTTATCTTCAGACCATCATGGCTGCAGCACTTCTTGAGCAGCAGCTGATGTGAAAGGACTGCTCACCTCAAAGGAGTCTGTCTGATTGCACTTTATTTTTCAAAACCAAGACTTGAAATGCTGGAGTAATTACATGTAGAGGATGGTGGAAATGTTGGAGAGCACTGCATACTTGAGAGTTCTCTTCCCTCCAGTGGTGAACATCTGTGTGTAGTGGTGGCTGTGCTAAAAACAGAGTTATGACTTGTGGGGAATGCGCACAGGAATACCTTCATGTGGCATTAGAATGTGACAGCAGTGTTGTATTTTGAGCTGCATGAAAGAGGACACATCTTCCATGCTTTGACTCTTATCTGTCCCCCCGCTCTACAATGGAACTATTTCAATCCGGTGCAGCCTCTATGGGAGGGAAGATTTATTCAATTCAATATATTGCCAGTTTCCTATTGCCAGCAATGTAGCGTTTTTTGGCAGATAATTGCATGCTACAGTCCAAATTTTGTGCCATTGTCATAGCACTGGGCAATCCAGAATGCCAGGTTTGCTGGGCAGCATCCCTCGGGCTGGTCCCTCCCACTCTGCCCCCTCGATGTGCTGGAGGCTCAGCCATGGCTCTTCGCAGGGAGACGCTGAGCGTGACAGTAAGCAACCTTCCAGCAAGCAGAAAGAAAGCATTAAAGTGGTAAGATGCTAACAGGACACACTGAGGTGCTAATTCTCAAGAGCTCATGGCTACTTTGTGCATGGAACAGGCAGGATTTCTGTCACTGTAGGAAGTCTAAGCTATGTTGGGAAGATAACAGGGTGCTGCAGTGACAGCGTGGTTGTTCCTCCAAAGAAAGTTCCCAGACCTGCTAAGCTGTCAGGAACATAGGCTTGTTGTTCTGCTGTGTTTGTTATTTTTTGTTTCTCCCCTTTGGGAGCAGATATATCAGCTAAATGCACCGCAATAATTTTATACCTTCTGTATAAAATGCTCAGAAAACTAAAATTGAAGGGTTTGGCTACATCGGGGAAGAAAAAATTCACAACCACTTACCAGCCTGGATGCTTGTTGCCCACAGCCCAGCTACGTCGGCGAGTCGGGCCCCCCGGGCCGCAGCTCCCTGGACAGCGTGGAGATGGCCTATGCACGGCAGGTGGGTGTGCTGCGGGGGGAGCGGGGACACGTCTCCGGGGGGAGGTGGGAAAATGGGACGTGTGGAAATACGTGGAAGGTACAGCATGAAGGCGTCAGCCCAGGGTTAAAATGCAATTGGAAAATACAGCAAATGAATCTGACGTTTTTGGAAACATACACTTCTGTCTGCTACAAGATTTGTGTCAAAAGGAGCTCTGGAAGAACATGGAATCATAGAATCATAGAATGGTTCAGGTTGGAAGGGACCTTAGAGATCATCTTGTTCCAACCCCCCTGCCATGGGCAAGGACACCTCCCACCAGACCAGGTTGCTTAAAGCCCCATCCAGCCTGGCATACGTAACATACGTGCCTGGAGAAGTGATTTCTGTCTGAGGGTAAATGGAAACTCTCAACCTTTCAAAAAGTGTTTTTCAGAGTTCACGTCAAAGCGTAATGTTGTGTGGATGAAGGGTTTCCCTTTATTCTCATGTGTGGAAGATCAGCTTTCTGATGCCTGCATGTAGGGGAAAATGGGCTGAAGTCTTAATCCTGAGTTGTCAAGTTTTATCCCCATTTAATAGGATCATTTCTGAGGAGCTTTGGTGCTTCGGCGCTAAAATAACGTCTGGTGGCATGAGGTTCTCCCTGAAAACGTTCAGAGAACATCGCTAAACCTTTACACAACCAATTTGTCACTTTTGTTACTTGAGATGATCTGTTTACCAGCACGACTGGAAACAAAATGAGAGAGAGGGAGTTGGTTTTTCCCCCTGGAGTGCGTCGAGGCCGGCGGACGCAGTGCTGCCGGGTTTGCACACAGTCGCTGTGGCTGCGCGCCTGGGCTCGGGCTCTGCTGAGCCACAGAGCAGCGTGAGCATCTGCTCTGCTGCCTGCCTTCGGCTATGGCAACTGTTGGAGGAAATGAATCACAAAATAAGGTGCATGGTAGTGCTGATAAAGTGTGTATTTGATTTAGTGGCTATTATTAGTGCGTTCGTTTGTTCCATCTCTACTGTAATCCTGCGTTAAGGGTCTTCACGTGGTACAATTTCATCCTTACTTTGAAGCTGTCAGCATCGCTCCCGGATGTGTGGGCCTGTAGGAAACTCACCCTCCCCAGCAGTGCCAGAGCTGGGGGAGCCGTGGGGTCGCGGCTCCTCCCCTGGGAGTGGGCTGCAGGGTTACTGGCTGTGCATGGGGTGCTTCTGCTGTGCCATGGAAACATGAGGTGGTGGTCAGACTTCTGGCAGCAGCACAATTCCAGCACTGCTGCGTGCCCACAGCACCCCTCGGAGAGGCAGCCCCAGCCCGGCTCTTCTTGACCTCGCCCTGCTCGAGTGCAAGAAGATCTGGGTCTCAGAGCTGCTCCCGGATGGGGCTGCTTGGATTCCAGTGGGGAGCTAGGAGACCTAGGATTCCGTGCTGTTACAGTTCATCAGCAGCCATGTTGTGTGTTTTAATTGTGCTGAAATAATTATCTTCATGGACAGCTCAAACTCTATCACAGAAACGCAATGAAGACCGTGTTTGTGGTTTCACTGGTGCTCAGTTCTGTTTGCAGTCCGGAGCTCAGCATCTTGTTTGCACGCTGGAAGCACTGAAGAAGCATGGTTAAAGTATGGCAGCAGTGCCTTTTCAGGGTTGGCAATTATTATCTCCAAAGGGAGCTGGGAGGTCTTCGGGCTGAGAGCAGAACAGACAATAGCAGAATTAGACCAAGATTTACGTTAGAAGGTTGGAGGTGTATGTTTAGGAGCAAACTTTCTGTTCTCATTTCCCTGTGTCAGAGTTGTCTGAATACTTCTGCCGTAAGACAGTAAAATTCTGTTTCCCTGATGTCAGCAGGTGGGAGGCTGTCGCACAGGGGATTGTCACTGCCGTTTGCTTGTCAGGTCTCTTCTGAATCTTTGTCCTCCAGCAATTAGCTGCAATTAGTCTAGCATGGCATTAGGTGCAGTGCTTTGCTGAGCAAAAGCCCTGAGCAGCTGGATTGCTGCTAGCCTTCAGACTGGCCAGGGGCTTTGGAGCACTGTGCTCCAAAGTTTGTGCTGTTGTCCCTTCCTGTTCCGTGCCGATGACAAGCAGCTGGGGAGGGAGGGGGCAGAAGGGACTTGCTGGGGACACTCTTCTTGCAGCCTGGTTCAGATTCTGCTGCTGTGGCTGGGGACGGGGAAGGAGAGTAAGAGGTTTTGTTAAACTTGCTTTTTTCCAATATGTTTCAGATTTATATTTATAATGAGAAGATAGTGAATGGACATCTGCAGCCTAACCTAGGGGACCTTTGTGCTGCCGTTGCAGAACTGGATGATAAGGTACTGCCAAGAAGTTAACATAAGGAAGTGTATGTCATCTGTTTTCAGCTGTGATTAACGGTCTGCTGAAATTGGTGGAAAAATACTGATACTGCCAAAAAAAAAAAAATGTTGCATGGCTCCACAGAAAACAGAGCCAACCCTGGAGTCTCTCTAGCACAGCAGTGCCTACCTGTGATGAACTTGGTCATGGTGAGAATCTCTTAACAAAATGAAGAAAAGAAGGACTTGATTTCATTGTTGAGTCTTACCATGATTGATGAGCTGTCAGGGAAAAAAAAATGCTTTCCATTTTAAATAAGTTCTATGAGTTCTGTTTTCAGAATGTGATCTCCTAATATCCTTTGAGCACATATAGCTGTAGGTGAAGGGTGTTCAATCAGTCTCTGCTGGAGCTGCAGCTGAAGCAGGCTCCCACGGCACAGAGTAAAGCCAGCCAGTCTGTAAGCTTGACTTTAAAACAGTGATCTGTCTGATTTTCCTTTTTTCCCCATTGCTTTAATTGTGCTGCCTTGATCCTCCCCAAAAACCAAATGCACCAAGTTGGCTGCCTTTGAGAAACGCTTGGAGGAAAGTGCTGCACGTCGGTCAAGCCGTGAAAAGAGTTGGCAAATTAGGGAGAGCAGAAAGCTGTGCAGAAGCTGAGTGGCAAACACTTGGGGCAGATCTGAATTACAGATATGTGTCTTTGCTTTGAGCAGCTCTGTTCACTTTGCTAGGGACACCAAGGTGAGTGTCGATATCCTTGCTGCTTTGAAGCACGGAGATCAAACCCCTTCCCTTGCTGAAGCTAACAGTGCTGCTACTTGGCAGGGCTTTGCTGTTCCAGCAGGGATACTCCAGTCCTGAGATAGCGATACCATCTCGTCCTTGTGAACGAGCAAACCTGGATGGCTTTCAGCCTCTCTTTGTAACAGTCTTTGTCTAAGTCCTTTAGATATTTCTCATCACAGCTGATTGCACAGCTTTCCAACAGCAACCAGAGCAATTATATGGAAAGCTGATGCTGTGGTATTTTTTTTGTGTGGGATGTGTGAGCCAGAAATGGGGAAGGAGTCTGAGCAGCAGGTACCCAGCCTAGTTTGGAAAGCTGTTGTTGGTACTGGGTGGCAACTGCAGATAGAATACTTAGAGCCATCTCCTTACACAAGCCTTGTGCAGAGAAGCCTGTGGCATTTGTATTCTGCAGGACAGACCTTAGATCCAGTGACTCCATTACAAATCTAAATGGATTGAAATTATGCCCATGGCTTTTTTCTTTGCTTAATCATAGAATGGCTTGGGTTGGAAGGGCCCTCAAGGATCATCAAGTTCCAGCCCCCAATGATGCACTTAAGCATCAAAACAGGGCTGCTTGCCTACCCGTCTACTGATTGCTGCTGCATGGAATTGCTTGCTTACAGAACATCTCTGAGATGTGGGCCATGGTGAAACAGATGACCAGCGTTCGCCTGGTTTCTGCTAGTGACATCTTGAAAGTCCGGACCAACCTGGAGGTGCGTATGGACTTCGTGAAGCAGGCTCTGCACTACCTCGAGCAAAGGTAAGGTGAAGGCTTCAGATAACACAGTCTGATAAATTTCCCTACTAACAAGCCAGAATGACTTTGTGATACACAGAGACATATTAACAAGGCTTGTTCTTTAACTTGTGCTGCTCACAAGAACTGTCAGTTGTCTGTCTTTTTCCCTTCTAAGGGGCTTAGAACAGCCACTTGAGTATAAAGCTGTTTTAGTTAAAAACTGTTTTAACTAAAAAGGCCTTGAATCCATTGGGAGTTTATTTAGAAGGCACAAAGATCTTTTATTCTTTCTTCTTTGTTGCCTTTAAAGATTTTTTATCCGTTATAGAGATACGTGAAGATTTTTCGCTTGTGGAAAGAGATCTATTTCCTCTTTACAAAAAACAACCTCCTTTTCCATGCTCTCTTTATGATTGCTGATTATCTGTGGGGAGCCAGTGCTGAGTGGAAATGGGAGCAGCACTGGGAGCAAATCCAGTGTGGTGAGTCAGGTCCTGATCATGCCATTTCTATGTTGAAAGTGTTTTGTGAAATTTCAGGAAGTTGAGACATCTAGCAATGATTTTCAATCTCTGAAAAGCAGTTTGCATCAGCAAATATCGTGGGGACCTAAGCTCCTTGACCAGGAAACTGCTTGCAGAGTTGCAGCTCATGGAGCAGACAGAAAGGCTGTAGAGAGAAGGCCCAAGGCTGAATCCCCTGGCTGGCAGTGACAACTGTGCCCACAGACGTGGATGGCACCATCTCTTATGGAAGAGCTGCCACCGTAATGCTGCAGGACAGCTCAGCAATGGGAAGCAGCGTATATAGGTGCAGCATAGTGTGTGGGCATTTGTGACAGATGCAGTTCTGCCATCTGAGCACTGATGTGGCACGCTGGGAAGAGATGTCTCCACCTCCCGGCGCAGCCCCTTTGCCCTACCAGTTGGTTTCTGCAGCTCATCTGTGCTCATTGGCACCCAGGGGTGCTGGTGGCTTCCCTGTCTGTGCACAGGTGAACCGGCACATCACCAGAATCTTCTAGGTCAGTTCTTCAGTTGCAGCACTGCATGATGAGCTGGTTGTGCTCTTCACCCACTCTGCCAAATATCCAGCATGCTAAGCTTTCACAGTTCCATTAGTGCTAACTGAAATTGGGCATGCAGTTACATATAGCCTCCTCCCAAGCCCACCCAGGGGTAGAAATTGGGCCCTTCAAACTTGATCTTTTTTTCACCTGTGCGCCTTGCACTGTAGCTTTTTACTTTAGGGCGATGAGGCCCTGGGACAGGTTGCCCAAAGAAGTTGTGGGTACCCCATCCCTGGAAGTGCCCAAGGCCAAGCTGGATGGGGCCCTGGGCAGCCTGAGCTGGGGGCACCCAGCCCAAGGCAGGGGTTGGAGCTAGATGATCTTTAAGGTCCCTTCCTATCTAAGCTGTTCTGTGATTCTGTGATTTCCTGGTGGGAACTGGCTGACTTACAAAGCAGTCCCTAGTACCAGGGCGTCTGCATGCCTCTGCAGCCCCTTGCGTGCAAGGGAGCTGATGTAACTCCTCACTGCTGTTCTTGCATCTGTTGCTTTGAAGCAGGTGTGATCTTAAACTGAGAGGAGCTCAGCCTTAGTTATGAGTTAGCAAGGTATGCTGACGCTTGCTTGTGTTAGGCATAGCTTTCTCAGTCTGATCCTCTGGTGGTCTGTAGTGAGGAGCTGAGGTAGGAACATGCACTAATCTGTGTTTTGCTGCAGAGGAAGAAGAAATTAACTTCAACTAAATTGCTGCGACTTACATAGACACAGACCTTTGAGACCGCTGCTTCTAAACACGGATGTTTGTTAAATTGACCTGCATTAATTAAAGGCTTTGACTTATTCTAGAAGGTGGTCTCAAAGCTGCCTTTGCCAGTTTGCCTCTTAAATTCTCTTTCTCAGTGATTTCCTTCTGAGAAGTCTATGGCGTTTGTGCACAGGGCAGGGAGGAGGAGGAACGCATCTGCTGTGTTTGTGTTCTTTTGTGACAGCACTGAGAGTTAAAGCAGTAGCTTGGAAAGGCTTTTGCCAGCTACTTAATTGAGTTTAACTTTTTACTAAAAGAATCTAGTGAGAGGAACTTCATAACAGGGAGCTGAACCTGGAGCAGTCCGCCACAAACTCCAAATGTGGTTTCCCTTGAGACAGCCTAATACAGGCATCTTCCTAAATTGACAAGTTTTTGCCTCATTTTGTTGTAATGATAATGTTTGAACATCAAAGTAGTTTGCTTTAAATTGCTAATTCTGTTGGATCTGGAAGTCGGTGGATGTTTTTATAGCAAGTAAATTTCAGTCTGTTTGCATGTCTTTGTTTTGCAGTTACAAAAATTACACCTTTGTGACAGTCTTTGGAAACCTGCACCAGGCTCAGCTGGGCGGGGTTCCAGGCACCTACCAGCTGGTGCGCAGCTACCTGAACATCAAACTGCCTGCGCCTGTCCCTGGTCTCCAGGTACGTCCACACCTTCAGTGGCTGAGCTAAAAGAACCCAAATCTGTTTGCTCCGGCACAGCCAGGGAGCATGTGCAGCCCCCAGCGGTCGTCTGTTCTTTAAGCAGCTTTAAGGCAGCAGACTTACTTACTTACTTACTGCTGCTGTAGAATTTTCCATTAGGAAAATGGAAGGTGCACAAAATCAGCTTCACTGCATTCAGAGCTAGTCCCAGAAGTATGGTGCTGCTCAGTAAGCTGAGAATTCTAAGTTCTAGGAATTGTGGCCTCTGCTGGTGGCCTTTTTATAAAGGGGAACAAGCGAATATTAAACTATGTTGTGATGTTTCAGAAAAGCAGAAACGTGCTCTCCTTGCTTTGCTTTTTCCTTTGTTTTTTTATTGCACTTATAAGATGATGACACCAGTTGTTGATGACAAAATATGTAATGAGTTAATCTGAATTGTGACCCAAGCCTTTTATTTAGGCATCTGAGTAAAATTCAGTTCATCTTAACAGAGTAGAAACTGCACAGCTACACACCTAACAAATCAACCAGGCAAACAAGCAGGCTGGGTTGAAAGATTAAAAGTTAAATGAAATAATAAATATGTAACTTTAGAAACAACGTAGCTGAGTCTAGCTGTCCTTTGCTTACCTGCTGCTATTACACCATTAGTCTGGTGTCTGTGTTTCAGTAAAAATGTTCTGAACACCTCAGTGCCCTGATCCAAATCCCCTTCCCGAAATCCAAATTCAGAGGGGGTATCTGAATGCTAGTTGTGGGATTGCCAGATTCTCACCCAGAACTGAAATCTGGGCAAGCAGAAGGTCCTGTCCTTGGCTGCTAGAATGGGCACAGCCATCACAGAGCTTAAACCTCACAATCTCTGACTTCCATACTGCAAAGAAAACTGCTACCAAAATCAGTGTACAGATATAAGGGCAGAAATATGAACTAGGCAAATAATAAAGAAAAATAATTCAAATATGCTGCTATTATGATTTTTTTAAATTATGTATCTTTTGTTTTCAGGATGGGGAGGTGGAAGGCCATCCCGTCTGGGCGCTGATTTACTACTGCATGCGCTGCGGAGATCTGACTGCAGCCATGCACGTGGTGAAGCGGGCACAGCACCAGCTGGGAGAGTTTAAAACCTGGTTCCAGGAATACATGCACAGTAAAGACAGAAGGTAACTGGGAAGGAAGCAAGATCTTTGAAGGATAGAAATTGCTGTGTGAGCAGTGAAATTGTCAGTGGCTTGGCAGAAATACCGAAGTCTCTTCTGGCGGTGATAGCTGACTGGTGTTTGTGTTGCCTACCTAAATGACATGGAAGAAGTTTACATGTTTTATTTTTTCTCTTTGAAGTATGGAAATCTCCACAGAGATAATTATTTGAAAATAATGCCAACTGTATGTTTCAAAAATAATAGTGTGGTTTAGCTTTGTTGTTTTTCCATTGGATTTGCTGTGTATAGTAGTAGAATGCCACGTCCAGTAGATCAGATTTAGTCTGCTGTAATGAATCCTGTGTCTTTTTACTTCCCCTGCTGCTTATTTTTGTTGAATTTCCTTTGTGGAACACTTTCTTTTATACCTGTTTTTATAAGAATGCCACGCAATAAAAGCAAGTAGCATTTATTTCAGGCCTTTACAGGCATTCACTCTCACTTCTGCATATTATCCTCGTGCAGCTTCTGCATCACTTGACAGAGGCCACTGGCCATATCCTGATTATTTGATTGCAAGCAGTTGAGTTAGTGCTTCTTAGGGCCTACTCTGAACTCTGCTGTGGTATTTTAGGTTAGCTATCTTTCCCCTTGCAAAGAATTTCAAACAAACAGATGATCAGCTGTTGTGCTGTCACTGAGCAGTGGTGATGCCCTGAGATGTGCTGATTCAGACACGGCAGTGCTGTCTGTGTGTACCCAGAGGGCAGCAGCTGTGCTCCATTCATGGAGATGGCACTGCTCTTAGGGACTGGCTGAAATCAGCGTGTCCAGCTGAGCGCCAGGACTTGCACCCCTGACATCCCTCCTCAGCTTCTGACTGTTTCACCTGTGTGTGTGGGACGTCCTCAATCCTGCAGGATGTTGAATGCACTGGGGGTTTTCAGGTATGAAAATGTGAGCAAAATCCTACCAGTTAGTACGTCTCAAAGCATAACTGAGGGGAAAAAATAATTAAAAAAAACCCAGCCTTTTACTGAGTAGTGTACCCCATGTCGCTCTTCTAAAAATTAATCTGGTTTCTAGAGAGTGTCTGGGAGTGCTCACCATATGTTTGAGAAACCTTAGTAATGCTCGTGTCATTGTTTGCATCACAAACACTGTAATGAGATACACTATAATTGATTTATTTTGTTTTTGTTATGGCTTTGAAAATGTACTCTGCCCACACATATGACAAACATCATACTCCAGGAGAGCACTTTATTGATTCAATTCTGTAAAACCCTCTGGAAGAGGATGCAGGAAATAGCATGACAAAGAACTGTATGACAGTACTTAACGATAAAGGCTGTCTCATAAAGGCCTTCCTGGTACAACAAACTGCTCACTTGAGCGCTGTGTACTGACCCAAAGAGTTCCAAAGCCTTCGAGCTCTTTGAAAGGATGAAATTGCAGAGTCAAACAATATCCCACCTACCACAATATTAATGCCCTCCAAAAGTGATTGTCTGATTTTTTCTGTAGTGGGCATTTGAAGAGGATCCTCATAGTTTTAATTACACTTTTAAATTAACATGATTAAGTTTTTACCTACAATTGTAAATAATGCAAGAAGCATCTGCAGGTATGCCTTTGCTGTGAACATGCACCGCTTCACATTGATTTCTGTCCGAGTTTCCTCATACAGAGGATGATGGGTTCATATCTTCTCCCAAATCCCTTATATTTTTCCTTCATTTTCTTCCCTTAGATTATCTGCTGCCACAGAAAATAAGCTTCGTCTCCATTACCGACGAGCTCTGAGGAATAACACTGACCCCTACAAGAGGGCTGTTTATTGCATTATTGGCCGCTGCGACATCACAGATAACCAGAGCGAGGTTGCTGATAAGACAGAGGATTACCTTTGGCTGAAGGTAAGTGTGGGCCTTGGGGTTGCTGGGGTTCTTTCTGTTTGCTTTTCTTTCAGAACAAGTCTAAGTGATATTACGTCTCAGCTCCGCTAACCTCCCTACCTCCAGGGCAAGTGTTCTGCAGCAGTGTGATACACATGGCTTGGCCTTGCAGATTGTGGAGGGCTGGAACCCGAGTGCCTGGCTCCTGAGTCACTCTCCCTGCTATCAAGTGTTAGCTTGGGGACACCTCTTTTGTGGCAGTGTCATGTTCTTCATTTCACACTGATCTTTGTTAGCTGTCTTTACAAGTAGTGTTAACTTGCTGCAGTGAGGATCCTTTGTGTGAATTTTCCTTTCTGGATGGATCATGGCTGAAATGTTGGTGTCAATTGACAGAAAGGCAATGTCACTGCCTCCAGCAGACAAAGTTCTTGCAGCTTTGGAGGCCTGAAAGGTACTGGTCAGTACCTGTGAAAGAGACGGAATCAAATGATATATATTTAAGATGAAGCAAAAAGAAAAAAAAATCTTAATTATCACTTAGTGGGTATTCTGAGTCCCAGTATTCAAGTTTGATGGCATATACAGATGCAAAAGGACCCTTGGATCCTGCAGTGGGTGACCTCACTCTGTGACCAGTAGTTTGCCAGTTGGCCAGATCCTAAAAGGGGCTTTGCATGGAGTGAATATCCTCAGAGTACATCCCTTGTGCAAGGGCAAGTTGAAATATCAGTGTTTTTTTTCTTTTTGATGCGTTTTTAGCTGAACCAAGTGTGTTTTGATGACAATGGTGCAAGCTCTCCACAAGACCGATTAACATTATCGCAGTTCCAGAAGCAGCTGCTGGAGGACTATGGTAAGAAACCACAAAGAGATGTGCTGCTGGGGTTCTGCTTTTCTGCTGAGGGCTCTTTCCAGTTGTTACCCAGAGCCTCTAGCTCTCCATTAGTGACAGGCACCTTTAGAGCACTTCTGGGCAGCCTGCTTGCCTGGAGTAGTGGCAGACTTGAGTAGGATGTGATGGATGAATTCTGTGTGTTCCCAGCAGTCCAGAGAGTGAATACTTGTAGGTGAACAACGCTCCTGTTATTTGGACTGTATCCATTATAAATTATGGATTGTTTTCCTTCACTATATATATGCTAATGTCTTCTAGCAAGGCTTTCAGGTTTTGAAGTACAGAGTAGAAGAGCATTTGTTACCTAAGGAGGCCATGTCTTTCCAAGGCTTTTCTCTTATGTTCATTGTTTCCCTTGAATTATCATTTGTAATTTGCAGAGGACCCAAATCACAGTTCCTTACACTTTAGAAGGTTTTAGGAACATCCGTGGCCCAAGAGAGTACTGTTGTGCATCATCATCTTTTGATCGATGACAACTAGGTCATCTGGACTGTCAGAGGCACGTACAGAATTTGATTCTCTACAGCTCTGTAGTTTGCAACATGACTTACACACAGATACAGTTGAGTGGAGAGGAAATACAATGAACTAACAGTGGTGTCACTGAGTAGGAAAATCCAGATTTATAACATTACTTGGACCACTTGGCATTCATATAAATGAAGGCAAAAAGTTGTGGCCACTAGAGAATCCATTGCAGTGAGTTGATGGTCGTCTGAAAAGAACAAAGCCTTTTTGAGTATCTGTTCACTTCCTGAATACACCTTCATGGTGTGATCTTTCAGGATATGTTTGCAGTGAAACAGTTATAGATAGGCCACTGATGTGGGATTGGGTTTTCAATTTTGCCTGGTGTGTTTATCTCTGTTGGCACTGAGTACATGTGCTGCATGTACTCAGTCAGTGATCTCTGATAGCAAAACCATTCTCACTAGCTCTGTGTGTGTGTGTTTGTTTTCCCAGGTGAATCACATTTTGCAGTGAACCAGCAGCCTTTCCTCTACTTCCAAGTATTGTTCTTGACAGCACAGTTTGAAGCTGCAATTGCTTTCCTATTTCGGACAGAGCGCTTGCGTTGTCATGCTGTTCATGTTGCTTTGGTCCTGTTTGAGTTAAAATTGCTCCTGAAATCTTCTGGGCAGAGTGCACAATTATGTAAGTCCTGCGCATTTACGATAAAGGAATATTTTCTGAGCGCCTATATTACCCTGTAGACGCTGCATCTCTGTGGAGCTGGCCAAACAAGCAACGTTTGTCAGCACTATCTCCTAAAAGTTAATTGTTTTAGTTGCAGTAAAGCTCTGGGTCATGGTTCTGAGTAATTTGAGATGAAAATCAGAGCAACATTTCCTGGCATCAGCTACTCCAGTAGTGCTGTTTCTGCCATTGCAGTAAGCCATGAGGCTGGCGACCCCCCTGCCGTCAGGCGTCTGAATTTCGTGCGGCTTCTGATGCTCTACACCCGGAAATTTGAGTCAACAGATCCCAGAGAAGCTCTGCAGTATTTTTACTTTCTCAGGTAGGAGACCATATGTCTGTAAATTTTCTGCTAGTGATACTGCTTAGCTGTTATCTGGGAAGTTCTTGTAAACAATGCCCTCCTCCTCCCACTTCTTTGTAGGAATGAGAAGGACAGCCAAGGAGAGAACATGTTCCTGCGTTGTGTTAGCGAACTAGTAATTGAAAGCAGAGAGGTACGGTTGTCCATGTTGTGCTTTCTTTGTTGAAAACTTTGTTAGGCAAGACAGCCTTTGTTTATTCCTTCTGCCTGGTGCAGACCTAGCTGAGAGGAGATCTCGCAGTGGTAGTGTACTGAAGATATTTAATGAAGTCTTTTTGCGCATTACTTATATACAAATAGTAATTTTTACATTAATCCTTGTTTTTTGTTCACCCATGACTGCATCTTTGTGCTTAGCAAATATGTTGTGAAGTGTATGCAATTCATCTCTCTGTTTTTCTTTCCTTTTTTCCTACTTCACATCAATGTGGATGTAGTTTGATATGATTCTTGGAAAGCTGGAAAACGATGGCAGTAGAAAGGTGAGTTGGTAATTGATCTGTCTCTTTTATTACTAAACTGTACAAATTGCATGTGAATTCCAAAGTACTTAGGAGATTATCTAGCTTTTCTTCATTTGTCACCAGCCAAATTATTGCTGTGTCTGAATAAATACTATTTTTCAAGTATCAGATCCTGCAGGATGCAGGTCGGGAGCACAGGGCAAGCTACGTCCCTGTAGACAGAGGCTGTAACTAAAGAAACAAATCTCATCAGGTAACTTCAGTGAAGTGCAAATTTCATCTGCCCGTTGAAAAGCAATGGGATTGCACACATGAGAGCAGGGCAACTCAGTAATCTCTGTTTTTCATGTCACTGCTGTTCACAAGATAGTTTTTAGATTATAGCATTTGTTTTCTTGATTTTAATCAGTTTCTTTTAGATGTGACTGTATTCTTGCATTTCTTTGGTATGAACCCAGAATTTATCAGTCTTAGTTTTAAAACATAAGACTATATCGTCAAGAGGATTTTTTTTTACTACAGGAAAATCCTTTCCATATATCCTTGCCTTCCTCCTCTCCTTTATTCTACATATGTTTATTGTCTCATTTAAAATTGAGACACTTTTTTTGTCAGTATAAAATATAACTTGCAACCTGTCAAGCCTGTACACACCAACATCATCCCTGGAGACCCCAGCATGTTGGAATGTTCCACTTCCCTGTGTGGAAGTCATCCGTGTGTTCTTCTCCTCATTAGTGTCTCATCAGCAAATTGAAGTAGTTTGGAATTTGGCCTGTTGTCATTTTGAATCAGTTAGGAGCTGCAGGTGTCTCCATGCTGACTCTGTTTTGGAGAAGGTCTCTCAAGAGCTCTTTCTATTTTTAACATGGCCCTTTTGCATGTTCCCACAGAAATGTATAGGCCATGCTCATCATAATCCAACGTGTGAAATATTCATTGCCTTGACAGAATATTAAGGAATTTTAAGCATTCTGATTTCTTTTCTTTCATTTTTGTCTCATCTCTGTAGCCCGGAGTGATAGACAAGTTTAACAGTGACACAAAGCCTATTATTAACAAAGTGGCTTCTGCAGCAGAAAATAAGGGATTGTTTGAAGAAGCAGCAAAACTATATGACCTTGCAAAGGTAAATATTTTAGATATGCTGCCTTAAATAAGTATGTGGTTCACTGTGGGTTTTTAAGCTTATTCCTTGTGATTAGGAGGTTGGATTTAGTGATGTACTTTATTCCAGTAAGTTGTTTCTGCAGTTTGTTGGAGCAGAGCCTTTGGCTGCTTATAGAGGGTTTCAGGGAGAAAACCTGGATAGCTTGCTCTCCAGCTCATTCTGATTGAAGACATCCCAGGTTCCTGATCAGTGTCATCTTTTGAAGCTGTTGCCCCATGTATGATGTTATCCTGGGCAGTGAAGTTAAGTACCTGCAGTGTGCTCTTCCAATGTAATTGATACTGAGCTGAACTCTCAAATAGTTGGGCTTTGCAATGAATGCTCCTTTCCTTTTGAAATAAATTTGAGAAAAGAGGATTACAGCAATAGCCGCTGTCTTAGGGGAAGATGAAATGCTGGCTGATTCTTTCTTCAGCACTCTTCCACATGAGCTAACAGCATTGTGTTGCTTACAGCTGAAGGGATCTTGACTCTGTGGGAAGGAGGCATCTCTGAGGTGGCACTGGGTACCACTGGATAAAACCTTTCTGCTTTGTCAGTGATTTTAAAGTCCTGTCATGCTGCTTTTATTTGTGTATAACTTTAACGTCAACAGAACCCTGACAAAGTCTTAGAGCTGATGAACAAGCTCCTCAGCCCCGTTGTTCCCCAGATCAGCACTCCCCAGTCAAACAAGGAGCGGCTCAAGAACATGGCCCATTCCATTGCTGAGAGGTAAGACACAGGCCCAGACCTCACCTGGGGCAGCTAAAGGCTCTATTGGTTCCATGAGTGTTGGCACGTGCTTTGGTTTCTGCTGGCTGGACCATTGCATCCATAGCCACGCGTTCAGGGAGACAGAAAAGAGCTCAGAACTTACCCTGTCCTGCTGATCCTCAGTGCCAGGTAAATGTGGCAAGAAGCAGGTGACTCAGGAGAAGAGATTTGCAGGATTGCCAATTGAGAGACAGTCTATTAGGGAGCACTAAATAAAATGGCTTATGTCTTAGGTGATTTTCCAAACAAAATACCATAAACAAAAGTTGCAGCTTCATCACACGTGGTTCACTTGTTGGGTATGGTGTTAGGAAATGCTGCAAACCCAGGAGTCCTGAGCTGTAGCAGCAGAGCAGGGAGTTCAGCTGCATGAGAGCCTTGTTGTGCTGCTGCATTAATGAAGTACTGGTGGGCTGAAAGGGGACATGTAAACTGCACAGGGATATGGCAAACAGAAACTGCAGACCTCGTTTCTGTGACCCAGTACTTAGGAAGCACAGTGAGGTGTTTAAAAAAGAAAGAGGTGCAAGGGAGCAAAAGGAATATCATCTGCAGTGTCAGGGTGTTAATTAGGACACGTGCTTGAGAGACAGCAGTGCTCAGGCTTCATTAGCAGCCAGAAGTTAGGAACAAGCTGCCTCTGAAAGGCAGTAATTGCAAAATAGCTTTGGGACTTCTTTAATCATCTTCTTTTGATGCCTCTTGTCACAGTGATTGCCACGGACAATTCTCCTGTTTTACAAGGGCAGAATCTAGTACCTGGAGAAATGTCTTGCTGCTTTTCCTGAAATGTTCTGCTGGATAAAAATAAGGCAGCCGAGCTTGCAGGCACTCCCAGATTGGGAGGGCAGATAGAAGCATGTATTGATGTCAGTCAGGGGCATGTGCCTTTCTTCCTCTGACAGATGATGTTTGCTGCTTGCTCCTTCGCTGGGGGCTGGAAGCAGAGCGGGGTTGGTGCCGCACTGACCACAAGAGCCTCACCTGGTGGCAGGCATAAGGAAAATCAAACCTATGTCTGAGGCTGAGCTTCAGCAAGGCTTTGTTTTGGTCCTTGCTTTCACCTGTATGAGAGCACTAAATGTTACTGCTGTTAATGCCACTTGGCAGCTGCAAGCCCTCCTGGTTCCAAAGCTGGAGCCGTCCTGAGGGTAACAGGGGCATTTCTTCCTGCCCTGTGCTGCAATCAGTGCCTCTGGGCAGCGAGCTCTCGAGCTCTCCTCCTTCTCTTTGGAAGTAGCAGGGAAAATAAGTTACCTCCCGAGTCACCTCCTGGCAAGTGTGACTAGGGTGGGCACATGGGAGCATCCAGCCCATTTCTGTGTCTGAAGCTGTGGCCTGCAGCAGGCAGCTGTGCTGCAGAGCTGTCTGCTGTGCAGCACCGTGCTGCACGGCGTCTGCAGCTCCTGCCGTGCAGGTCTGCGCTTTCTGTCACCGTGTTCTCCATGAACATGAAACGTGCAAACATTTTAAAGAAAACAAAAGCAGAGCATTTTTAACAAAAGCCAAAACCTGTGAAAATTCTGCCTCTTGGTTAAGAAAACCTGAAGTTGTCCTTTGTTAGATGCCTTGTGTCCTTGTGCTTGATGTCTCTGCGTCCTGGAGTTGCAAGTGCATGCTTATAAGTGGTTGCCATTTTGCACAATAAAATTGTGAAACAATTTCTTTCAGGTACAAAGCTCAGGGGATAAGTGCAAAGAAATCCATTGACTCCACGTTCTACCTTCTGCTAGACTTAATCACGTTTTTTGATGAATATCATGCCGGTCACATTGACAGGGCCTTTGATGTAAGTTTGAAGAGTTCTGTTTGAAGTGCAGCCTTGCTAATGCCCTTGAAAGCCCAGGGTGTCTCATAACGTCACTTAAAATAAAAAATTACATTTAATGAGTTAGAAGGTACTGTGATGCTATAGGAATTTAAAGATGTGTTTCTTGTTGCTTAATAATCAGGAAGATCTTTCTGGAGATATTTTACAGTCCTCGAACAAAATGTTTCTCCCACTGAGCAAAGTGGAGAAGAAAAACCAATAAATAACAATGAAATGATTTCTCTTGAATGGAATTGGGAGCATTTCATTAACACTTCCAAAATGTTCTTTGCTAGTATATAGTGTATAGAACATTGATTATCTGCCCTGATCCGTGCTTTTCCTTTTGAAGATCATCGAGCGCCTGAAGCTCGTCCCTCTTAGCCAGGACTGCGTGGAGGAGAGGGTCGCTGCCTTCAGGAATTTCAGCGATGAGGTAAGTAATGCCTCTTGGTTTTAGCTTCCAAAATACTTTTCCCTTGTTAAAAGGATCTTAAAACTTCATAATCTCATAATTCTTGTTCTTTAAAGGGAAATAGGGTGGAATTATTTTTTATTCATGCAAGCAGACTCTTGGCTTGCAACTCTTTCTTCATAATGCTGCTCTTTGGAGCACTACAATCCGTGCTCAGAGATCTTATCTCCACTTTGCAAGAGTGTGCAGATCTGAATCATTCTGCACTGGCTCAGATAGATTCACCACTGTAGTACCACACCTGGGCTTAATACTATGGCCTCTGCTCTGCAAATCTGTTCTGTTGTGCATCACACTAAATTGAAAGAAGCTCTCCTCCCAGTTGCTGTCACCTGGGGAATGAATTGAAGAGTGTCAGGCAAACGAACCAGCAGCCTAAGACACAGCAACTGTGCAAAAGTAAAGACTTGCTGTCGGTTCTTTTGGTTTGCTTATGTGTAGCAGTGAATGAAATGCCACTGATGGTGAGCAGGGCTTGTTTACTGGGAGACTGCAGTCCTTTGGCTGTAAATTGAGCGTGCAGTATGCTTCTGGGAAATTTGGAAAACGATCCTCTTAGGACTGCTGATGGCAGGGATTTTTCCTTTTCTCAGCATTACATTTCCTTGGTTATTTACCAGAAAAAGCCTTTCACCTGTACTGTTCTCTGAGTACTCATTTACCACCTAAGTGGAAATCTGTTACTGCTCTTGGACTATTTTAACTGGAAGGTAACACTTTTTTTAGACAGCATTTGTTTGTATTTGGGTGTTTTGGTGTAATTTTTGTGTATTCAGGTGCGTCAGGTTTTATCAGACAGGAACCTGCTTCAGACAGGAAGATGCAGCTGTTAGGCATGTCTGTCCCAAGGCTGTGAATCACACTTTCTGCCACGTCGTGCAGTTGTGGCAGGGGTAGCCATGGAACACGTGGCCATCACAGCTCTCATTGCTCAGTTTCCTGATGTCATTGAGTGATGCTAATGATTCTGTCCACCTGCCCTTTGTTGCAATACATCATCTCTTTTTCCCTCTTTTGTGTAGATCAGGCACAATTTGTCTGAGGTCCTGCTTGCGACCATGAATATTTTATTCACGCAGTACAAGCGGATGAAAGGCACCAGCCCTGCCACTCCTGCCAGACCCCAGCGGGTAATGGAAGACAGAGATTCGGTAAGAGTGTACCTAACCCCCGCTGTCCAACAAGTCCTCCTAGTTCCTTTTCCCCACTCTTTCACAGGATTGGGGTTTAACTGGATGTGTCTAACAGTCTTTGCTCTCCGTGAGCCTTTCCAGTTATTCGTCCTGAGACTTGTCTCTTGTAACTTCACCTTTGTGTAAAGAAAGGGTGTTGCTCTAAGTGGCACAGAGCTGACTAAAAATATATTACAATATACATCCACCACCTCGTGAGAAGAAATGGGCTTTCAGTTTGCTTCCTGGTGGGATCTTCAGTAGTTAACAGGAGTGAGCTGCTCAGTGTCTCCGGGATGTTGCCTTAACAATCGAGCTGTTTTCAAGAACCTAAATTCCACCTCCTGTTTGAGTTAGTCCCCTCTTCTTCATGCAAAAGTTATTTCTCGGGGAAAGGCACTTACTCCTCTCCTTGTCTTGCTTCCACAGTGACATGGACAGATGCTTTCAGAGCGTCCTCACACAACACACCCTGTGTATTCACTTGGAGGATGACTGCAGTGGCTCGCTGCTGTTGTTCTGCTGTCTCCACCGCAGAGCAGGCAGCGTTCAGGTGCTGTCACGTTAAGTCAGGTTTGACTTAACTGCCAGACTTGGTGCAGAAGCATTTCTCCCCCCACGGATGGGTGACCACACCTTCCCCAAGGCACAAAATGGGGGTCTCTTGCTAGCATCACTGAAAGCCCACGGACAGGTTTGTGGGCAGTCACCTGTCAGCACTCTGTTGAGCAGAAGTGTTCTCAGCAGAGCTCTCATGGGTTTGGTCTTACGGCTTTTACTGCCTTAAAGCTGCTCCTGGTTCAGATTGAAAACCAGCTTGGGCCTCAGGCAGCTTCATTCCAGGCTTCAGCCATCTGCAGGGTGCCTTTGGTCTGCACATTTCAGTATGGGTGAATGTTGCAGTAGCGTTTCTAAGTTACATTAGGAAATGAAAGGCTGAGGTTAATGGCACAGCTTTTGTCCTCGGGGCACAGCCTGTGGGAGTGACAGGGGTCTGCTCCAGAGTGGTGATGTGGGGTGTTCCACCAGGATGGCACTGAGCAGGCAGCCGTAGCGCCCTGGTTTTCCAGTGAGCCCTTCTCTGGGGTTTGTGGTGGCAGTGCTGTGCCTCCCGTGGGGATGGCACACTGCCCGTGTGGTGTGATGCCGTCAGCTCAGCGCAGGCAGCGTGGCTGTGCCTGCCAGAGGTGCAGGGCTGGCTGTGATGGGGTCAGCAGCTTGCTGCCAGGAGGTGGTGCAGAAGGAGCCCACCGTGACACCGTCCCCTGTCGCCAGCACGCCCGTCCGCTGTGCTTATCCATCCCAGGGGACACGGCCCGCTGCTGCTGCATGCAGCGTGGGGCAGAACGTGTGAGTGACTGTGATGTCAGAAGGGAGTGTCCATCCCTGGGTGCAGGATTGACTGGAGAGAAAAGAACCTGCTGGGCTGTAGCTGCCAGCTGCCTGTGTGTGTGCAGAAAGCAGCAGGCAGGGCCGCGTGGGAGGCAGGCTGAGAGGAGCTTTAAACCTGTTCCCTGATTTCTTACCCTGCGGAATTTCCTTGAGCAACGGGAGAACAGGGGATTTAGGTGGTTCTTTTCCCTGCCTGGGAAACGGTGTGAGGGATTTTAGAGGCGGGAAGAAATGAGGATGTTTCAACATGGAGAGGGTTTCTTCAGCAGAGCCCTCCCCGTGATCCGAGCAGAGGCAGCGGGCGCAAGCTGCGTCGAGCAGGGCTTTTGTTTCTGAACTTCCCTGGGGGAAGAGCAGCTTTTCCTTTCTGTGAGGAAGGAAAAGTCAGGGGAAGTCACCAGCAGTGGTGGTCTTCCAGAAACTTTAACGGTCTCTGTGACAGTGCAAGTAGAAAAGGACCTTTCCTTGAACGGGTCTTTGAAATCCCTGGGTTTCTCTAGCTCCATCAGAACAGATGGACTCAGCACTGATGAACAGAACAGAGGAATTTGAAAACATGAGGTGGAGACTGTTCGTAAGTCTGGGGCTTATTTCACGTAGCAGGGAACAGGCTCCCCCCAGGGAGGAGCACAGGGCTCTGGTGTCGGCTCTCTGCCAGGCAGGACCCTGCTGTGCTGGGCAGGAGCAGGGCAGTGTCCCCAGAGGGGAGCACTCCAGAGCCCCATGGCCCAGTAACGCTCTCTGCTAAACCATTTCCTGTTCCGTGTCAAAGGTGACGTGTGCTGTACCTAGAAATGGTCGGGGTCAGAGCTGGGTTTTTGTGCATTTTCTTCATTTCACAAAGAAATTGCCTAAGCATTGTTTGGAGTCCTTTGTTTACCTTGGTATTGACTCACACCCAAAGGAGGGAGCAGAGCCCTGTCCCTCTTGGCCTGCTTGGGTGCAGGTGGCAGCAGGGCCGGGCTGGGGGCTGCACCACGGCTGTGCCCCACGTGCATGGCAGCCCCGGTCCCGTCCCAGGCCACCAGCGCTCTGGAGCAGCCCGGGGGCAGCATCTTGGTGGCAAAATTAGGTCAGGAAAGGAATGGAATTCAGGCTTACTTGCGGTCTTATTTGAATCACAAGTGGCTTGCATATTCATTAATTACAGCCAATAGAACACTTAGAGCTCCAGGCTGCTCTTAACCTCTGCAAGCCTCTGCTCTTTCTTCCCAAAGTGCCACTGCGACCCATCGTGTTGCTTTGATTTTTAAAAATAGATTGGCACCAATATCACTGCTACCAAAAAGCTAAAGAGAACGTAATTCACGCTGCTCCTAAGCCTTTCTCATCACAGTGAGAGTTTTGCCTCGTAATACTTAATTGGGAACCAGACAGCTTGACGTGCTTCCTTCATCTCCCGCTGCTTTGGGTGTCCTCTGGCCGCAGCAGGTTAGGAGTGAGTTACACCACCTCTGTGAGCAGATTTGGAAGCAATAAAAGAGAAATGTTGACCATCACCGAAACTGACAGTGATTTTTAAGCCGCCTCGTTAATGAGGCAATGTGTTTGCAGTACCTCGGTGGTAACTGGGCTCTGGGAGCCACACTGGCAGCTTTCAGCCATCGGGTCAGCCTCGGTTCTGCTTCTTACTCACGAGGTCCCCAGCGTGCTGCCCTGCCTTGGGGCCTTCAGGGGGAGGAGGTGCTGCCCCTGAGTGACCAGCCCCGCTGTCTGCAGCTCCGGACAGGAACGAGCAGAGGCTGGAGCTTGTCCTGTGATCCAGCCAGGCCACGGGGCTTTGCAGACAGTCCGAGCTCCCTTGCAGGCAGGTTAGTGGAGGCAAAATGAGATGGCTGTGATCTCAGCGCTGAATAAAACCTTCCTCCCCCACCTGTAGAGCTGAAGGCTTTTTGCACAGCTGGATCAGTGGTGTTTAGCCAGAGGCTTGGAACGGACCAAGGGGCAGCCCAGCTTTCCTGTTAGCAGCTGACAAAGCTGACGGGCTGCTTTCAGCGCACGCTGGGGCAGGGGCAGAATCGCCCTGGTGGGCATTGGAGACCGTGATTGTGGCTGTGCCCAGCCACGGAACGGCCTTCAGCCACTTCTCTTTGTTGGATCCACTGTCACACCCGCCATCCCTATGCCCACAGGCTCCAGCTTTCCCTGCAGTTGGCTGATTGGAGGAAAATCTGAGCAGAGGAGTCTTCCAGCAGAGGCAGAGATGCCTGTATTTAGGGAGGACAGGCAGTCTGCGTGGTCTGCTGTAAAAATTTGGGCTTTCTGTATCCTCCTGACCTCTAGCAGTTATGGGATTGATTTTTCCGTTTCATTTATCAGTTGTTTTAACAAATGAGTTAAAGAAAAAAAGAGAGAGAGATTCCTGAATTCCTGCATCTGTTACATCACCCTCTGGGTGCACAAGAAGAGTTCTGGGTGACCTCAGACAGACGTCTCTGGAGACACGTGGCCCATCTCCTCCGTCGTGCTCCAGGCTCAGGAGATGCCCGTGTGTTGGAGGGGCCTCGGGCTGCCCTAGCCTGGCAGTTTGGTTGCAGGGCCTGTGCTCTCAGAGTGCTAACGCAGCATTTCAGCAGGGGTGATTTTTTTTCATTTTTATTTTGCAAAGTGGGAGAGAATCCTGTTGCCCTGGGAACGATATTTCACGCAGAGATTACAAGGTTGTTGTGATACACTGATGCTCCAGATTGCCGAAAATATTTTTTTCTTGGTTAATTTTAAATAAATGGGCATTTTTTAAGCAAATGGGTGACTCAGCATGCTTTTGGAGGCTGGAAAAAATTGGATTTTCATCCAAATGAGGTGCATTACCCAGCAGTGAATGGCATTTGCTCGTTTGCCAAGACTCAGCCGAGCTCGGTTTCCGTCGTGTCATGAACTTTTCATAGACTCAAGTAACTCCCTTCTTTTCCTGTCTTTCAGCAACTGCGCTCTCAAGCTCGTGCACTGATAACGTTTGCTGGGATGATCCCTTACAGGACGTCTGGGGACACGAACGCCAGGCTGGTGCAGATGGAGGTCCTCATGAACTAGCAGCCAGCACCCCTCGGCAGCGCGTCCAGGGGTGGGACCAGGACCCTTTTGTATTCTGTATTTTTGTTGATGGAAATAAATTTCTTTGATTTCTATTTGTTTTTGACATTTTCATTTTCACTGATTTTTGCGTTTTTACGTTTTTATTCATTTTGTTTTGAATTGGTTTGTGTTTAGCAAATCATTCTTAGAGAAGAAGCGGGCCACGCAGAGAAAGCAGGGAGCAAAACAAACGGCGTTTGTAGCAGAGGAGGAGCTTTGGCTCAATGCTTGCTCGACGTACAGCTGGGGAAGTTTTAGGCGTTTTGGTTTTTTGAGTGCATGCTCCATGTTGAGGATCTCTCTGCTACATGTCAGTGCGGTGCTGGCCCGTGCCAGGGATGGCTGCCCCGTGTGCTGCAGGCTCATTTGCTTAATGAACTTAAACTGTCTCAGATTTACATGGTTTTGCAAATCCTGGAGCTCAGCTGAAGCTTTTGCAGGAACAGCTGAGACTGGGAACAGGCACATAGGTGGCGTTCTGGAATGGACACACAGCTCCTAGCAGTTGAGTGCTCCCACGTTCAGCTCACCAGAAGTGACGAAGCCGATGGGCATCGATGGGCAGTGCTGTTGGCTTAGGAAACCTGAGCCCTCTCCAAGGGATGGGCATTGAATAATGGTTTCTTGGCATAGTTTGAATGTTTTGAGCTCCAATTAAATCGGTGTGACAGCCTAGTTATAAGCTTTCTTTCTGCTTGCATGTGGCTGCCGAGCTGTGAGATGCAGTGGGAGGAATGGTGATTGCTGCTGTCAGTGCTCCCTGCACACCCACCTTCCGCACTGCTGCTGCTCTGCTCTGGCTCCGTTTGTGCTGCCGGGATGGGAGAGCGTGTTGTGTGCTTCTGGGTGCAGAACAGGCCGTGAAGCGCAGGAGCTGATTTCAACCTTTGCACATTGAGGTATCGTGGGAGAGAATTAACTTCCATTCTTTGCAGCATGGCCCTGAGTGTAACCTGCGCTAAGGGAGATTTGACCAACTTCTTAATTGTTTCTCTCCCAAATATGCTGTAAATTTGGCTCACCTTCTGGGCAGGAAGCGAAGGGCTGGCTTGCCACCCCACAGACGCGTGTCTCGTGGCACCAGCGAGCCGGCTGCTGGGGATGCCGTGGGGTGGCTGGGGCTGCAGCTGGCACGGGGCAGCCCATGGTGTGCCTGTGGCCGCCGCTGCAGGACGGAGGCACGGGGAGCGCTGCGGGCAGCTGGGCGCAGGAGCGTGTCCTGTTCTGGAGAGCGTGGGTGACCTGGGCAGTGCCTGTCCCCAGGCAGCCTCTGACCCGCGCGAGGGCAGCGCTGCGGAGCCCGTGGGAAGGGCTCATCGGCACGGCGGTGCTGCTCGCTGGCACGCTGAACCTGGGCACCTTTGGGAGGCTGTGACCTCCCAGGCTGAGCGGCTGCTGAAGCGTCCCGGGCTCGGTTCTAGAGGCCTGGCAGGTCCCTCTGGGGTGTGCTGTGCTGCCAGGGGGAGCGGGCGGCGGGGATCCAGAGCTGGGGAGCAGCCCTGGCAGGGCACAGCCCAGGGTGCGAGGGGATGCGGGATGGACACGGTGGGTGGATTGGTGCATGTTTAACTACTGATCGCTCTGTGGTTTCTTCCCACATCTGCACAGGTGCCGGACGTTGCAGCACGCCATCACCCCATGCTCCAGGAGTGGCAGCTCCAGCTCCGCGCCACAGCCCGGCTCCAGCTGCCCGGCCCTGCTCCCGCTGTGCCGCACCGAGGCGGACGCTGCTGCACTGAGTACGGCACCCTGCAGCTTCCCAGATGCCGCTGCTGCTCTCTGCCCCGCGCCTTCCAGCCCCATGTTTGTGGGGTTATCCTGGAAGGAACGTCCCCACAGGGTGCCGACCAGAGGCGTTCTGCTGCTGGCTCTGTGACCTCAGGACTTCACGCCCTCACCTCATCAGTGTGCAGCTCAGCCTTGGTGTTCCGAGCATCCCATCAGCTGGACGGGGTCTGCGGGATGGTGCTGTTGCATTTGGTGCTGTTGGGAGCAGCCTGCTCTGAGCTGTTGTGCTGACCGTGTGGTGACAGGAGCAACACTCACGTCCGTGATGCACAGCCATCAGGAGCGACCTCTGCTTCCCACGTGCAGTTACCCCGAGCAGCATTTCCCCATTTCCTCCCCCAGGCTGTGTCATTCACGCCAGGTCCACGCTGCAGGTTACGTTTGAGGCCACTGGCCAGATCTCCTGCTGCAGCACTAACACTCTGCCATAGGGCAGGGGATGAGGGCACCCGGGGGGGCTCCCTGGGCTGGCTCAGGTGCAGCTCCCGCCCGTGTTGCTGGAGGAGCTCCAAAGGGGCTGAAAGGCGTTTGGTCTGTGTGTGACGTGCCCTGGCACGGGGTGCCCACCCCTGCAGACGCTCGGGGTCAGTGGGGGCTCCAAGCACCTGATGGAGCTGGGGTGTCCCTGTGTGCTGCAGGGAGCGGAACCAGCGGGCATCTAAAGGTCCCTTCCAACTGTTGTGTGGCTCTGTGCTGCCCCGGTGGGGACACAGCGGTGACACCCAGGCTGTCGGGGCCCGGGGCCCACATGGTCTGCAGGGCCGCAGCCAGGAGTGCCGGGCTGGCAGCAGAGCGGTGCTGGAAGCTCCGTGGTTCTGAAAGCGCAAAGTCTGCACGCCCCTGGGCAGTGAGGTCCTGGTCGGGGTGCTCTGCATTTACAGGGGAATTGCAAGGAAGTGTGAAAATGCGTGGTATGGGTGCCTGGCTTATGTCAGCTGTCTAGTAGTTCAAAATAAGTTCAGCCTCTGCCAAGGGGTTAATCTTAGGCTGTTGGTACGAACAGAGCAACGGGAAGGCAGCTTTGCTGAGAATTTAGCAGGTGCTGGGAAGCAGATCTGCTGCTACGTGCCTAAGGGATGCTGCCTGGAACTGCCACGGTGGGTCCCGTCCTCCACTCGGGTTTTGGTGCGCGCTCCCCCAGTAACAGCAGCACTGCTGAGTGCTGGCACGGGGAAAGGGCTGCGCTGCCGTCCCGGGGATCAGCGGGTGCCGGGCAGCTCTGTGAGCTGCGATCCCACTCCCCAGCTCTGCTCTCCCCTCGCTGCAGCGTGTGCTCCCGGCCCTGCTTCGCCTCCGCCCTTCGGATGGAGCGGGGCAGCGGGGTGCTCTGCTCCTCCGTCCCCAGCACCGCCTGCTGCTGCTGCAGTCCCCTGAGCCAACGATGCAGCAGGAGTTGCATTCAGAAAGAAGGAGCTTGGTGGGTTTTGTTTTCGTGTTTCCCTGCCACGCCGCTGTCTCTCCACCTGCAGTGACCCCGGGCTCTCAGCGAACGGCGCTGCTTTGTTTCCAGCCCAGAGGGAAGAGACTGTTAATGGCAGTTCTGCACCTCTGGGGTGGGGACAGGGCTCAACCCCTGCTGCTGTCCGTGTCCTTGTCGCAGCGTTTGTCCTTCGTGGGAGGGGACGGGTGCTGGAGGGTGGGTGACCATCTCCTCTCTTCCCAGGTTCCCTCCCTGCAGGTGGCAGATTCGGTCCTGTCGGCAGCTGGCAGTGCTCAGTCCCTGTCCCACTCCTTTGGCCCCTGTCGTGTGGGCAGCGGGGTGAAATGGGTGAAACGGTGAATTGCCAGAAATGGGGCGATTAACGCTTCCTTAAGGCCCGGAGGAGCCCAGTGCTTTGGCAAACGTTAAAGGAATCCCCACATAAAGCACTGAGCTGTTCTCCCATGCTGGGTTAAGGTTGGTTCGATGCATCCGACGTCCGTAACTGACCACGGAGCTCTCCCTGTCTGCTCGCAGCCCCGAGGACGCCGCGGCGCGGGACGGCCTCGGTATTGTTGCTGCAGCTGGTGTTGTGAATCAGGCCGACGGCAAGCGCATCCTCCTATCCGGCTATTTCACTACACCAGGGTTGCATCATACCACTCGCTTCGCTCGAGCCTCCGTGCCTCTCCCGGAGCCCCTTCCTGCTGCCATGGACCTCTGCCCCGTCTCAGAGACCATCTCAGCCCTCTGGGGCCGTGTGTTTGCTGATGGAACGATGAGGTTCTCGAATAAAGCTGTTGCTTCGAGGTGTGAGCGCAGTGCTGGTGGTTGGTGGCAGGTGGTGCCCGGGTGCAGGAGGCATCGCCTGAGCTGCTGCCCTGGCGCTTTCTCCTCCCACATCTCCCAGAGCTCCCCGTGCTCGCAGAGCGGTGGAGATGCGCTGACCGTGCCGCTTCTGTGCCACGTGCTGGGTGTGCTCAGTGGGCATGGGGGGGTGTTGGGGTGGGTTGGTGATGCTGGAGGGCTTTTCCAACCTGGATGGTTCTGTGATTTCCTCGGGCCTGTGCCAGCACCGCGAGGCTGATCCCTGCAGGACTGGGGGGTGTGAGGGTGTCTGTGCACGCGCAGCAGCACGGGCCAGGGCCCCAGGAGCACGCTGAGGTGTTTGTGCAAGCACAGAGGCAGCGGGCTGGGCAGCCCATGTATTCCATTAACTCACAACATGAGCGGGGCCGAAATTGCAGTGGGCTAGCGGGGCCGAAATTGCAGTGGGCTGCAGCAGTGCCCTCGGATTTTATTGCCTGCCCTGTTCGCTGCCTGCGGTGATGTTATCTGTGCGGGTTGTAGTGCGCATGTGACACGCGGGATGGTGCCTCCTGCGTCCCAGGGCTTGACTCCCCCGTTCCCCATGGCCTCACGCACCCGGCACAGCTCAGCACCTCCGGCAGCGGCAGAGGCGATGGATGGGATCCGCCGGGGCAGTGCCCCTGGGACGGGGACGCGCGTGGGCGCGTTTCGCTGCAGTTTTCCGTAACAAATCCGGGTGGGAACTGAATGTTCCTGGGTCGGGGCCGGAGGCGAGCGCAGCGCTGCATTTCTCTGCCGCTCTGTCCTTGGGACTTAATCTCAAACCCGTTATCAGCGCCCTGATCGGGCACTGGCAGCCAGCGATGCCGATAACAGCGGTTTCGATACCCCCTCCGGGTATTGTTTCCCCCTGACCAGCTCCGGGTGGTTGGAGCTGCCTGCACACCCCGGGGCGCTGCGGGGCCGCTGCTTGGCTTGCTCTGGTTCCGCTGGGTATAAATCCCCGACCTCGGCACCGCGAGCGGGACCCGGGCCGTCACCATGGCCGAGCTGCCCTGCGCGGAGCCCCCGGCACGCTGCAGCGGCCGCTTCACCATCAGCACTCTGCTGGGCGCCGAGGAGGCGGTGGGCGGCGAGGCCACGCAGCTCTCGGGCGGCTCGCTCTGCACGAGGACCTTCGGCTACAACACGGTGGATGTGGTGCCCACCTACGAGCACTATGCCAACAGCAAAGGGGTGGGCGAGGCGGGCAGGGGGAGGCCCTCGCTGGCCGACCTCCACTCCATTCTCAAGGTAAGGTTGGTGCAGGGGGCTCCTGTCCGTGCTCGTGCTGGGGTGGCTCTGCGCTCACCCCCGTCCCCTCGTCCCTGCAGCCCGACCCCGGCCACCTCCGCGTGCCGCTGCCCGACCCCCAGCGCAGCAATGGCCTCCCTGATGCTGAGGAGGGGGCTGCCGAGCCGGGCAGTGCCCCTGCGCCAGAGCCCGTTCGCTTCGGGTGGGTGAAGGGCGTGATGGTGAGTGCCCCGCGTCCCAGCAGCCGAGCACATCATTAAATTATTCCCAATCCGTCAATAGGATGAGAAGTGATGGCTTCACGTTGTGCCAGGGCAGGGTCAGGGTGGGTGTGAGGAACAATTTCTTCCCCACAGAGCAGCCAGCACTGGCACAGCTGCCCAGGGAGTGGTGGGGTCACCGTCCCTGGGGGTGTTCAGAGCCATGGAGATGTGGCACTGAGGGACATGGCTCAGTGGGCATGGGGGGATGGGCTGGGGTTGGGGATCTGAGAGAGCTTTCCCAACCCCAGTGATTCTGTGAGTGAGCATGGTGGTGTTGGGTTGACAGTTGGACTTGGTGAGCTCAGAGGTCTATCATTCTATTTTTCACAACTCTGCCCACCCTGAGCAGCCCCCCTGCCCTCCCCGGTGCCATGCTGTTAGCTGAAGGGCAGCAGAGCCAGCGTGGCCCTGGCTGTCCCCAGGTGCCCGCCTGCACTCACGACTGTGTCCCCGCCTGCCCCCGCAGATCCGCTGCATGCTGAACATCTGGGGCGTGATCCTCTACCTGCGCCTGCCCTGGATCACGGCCCAGGCAGGAATCGGTGGGTGTCCGTGGGGGATGGTGGCTCTGGGCTCCCCGCAGCCCAAAATGCGGGGCAGGAGGTGGAGGGGGGCTGCCAGCAGCGTGGGTGCGATCCATCCTGTCCCGCAGCCCTGACGTGGCTCATCATCCTGATGTCCGTGACGGTGACCACCATCACCGGCCTCTCCATCTCCGCCATCTCCACCAATGGCAAAGTGAAGTCAGGTAGCACATCCCCGCCTGTCCCTCGTGGCACCCGTTGGTGCAACCACCCCAAAACCTTCTCCGTGGGGTTTCTGCTGCTGCAGGGGGCACCTATTTCCTCATCTCGAGGAGCCTGGGGCCAGAGCTGGGCGGCTCCATCGGCCTCATCTTTGCCTTTGCCAACGCGGTGGCTGTGGCCATGCACACGGTGGG
>WBMW01001659.1:601085-611730 GCA_013396635.1 Penelope pileata
GCACAGCTGCCCAGGGAGTGGTGGGGTCACCGTCCCTGGGGGTGTTCAGAGCCATGGAGATGTGGCACTGAGGGACATGGCTCAGTGGGCATGGGGGGATGGGCTGGGGTTGGGGATCTGAGAGAGCTTTCCCAACCCCAGTGATTCTGTGAGTGAGCATGGTGGTGTTGGGTTGACAGTTGGACTTGGTGAGCTCAGAGGTCTATCATTCTATTTTTCACAACTCTGCCCACCCTGAGCAGCCCCCCTGCCCTCCCCGGTGCCATGCTGTTAGCTGAAGGGCAGCAGAGCCAGCGTGGCCCTGGCTGTCCCCAGGTGCCCGCCTGCACTCACGACTGTGTCCCCGCCTGCCCCCGCAGATCCGCTGCATGCTGAACATCTGGGGCGTGATCCTCTACCTGCGCCTGCCCTGGATCACGGCCCAGGCAGGAATCGGTGGGTGTCCGTGGGGGATGGTGGCTCTGGGCTCCCCGCAGCCCAAAATGCGGGGCAGGAGGTGGAGGGGGGCTGCCAGCAGCGTGGGTGCGATCCATCCTGTCCCGCAGCCCTGACGTGGCTCATCATCCTGATGTCCGTGACGGTGACCACCATCACCGGCCTCTCCATCTCCGCCATCTCCACCAATGGCAAAGTGAAGTCAGGTAGCACATCCCCGCCTGTCCCTCGTGGCACCCGTTGGTGCAACCACCCCAAAACCTTCTCCGTGGGGTTTCTGCTGCTGCAGGGGGCACCTATTTCCTCATCTCGAGGAGCCTGGGGCCAGAGCTGGGCGGCTCCATCGGCCTCATCTTTGCCTTTGCCAATGCGGTGGCTGTGGCCATGCACACGGTGGGGTTTGCAGAGACCGTCCGGGACCTGCTGCAGGTGAGGACGCAGCCCCGCGCCTCCCATCCCCGATCCCACCTCTACCCGTCCTGCCCCAGCAGTTAACTATCAATATCTGCATTAACACTGCACTGCCGACAATCATCTCCAATAACCAATGGCCAGCTGCTCAAACCCAAGGAAATAGCGGTCGTTGGCTGAGGAAATTTTGTTTCCCGGTCGTTGACGGTGCCCCCTCCCCAGGAGCACAACTCCCTGATTGTGGACCCCACCAATGACATCCGCATCATCGGGGTGCTCACCGTCACCGTGCTGCTGGGCATCTCACTGGCCGGCATGGAGTGGGAGGCAAAGGTACCGCGCGCTGCTGCGGCCGCCCGGCCCACAGCCCAGCAAAGCCGGCTGCCCCTCCCTGCCCCCCCAGGCCCAGATCCTGTTCTTCTTGGTCATCCTGGTGTCCTTCATCAACTACCTGGTGGGAACAGTGATCCCAGCCACCGCCGAGAAGCAAGCAAAGGGCTTCTTCAGCTACAGAGGTGGGTTTGCCACGGGTCAGGGCCATGTTAAAGAGCGAAGATCAGAGCTGCTGTTCTGGGGAGGAAATGGCAATGGGCAGCGCTCCTCACCATGGGAACTGATGGCCGTGGGTGTTTGGGCAGCAGTGAGATGTCACCAAACGGCGTGCAGCGGCCAGGGGTTGTGTTCCAGCAGTGGTTTGCCTCCATCCAGTGCTGTGATGCTGGAGCTGGGAGAGGTGGTGGGAGCACCCAACCATGCAGGGCGGGTGGGGATGCTTCTCCTCTGCTTCCTCCCCAGCTGACATTTTTGCCCAGAACTTTGTGCCCAGCTGGCGCGGGCCCGAGGGTTCCTTCTTTGGTTTGTTCTCCATTTTCTTCCCATCGGCAACCGGCATCTTGGCTGGGGCCAACATCTCCGGTGACCTGAAGGTAGGTTTCCGCCAGCCCTACCTGAGCTGGTGCTTCCCAGGACAGGGAACTGGGGGCCCAAGAAATTCGGATAGGACAAAACCATCGCTGGGGGCCCCTGGAAAGCAGCTGTGCATCTCCCTGTGACTCCCTCTCGCAGGACCCTGCCGTGGCCATCCCCAAGGGCACACTGATGGCCATCTTCTGGACCACTGTGTCCTACCTGGTGCTGTCGGCTACAATAGGTGAGCGCGGCAGGATGAGCAGGCTGGGCTCCTTGACAGCAGCAGGAGGAGAAAGGCTGCGGGAGCGGTGCCCCAGCGTCTTTGGGGTTGGTGGGTGAGCAAGGCCATGCCCCACAGGTGCCTGCGTGCTCCGGGACGCCTCGGGCAGCCTGAACGACAGCGTGGCGGTGGGCTCGCCGGGCTGCGAGGGACTGGCCTGCGGCTATGGCTGGAACTTCACCGAGTGCACCCAGCGGCAGAGCTGCCGCTACGGGCTCAGCAACTACTACCAGGTGTGCCCGGGAACGCACTGAGTCCAGGCTCTGCGTTTTGCTGCTGCTGCTCTCCAAATGATGGATTTATGTGGCCATAAAGCAGTAGCAGCACCCCAAGCACCCATGGAGGGTGCCCATGGGTACCCATGGAGGAGATGCATACTTGTGCCATGCAACAGGGATGTGCTGGGGGAGCCCATTTTGCTCGGGTTTTTGGATGTGGTTGAATGTCACCACCTGGATAACATTGATGGGGAACGGGGAAAGCACCAAGGGCAGTGGGACAGGGGCTGGAAATCCTTTAGGGCTGGGGCAGAGGATGATGTGCCCGGGGCAAGGGGCTGACTGCTGGGTTTTTGGTCAGAGCATGAGCATGGTGTCGGGATTCGGTCCCCTCATCACGGCAGGGATCTTTGGTGCCACCCTCTCCTCAGCGCTGGCCTGCCTCGTCTCAGCCCCCAAGGTCTTCCAGGTGAGGCTGCTCCCTGTCCCTCTCCCCGTCCCCATCCCCAGCCCTGCGCTGTAGGCAGCCGATGCGGGGGGACAGGATGGGACACCCCTGTGCCTCTCCCCCCTTTCTCCCTGCAGTGCCTCTGCAAGGACCAGCTCTACCCTCTCATCGGCTTCTTTGGGAAGGGCTATGGGAAGAACAGCGAGCCCATCCGCGGCTACATGCTCACCTACGTCATCGCTGTTGGCTTCATCCTCATTGGTGGGTGCCTCCCACCGTGCCCCAGCAGCTGAGCCCCGGTGCCCCAATGACCGCTCTGCTCTGTCCTCCTCCCGCAGCCGAGCTCAACGCCATTGCCCCCATCATCTCCAACTTCTTCCTGTGCTCCTACGCGCTCATCAACTTCAGCTGCTTCCACGCCTCCATCACCAACTCCCCAGGTGGGCACCGGCCCGGCCCCGGCCGCGCTCCAGCCCCAGGGCGAGGGGAGCCGGCGGCAGCCGCTGTCTGTGTTTGCGTGCAGGCTGGCGACCCTCCTTTCGGTATTACAGCAAGTGGGCCGCGCTCTTCGGCGCCGCCATCTCCGTGGTCATCATGTTCCTGCTGACCTGGTGGGCAGCCCTCATCGCACTTGGCATCGTCATCTTCCTCCTGGGCTACGTCCTCTACAAGAAGCCGGGTGCGTGGCGGCTCCGCGGGGGGCCCTGCACTCCCCCAGAGGTGTCGGTGCCCGTTGCCAACCGATCCCCTCCGCACAGACGTCAACTGGGGCTCCTCCATGCAAGCCAGCTCCTACAACCTGGCCCTGAGCTACTCGGTGGGGCTCAGCGAGGTGGATGAGCACATCAAGAACTACAGGCAAGGGGGCTCAGGTCGCTACTGGGAGGGAGGGGAGCGGAGCCGGCACCCAGCAAAGCCAGGATGGGACCAAGCCCACGGCTGCGTCCTTCTGGTGAAGCACAGAGGGGACGGCTGCATCCCAAACCCCACATCCTCTCTGCCCCCTGGCGAGGCGGCCCCTCACTCCACTCCTCCCTCCTGCCCTCAGGCCGCAGTGCCTGGTCCTGACCGGGCCCCCCAACTTCCGCCCGGCGCTGGTGGACTTCGTGGGCACCTTCACCAAGAACCTCAGCCTGATGATCTGTGGCAACGTGCTGACCGTGAGTGCAGCCCTCGGTGCCGCCCGCTGCCGGCCCCTGCACGCAGCCCTGCTCGCTGGGTCTCCTGCAGCCCAGGGAAGGAGGAGACGAGGCCGCAGCGTGTTCCTTTGGGTCCTCATCTCGGGCAGCCAGCAGTCCCAGGCAGTGGTGTAGGAACTGCGTTATGGAACCCCACTGCGCTGTGATTGGCCCCACATTTAAATATTGTGCAAACGTGCTGCCCAGGGAGTGGGGGGGTCACCGTCCCTGGGGGTGTCCAGAGCCATGGAGATGTGGCACTGGGGGACATGGCTCAGTGGGCATGGGGGGATGGGCTGGGGTTGGGCTGGGGGATCTGAGAAGGCTTTCCCAACCCCAGTGATTCTGTGAATCCCCGTTCATCCCTGAGGGCTTCCCCTGGGAGTGGCCCAGCAGTGCAGCACTGCTCTGCAGGACAAGGCCTGGGGCCGAGGACAGGGAGGTGGCCCTGGCCCTGCAGAGCACGCAGGGAGGGACCTCTCTGCCTGAGGCATGGGGCGATGCTGACGTCCAGGAGATACTGGGCAGGATGCTCTCCATCCCGTGCCACTGTCACCAGCACGGGCAACCAGAGGGACTGAGGCTGATAAACCAAAATTCACCTTTTTTTTAGTGCAATAGCAGATTTCCATGCGTGCAGTGCTTAAACCCAGGTCCTGCCAATGGCTGGGGACAAGAGGAGCCGGAGCTCCTTAGTGCCCAAAGCACAGGGATGGGGACAGGGACAGCGGCCACACGGCCGACACCTGTGCTCCCTCCCTGCTCCCCAGGGCCCCCACAAGCAGAAGGTGCCCGAGGCCCGGCTGGCCTCGGACGGCCACACCAGGTGGCTGCTCAAGAGGAAGATCAAGGCCTTCTACACCGACGTGCTTGCTGAGGACCTCAGGAGCGGCGTCCAGATGCTGCTGCAGGTGGAGCCACTGCTCGGCGCGGGGCACGCCGCGCCCTGCTGTGCTGTGCAGGAATTAATTGCTCCGTTGCTCTTCCCCCAGGCTGCCGGCCTGGGCAGGATGAGACCCAACATCGTGGCGCTGGGCTACAAGAGGGACTGGCAGGCGGCCACGCCGCAGAGCCTGGAGGATTACGTGGGCATCTTGCAGTACGTGGTGCAGCAGCACCCGCGGGCACACCCCCCTGTGCCACCACACCCCTCCCCAAGCCGGGCTCCGCAGCACCGTGCCGCCGTGCTCTGCTGGGCCCCAGCTGCCGTCTCCCTCCTTCCAGCGACGCCTTCGACTTCAAGCACGGCGTGTGCCTGCTGAGGATGCGGGAGGGCCTCAACGTTTCCCGCGTGATGCAGGCCCACAGTAAGTGCTGACACGGCCCCGCACGAAGGCCGTGGCGTGATGTCACTGCCAGGCTGGGGAGGGGAGCTGTGTCCCTGGGGCTGCTCGGTGACTGCACCTGTGGTCAGGTCCCCCCCAGAGCAGCAGCGCATGTGACGCGCTGCACAGGGCTCGGGGACATGGCAGCGATTGGGACTGTCCTCATTAAGGGGTGCCCTGAACCGGGGCAGGATGCTGCCTGCTCCTCTCCCCCACATTCCTCAGCCCCGCATTCGGGGCCGCAGAGCATCCCGACAGGAGCAGCGCTGGCGGCAGAGCAGTGCCCACCCCGGCAGCGGTCAGCGCTCATCTGGGGTGCCCGGAGCCTCGGGATGCTCTATGGGAGCGGGGTTTGGCGCACCCACCGATGCAGGGGGCTGGGATCTCAGCTTGGGGAGGAGATGGTTCCATTCACCCCTGGTGCCACGCTGATGCCCGCACTTCCATTCACAGCAGACCCCGAGCAGCAGGCGAGCACCATCTTCCAGAGCCAGCAGGGCAAGAAAACCATCGACATCTACTGGCTCTTTGATGACGGAGGTGAGCCCCACCTCGTGCTGCAGCACCAGGCAGTGCAGGGGGACAGGAGGGTATTAAAAATGTGCTGTGGCCACGTCCCGCAGGGCTGACACTGCTCATCCCCTACCTCCTTGGGCGCAAGAAGCGGTGGGGAAAATGCAAGATGCGGGTGTTTGTCGGCGGGCAGATCAACAGGATGGACGAGGAGAGGAAGGCGTAGGTGCCAGGCCGACAGCACCCGGGCAGGTGCCCCAGCTCGGCTGCTGGCACTGAGTTCTGGACATTGTCCCTCTCTCTGTGGCAGGATCGTGTCCCTGCTGAGCAAATTCCGCCTGGGCTTCCACGAGGTCCACGTCCTGCCCGACATCAACCAGAAGCCCCGGCCAGAGCAGTAAACACAACACAGCCCCCTGCCCACAGGCGTGGTGCTGCCCGCCCCGCAGTGCTTGTGCTCAGCAGCACTCCTGCTGCCAGCACGGAGGGTCCCGGTGCTCTGCAGCAGGACGGGGGCTGCTCTGCTGCCATCCCGCTGGGACTAAGCATCCCAACCCGGCAGCTCTGCTCGGGGCTCTGGGATGCAGGAGCAGCTCTCCCAGCCGGGCCCCGTCCCAGCCCCCTGTCCTTGTGTTGCAGCATCAGGAGGTTCGAGGAGCTGATCGCGCCCTTCCGGCTGAACGACGGCTTCAAGGATGAGGCGGCGGTGAACGAGATGAGGCTGGGCTGTCCCTGGAAGATTTCTGACGAGGAGGTGCACAAGCACAGAGCCAAGGTAGTGCCGGGGCAGCCTGCAGGGGGTCTCCTGCTTTAAGTCAAACCGGTGTGGTTTTGGCAACGACCCCCCTCCCCAGATGGCAGCAGGGCATGAGCCTCTAGCTGCCAGTCCTTCCTGCGGTGCTGGGTGACCCCCTGGGGGCTGCGGTCCCCTAACCCCTCACTTTCTGCCCACAGTCACTCCGACAAGTGAGGCTGAACGAGATCTTGCTGGATTACTCACGGGACGCAGCGCTCATCGCCATGTAGGTGTCAGCACCCCCTCTCCTGGTTCCTTGCAGGGTGGGAATGGGCCCTTCGGGTCCTGGATGCCCCAAAAGCTGGTGGGATGGGGCAGCATCGCTGCACCCACGGGGAAAAGCACCAAGGCGTCTGGCCCCAGGGGGGAGGTTGTGGTGGTTCCCCTTTTTTAGGGAAAAATCTGCAAACTGGGGCCAGGAGATGCTCCCTGACCGGCCCCGTCTGGCGGCCGCAGCACGCTGCCCATCGGCAGGAAGGGCCGCTGCCCCAGCTCCCTCTACATGGCCTGGCTCGAGACGCTCTCACAGGACCTGAGGCCCCCAGTCATCCTGATCAGAGGGAACCAGGAGAACGTTCTGACCTTCTACTGCCAATAAAGCCTCCCATGCCCCTGCTGCCTCACGACGTGAATTCTTCAGGCTGGATCTGAGTGATTCGAGGGGGTTTGGGGCAGCCACAAATTCACATGGTTTGCAGCAACGGGGCACTCTGGGGCAATGCCCAATGCACACAGCTGCTGTGCTCTTAGAAAAGCTTGTTTTGCTGACCTTGGTCTTTGTAAGTTTATATACAAAGCAATGCCAGTGCTGCCCGTACCGCCGGCTGGGCTTGCCAGAGCTGTGCAGGTGAGGTAGAGGCTCCCAGGCTGAGCTGCTCCATCAGGCTGTAAAGAACTTGTCCCCATCCTGGGGGCACCAAGGGGACAGCTTCACACAAAGCCACATTCCCTGGCTGAAAAGCACCCCACAGGGCTGGGATGGGGCTGCAGTGCCCAGGGACCACACAACCCGCCAGAACCGGGGCGTTGTCTGGGGCAGAGGGCCCCGAGAAGGCACAGCCCCCCCCCACGAGGCAGAAGCGAGCGTGGTTTCCAAAATCCCCACCCCGGCCTCCTTGTCACGCTGTGTTCCTGCAGGAGAAACGCGCCACTCCGTTCACCTTGGTCATTACAGCCTTTACTGATCATCACCGCCAGGATTAGAAGTGTCAGTAGAAAAATAAAATTTACCGAGTTTTCTATCATACAAAGATTTGCTCACGACAGCTGTGCTTCCTAGCGAGATGCAAGGTGCTCGGGCTGCACCCAGAGCAGAGCAGCACGCAGGGTGCCCGCACACAGCCGGCCAGGAGCTGAGGCCCTGCTCCAGCAGCAGCGTTTCTCAGGACAGAAGGGCTCGGCCCGCCTCAGCATTTACATTTTTACAAGTTCTTGGCAGCTTCTGGCAAGTCTGCGCTGTGGAATAGCAGGAATTGTTCTTTTCCCAGGCAGTCCCAGGGTATTTTCTCAGCTCCCTGCAACAGCTCTCAGGATTTCTGAATTCCAAATCCTGCCTGAGCAAAGCCAACCTGCTGAAAACCAGGGATTCCTCTGCTTGCCTCGCTCTGGATGAAGACAAAGGGAACACCTCTATCTAAGCAGATCATTATTTCTGCTTTCTGGGTTGGGACGGGGGGGAGGTGCAGAGGGGAGAGGCCCAGCCTTCCCCAGGAGCAGTCCTCCACCAGCAGCACAGCACAAGGGTGCCAAAGGCCCCCTGCTCAGCTCACACCATGCAGCCTTAAAGCAGTGCTTACAGCCTCACCCACCTCAGGAAGGATTCACATTAAACTAAAACACACAGTTTTATTCCCTGGATTAACAGGGGCTAAAATTTAGAGTAATCTCATTCAAAGCTCCTTAAAAACAACTTTCTCCATTCGCTGGCCACAAACTGTTCATGTGAAACCCTCAGTGCTCAGCCCCAGCTCTCCTAAGGGCCCCAACACCCACCCCAGAAAGCAGAGCCGAGCCCTGCCTGCCCAGCACGCCTCTGGACAAGAGGGCAGAGCTGAGGATGAGTTAAATGTCATTTAAATCCAACCAAAGCATTAGGAGAGACTGCAGCACGGCTGGAAGCGGTTGGTCTGGGGTTATCTTTGCACAGCGCAGGGCTGACGGAGGTGGGAATCTGCCAGGTGCCATGGGCTGGGTGCTCAGAACAGCACACCGCCTCCGTGCCCCACAGCACGAGCTCTCATCTGTGCAGTCACTGAAGCAGCTGCTGAGTCTCACCCAGGCCAGCCGTGGTGCTCGCACACCTGCAAGGTGCTCCACACACCACACACACAAAAGGACAGCGAGGAGCCCAACACCACGAGTCTCCTTCAGAGCCTGAGGAACAACCGCACACACACACACGAGCCCCGGGATCTCTGCTGTGAGCAACGGGCTGCAGCTCTTGTGCAGGAGGTGCAGCTTCTGAAGAGCTCCCCTGTGATAAAATTCATAAAAATCACAATCATTCTTACAGTGATTATTTCCCATGCCTCGGCGTTCATATTCACAACTCTTGGCCACGAATTTTTGCTTTCGTCCATTTAAAATGTTTTTTCCTTTTGCTGCTCCCCAGCCTCACTATCACCGTGACTTGGCATTAGAAGGATGGAGTCAGAAAAGAAAACAATCAAGGAAGTTTCTCATTTAAAAAAAAATCACATTAAAAGAGCTTTGGGTTCACTGCAAAGCAGCAAGAGGTCAAAGAATGAAGTGAGCTCTGAAGACACCCCACTGCCCTGCAGTCATGCTCCTGCCCACAACAGCTCGGTTACGCTCGGGTGCTGCCACCGTTTCTCACCTGCAACAGGCAGGCAAGCCCCCTCCAGAAGCCCTCCTCCTATTCTCCAGGAAAATAAAGTTTCACTTGGCACTTAGCGTTACAAAAACGTAACAAAATTAGCTATTTTCATCTTAATCTCCACCGCAGCCCGTGGCCCTGTTAGCAACGTGCCGCAGCCAGGAAGCAGCGCTGCTGGCACCCGGCTGCTGGGCTCACATGGGGGCAGAGTCTCAGCGGCGCCAGGGGAGGACGAGCCCAGCTGCTAGGTGTGGCACACAGCACGGGAACTCACAGGCAGGTGTTCGCCAGCACACGTCTGTGGCACGCAGCCCACTGGGCCGGGCCCTGCCAGCAGCCCCGGGAGCAGCAGCCCCCGTTGCTGACGTCCCAGACAGCTGCAGGGGCTTTGCTGCCCTCCCATTTCCAAACCTCAGCGTCTGAAGGAAAGCTAGAGCGTGGCCAGAACCCGCAGGAAGGAAACCACCACCACGCAGAACGTCTGACCCACGCCCAGAATGAGGGCTTCGAAGGGGATCATTTTTTTCCCAGCGGCTCTGTAAACTCCGGCGATAGCTGCACCTGCGGAGAGGGGGAGAGTGGGAACGTCACGGCGTGAGGGCAGCGAGGCACTGCCTGCCCCGGGGACACGGGGCTGCTGGAGGGAGCGTGGGGCTCTGCCGGGGGGACCCGAAGGCAGAGGCTGCGCCCACGGGAAACCTCAGCCTGGGAGCGAGGCGTGCAGGTGGCAGCGCTGACCCGCTGCTGGGACAGCTCTGCGGGGCAACCCGTGAGGGCCGGGGCACACGCAGGGCACGCAGCCACTCTGCACCGCCATCCCAGTGGGACACGGCACCTGCCCCGTGGCTCTGGGCGGAGCCAGGGACGTGGGCAGAGGGCTCTGAGCGCGGGGGGCACGCACTGGAGAGGCGCAGCCCGCAGCAGAGGGGCCCGTCCCGCCCCAGCCCCGTACTTGTGAGGATGCCGGCGGTGATGGGTCCCACGATGCCCATCAGCAGCAGGCTGACGGACATGAACCTGCCGTACTTGTGGTGCCGGAGGGTGAAGAGGGCGAGCAGCGCGGCGGGGACGTGGAAGGAGAGCGAGGAGACGAGGGCCCACAGGAAGACGCCGTACCACATCTCTGCGGGGAGAGCGGCCATCAGCGCCGGGCCCGGAGCCCGCCGGGAGGGCCCCGAGAGGGGCGGGTGGGGCTCGGAGCGGGGAGGCCGTACCTGGGAAGGTGGAGAGCGGGCTGGAGTAGGTGGTGCCGTTGCCGACGCGGGGCACCAGGCGGAGGCTGAGGATCTGCTGCAG